>JAWNZC010000087.1:5350000-5560000 GCA_035771165.1 Paragorgia papillata
TCTTCAATAATTGATGGTACTGAAAAAGATGGCGGCGTTCCATTTAACCACAATACTTTGCAGCCTCAAATCAACTCAAATAACAACTAGACATTGTTTATCGTGCCAAGATGGATTAAGTAAGCAAGAACTTCATTCCTACCAAAGTTGATATTTTTTTAAAGACCTATCTCCCAGTAATTCTGCAAGAAACAATATTTACTGCATGCAAAGGATTGTGGTTAAATGTAGAAGTCGGAGCACGGATAGCGTGTGCTGTTAAGGCGCTGCCTCTCACCAATAGTTAAGCCCGGTTCGACGGGGTTAGTACTTGGATGGGTGACCATCTGGGAATAACCCTGTTCTTGAGCTTTGGACTCATGTGAGTAGAGTTTAGTTGGTCTCTCCTGTGCTCCGAGGGTTTTTCGTCAGGTTCTCCGGTTTTCCTCCCTCCGTAAAATCAACATCTAGGGCTTAGCTGGGATCCGTGGTCTGAACTGTGTAGTATGGCGGCTGCTTAAAAGCGCCTTTGATATGCCTCGACACGGCCACATTGAAAAATCCTTAGGAGTAATTTGATTGTAAAGATACACGTTTGATATGATGTATTCTAATTAAAGACCATTATTATCTTTTTCGGTGCGGTCAATTAGTTCTATCATGCATAGTTAAACTGAATTTACTTTATTTTATTTCAGAGATTGGTTACACTCAAGGCATGAATGATCTTGTCAGCAGGTTTCATGTTGTTTTGAAATCAGAATATAAAACTTATTATTGTTTTCTGAATTTTATGGAGCGTGGTGAAAGCGAATTCCTTGAGAATGGAATGATTGCTAAATTAGGTAAGTTGAAAGTTTTAGAAGGAAGAAAGGACAGAAGAGAAGAGAAGGGAAGGGCTGTAGATCTGAGCTGAGCTGGTCACTGATCTGATAAGAGAAGAGAAGAGAAGAGAACAGAACAGAACAGAACAGAACAGAACAGAACAGAACAGAACAGAACAGAACAGAACAGAACAGAACAGAAGGGAAGGGAAGGGAGAGAAGAGGAGAGAAGGAAGGAAGGAAGGAATGAAGGAAGGAAGGAAGGAAGGAAGGAAGGAAGAAAAGAAGGAAGCAAGGAAGCAAAGAAGGAAGGAAGGAAGGAAGGAATGAAGGAAGGAAGGAAGGAAGGAAGGAAGGAAGGAAGGAAGGAAGGAAGGAAGGAAGGAAGGAAGGAAGGAAGGAAGGACGCCATTGCGTCTCATGATTACGTCTTACGCACGATTGCATCTTTATCGTCTAGATGGCTGCTTCTGCATTTTAAACGTGAATTTGATTACGAAGACTCTCTGAAAATCTTTGAAATTATCAGCAGCCATCTTCTTGAAATCTGGTCAATGGAAGCCGAGAAAGAAAGGCGCAGAAAACGCGCTGAAGAATTACAAAACCAAGGTAGAGATGTAATATTTCATAAACGAGTGGGAGTGTTTTACCAGGGGTTACAAACACGATAGGACAATGAAAATCACGAGGCCGTTAACCGAGTAATTTTCATTGTTCTCGAGTGTTTGTAAATCATGAGAGAATAATGAAAATCACGAGGCTGCAGGCCAAGTGATTTTTAGTGTTTGTAACCCCTGGTAAAACACGATACACGAGTTTATGAAATAGCTTCTCAATCGTCGATTACAGAAGAATTCGCGTTGAATTTATAATTAAGAAATGTGGTAATAAACGGTCTTTTGTTTGTGCCGTTTATTATCTGATTTCGTAATTATGAATTCAGTTTGCGCAACCTTTACCGTGTTTCAAAATTCATACACATGATCAAATATTTCTCTTTGATTGGCTAATTAGCTAGCTCATGAATTATTAATGAGTTTTTTTAACAAACTTCGAGGTGTTTGGAACACTCTTCTGTGTGTGAATCGAGGTGAAAGTT
Organism: Paragorgia papillata; assembly: GCA_035771165.1. Lineage (NCBI taxonomy): Eukaryota > Metazoa > Cnidaria > Anthozoa > Scleralcyonacea > Coralliidae > Paragorgia > Paragorgia papillata. The sequence continues at coordinate 5,351,903 of JAWNZC010000087.1, forward strand.
CGATTAGTTTATGTAATTTCTTCCTTCAATATCCACGCAAATTAACCATCAATACGGTAATGATTTCCTTTGTGCAGTTTTCGTCATGAATTACGAATGGGTTTGAAATGTTAACATAATTTGTTTTGATTTGTTTATTTACCGCGAATACTTGCCGCGAGTAAAAAATAGTTCAAAATTTCAAACTATCTGCCACGAGCGCTAAAACACTCGCAGCGAGCTGCAAGTTGCTTCGTGTGTGAGGACTGGAAATCCGCCTTAATAAGTTTATAATATCAATCTTTAATTTCTTTAGATGGACAGTTGTTTCCCGGGATTGCTGAAATCAACGCATATTTTACTTTCGATTTGTTTGTGTGTTTGGCCATACTGGTGTCGCATCGTGAAGAGTTAAGCAAATGTGAAGATTTATCTTCAATATATAATACATTGCACGGGTAAGATACGTTTTCCTTCCTTCCGTTTGTCTTCCCTCCCTTGCTTGCTTGCTTGCTTGCTTCCTTCCTTCCTTCCTTCCTTCCTTCCTTCCTTCCTTCCTTCCTTCCTTCCTTCCTTCCTTCCTTCCTTCCTTCCTTCCTTCCCTCCCTCCCTCCCTCCCTCCCTCCATCCCTCCCTCCCTCCATCCCTCCCTCCCTCCTTCCTTCTTTCCTCCCTCCCTCCTTCCTTCCTTCCTTCCTTTCTTCCTTCCTTCCTTCCTTCCTTCCTTCCTTCCTTCCTTCCTTCCTTCCTTCCTTCCTTCCTTCCTTCCTTCCTTCCTTCCTTCCTTCCTTTTCTCCCTCTCTCCCTCCCTCCCTTCCTTCCTTACAGAATCCCAGGCAATTCCTTTTTATTATCTTTCTTCTAGCTTAGCGATGCATATGGACCTCAATAGAATGTTAATGAAAGTAGAATCACTTTTCTTGAGTTATTTTCGTAATTCCGTAACGGATTGCTTCCAAGTTGTTGAACTGGGGAAGTAGACTTACTCTGGACTACATACACAAAGGACAAAGGTGCTCTAATATAGTCTATTAAATGTACATTATTTTATATATGTAAAATTATTAAATTTTTGGATCAAAAACAACTGTTCCAAAAACAACTGTTCCAAGCCAGGCGAAGTCTTGCCTGTGCCGTATTTTAACGAGCCCGCAGGGCACTGCTGGAAAAAGTCCGGCAGCGGCGGCGGCGGCGGCAGCGCGGCTGCCAGGAAATTTTTTGTAAAAGTTGTTCGCAGGAAATTTTTTGTATCTTGCAGGAAATATTTGTCAGTTTTTTTAATTCAAGTCAAAGTTTAAAGATAAATTTCCTATTCTTCAAAAAATCGAAAAGCGTCACAGTCACACAATCACACAATTTTGATGGGCATCACCTTTGATCGAATATCAAGTTTCATATTCGATGACTCATCTTTCTATATTCTTGCCAAACCCAGCGGCGATTTGTAAACAATTCGAAAGTGTTTTGAAGGTTTATTACATGACCTTAACCTGTCTAAGTTTCGTATATCCTTGCGCAAATGACACAACGATTTGTTCTAGAAAACAATGAAATATTTATCATTTCAGTATAGTGTTGCTGTTGCAGGATGCAGCTGTCATTGTGCATTTGCAAGAATGCATGCTGCTTTTATCTTATTCAACTGCTTCAGCATTTCGATTTTTGACGCTAGTACTTGTATTACGTAGTTGATCTCGTACTTGATCTCCGTTTTCTTCCTAATTCTTGCGATAGTCTTGCTTCATGAAGACGAGGGTTGTCTATTGAAGTTTTTCTAATCGTGTCGACATTTTTTGTGCAATCATGCAAAGCCGCGCCACACGACCTTGCTCTCCGTAAACTCTCCCCACGATTCCCTTTTCTGCGTTTTCTGCGAAAGCTCTGTCTTCCCAAACTGGATTTTTTGCAGTGGGAGACCGAGTAAGTCTGTGTGCTTGACTCGTTGGTTGCTTCAGGAAGATTAGAACTACCGCGTGGCGAAACAAGGGATTCCGAGTAGGCCGTCATTGTCGCCAGCACCCATTCATCACGCTCTTCCTCTCGACTAAAAGCCATCAAAAAGTTCGTAGATGCTTTATTTGTGATCTTCATACATGACAGGGTAGTACAACTGTTCAGTTCAATCTGATCTAGCTTAATAGACGTAAGCTGATCGAATGACAGGAAGCTTAACGGCGTTGAGTCGTTATCTGGCTTGCCTTCAAACGAAATCAAACCACTTGACGTTAGAACGAAGTATTTCATTTTCGGGCTCTTGAACACACCACGATAAAATCTGATAATATAACCTTGCTTTATAGCCGTCTGTTTCCAACAGCCTACATCACTATACTCGTAATCCATTGTCTTGACTATATGGCTGGGCTGTATCGCTCTATATTCACCGCTATACAAGTGCTTGCTTGGATTAAGAGCCAGTCGTGAGTAGGGTCTCGTTTGTCTTCGATTATATAGTGCATCGAATGAATTATTGATAACATTATTATTCCATGTAAGGTTAGTTAAGAAGTTAGCACTTCATTTTTCAAGGACCTCGTGTTATCCGTCGGAAATACAAACGACAAGGCCGCCAAATATTGGCACGCTCTTGCTAAAAACAGAATCTAAACTCTACTGACGTTCATTAAAATAGTTATGACTGATTTGTAAGGAGCTTTTGGTTCCTATTTTGAAGTAACTGAAACGGATAACATAATGATATTTATTTATTACCATGATCTATATGGGTGTGGTGTTTTGATGGTCAAACTTGACTGCATGTACATGTATTTAAAGGGGTTATGCAGCGAAAAATAAGTTCGAGAGAGACTCTCTTATTTCAAATAACTTTTGAAGTTATAAATATTGTCGTTTGCAGCTCTTCCGTATCTCACTTCGTTCTTGAGATATTGAGATTTTTTTAAAATATAATAACATCACTTAGACGTCACACTGTATAATGACTTGTTGGAAAATCTTGAATATCAATTTGAGATTATTTAACGAAATCACTTTTAACTGTGCATGCATGTGCTTCTGTGTATCGCAGGACACTATACATGAAAAGGCTCAAGGGATTTACTTGAATTATTGCAAGAATAGACATGATTTTCCAACAAGTCATTATACAGTGTAACGTCTAAGAGATGTTCTTTGCATTTCACGCAAATCTCAATATCTAAAGAACGAAGTGAGATATGGAAGAGATGCAAACGTCAATCTTTATAATTTCAAAAGTTCTTTGAAATAAGCGAGTCTCTCCCGAACTTATTTTTCGCTGTATAACCCTTTAAGAAATGCGAATAACCACATTTTAATTGGTTTAGCTTCTTAAACAGATCTGTATTTTCAAAGTGAATCGATCTAAAGTAATCGAAGTTGGTGAAGGAAAATTTCCAGTGTAGAATACATACAGGAGGTGGTTACATATTTTTCTTTTCTCGAGTAACAGTTATTCCACATTAACCATATTTTTAATGATGGCATAGTTGATAGAGAGAGATGGTTAGGAAACCCGGCAAACTTCAAATATATTGAACAAGAACCTACTTGGAGGTTGAACGGGGTTTGACCGTGCACAAAGTTTTTTAAAGCTCATTTGATATAAACAAACGACTGAACACAAACGTTTTCTATTGGAAGCACGGCTCGAAATATGTCATTATTTGTAATAAGTACTGGAATACCTCGAACCAGAAGCCAAAACAAACACGTAGTGCCCAATCTCTTTTACACTGCTATCTTAGTTCGCAAACTAGGTAAAACAATAGTAAAACAATAGAATTTTCAACCGTGACCGTGCACAAGGTGCACAAACACCTAGAACAATGGATTTTATGACGTTTCCTAACCATCTCCCTCCATCAAATATGATGATGGCCACTTTTTTTTGTCCGCCCCCATCTACATTATAAGACCAAACCGGGACCAGTTGCGAAAAATGCAACATCAAGGTCTTCCGGCCAGGAATTTAACCCACGACCCAATCTCGTTCCCAGAGCGAAATATGCCCAGCCGCGCGGCGAAGCTAGTGCAGTGATCTCACTGACCTATATATATAACTGGACTGCGTGCTCCTATTACCTTTGAGTTAGGAAAAGTGTCCCCATTTTCACTTTCAAAATGGCGGCATTTATGGGTCCTTTTGCTAATGGTGAAGGTCGCTGACCGGTACCTAAGAATCTCTAGTTCGTGTTGGACATGTTTGGTATTTCGCTTTTTTTAAGAAAACTAAGGTATTTAGTCGGATAAACTGTACGTATGTTGTAGCCAGATGAATTATCTTTCTTCCAGTATATTTGATAGCTTCTACAGTGGTTTATTTCTCGAGAAAAGATTCGGAGAAGACATTATAATACATACGGGAAAAAATTTCAAAATAGCGGCCGCTATTATGATTTGGACATGTTTAGTATTTCACTTTTTTTAGGGAAACTAAGCTATTTGGTCGGATAAACTGCACGTATGTTATAGTAAGGTGAATTATCTTTCTGCCAAGATATTTTATAACTTCTACAGTGGATTATTTCTTGAGAAAACGTTCGAAGTAGACGGACTAGGCAAACTTTGTCGAATTTTCTGTCAGAATTTTTGCCAAGTCAGCATAATATCGTCCTGGTCTCGAGTTTGTGTAAACAAAATATTTGTTGAGCGGGCGCCCGGGATGTTTTCATGATAAGAGTCTTATTGTAGTTCTGAACTACAATATAATAATCCTAGACAATTACTGTTGTAGCTTTCTAGCAGTCTGAATTAAAGACGTGCCGGCCGGCGGTACGAGTACGTAAGACTGTCAATACACATGGTCATGGAAATCTACAAACATTTCGTTTTGTGAAGTCGCCAGTTCTATAAAGAATCGCTGAACATCACGAGAAAATCGTAAAGAAGCGAGGCGTACCGAGTTCTTCTTAGGGGGTGTTTACATGGGAGGCGATATTCCTATTTGGTCAGACAAATAATCCAGCAGGCCTCTTGAGTCGTTCCACAAGAAATTAACAATGACCGAATTTATTGGTCTTTACTCTTTAGTATTTTGTTCTGGCTAACGCAGTAACGCCATACGATTTTATTCACCTCTGGGGAAGCCCTCGCATAGGAACGATTTATTCATAGTAAGAAAATCGCTTTGTATTTACATAAGTATTCTTTTTTACATGTCAGTGGTCGCTACCATTAGCAGAAGGACCCATAAATGCCGCCATTTTGAAAGTGAAAATGGGGACACATTTTTGGCCAGCACCCGCAGTCCAGTTATATATATAGGTCAGTGAGTGATCTGACCCAGCCTGGTTCCCAGGCCTCTTTTTAACGTCGAGCGACAGACCGAAATTGTGAGAGGCCTGGAATAAAATCTTTTGCTTGGCTTCGCCCCAAATCTGGACCCAAATTATACAGGCACCAAACGTTTTTTTTCGGAAAACTCGCGTAGGCAGGTCTGCACAATTCTTTATACAATCATATAGCAAGGTTGGTCTACTGCCGAAACGTTAAAATAGCATATTTCGATTTGTATAAATGTGTTTCAACACGATCGCTTCCTACGTAGAACATTACTTTATAGAGCCTCGTATGTAACGACCTTTTAACGTAATGTAAAATAAAGAAACCTACTCGTTTGCTGTCTGCTCTCAAGAAGAAGTTTCTTTAAGTGTCCTCGTTCATAAGGATTAAAGAATCCGAGCTCCAGCAGGATTCATGTTAGATAAAGTTGAACATTTTCCGCTAGTGCTCTCGCTCGATCCCTATTCTGTGACGTCACCAAAATAAGTTTGAGAGAAAAGAGGACTAGGAACTAGTCTGGCTCTTACCACTGAGCTACGTAAGCCGTTGCCAAGAGCTTGGCCACGAGTTCTGTATATATATATATGTATGTATAATGTGGTAATGTCGAGAGTAGAATTGGGTATATTACAAGTAATATTTGGCATTTCACTCGATTAAACTGGATAGACTAGGATTAATTAGATAATTAACTAGAATTAATTTAAATTAATTTAAATTACCTAGTCTATCCAGTTCAATCGAGTGAAATGCCAAATATTACTTGTAATAAACTAAATTTAATCGTAATCTTTCTTCGATTTCTAATAAATACTGATTAATTAAATATATAAATTAAATATAAATAATATATTAAATATATGAAATAATAAATATTTATTTCTTTAATATTTTTTTATGAATTATTAATAAAATATTAATAAATTAAACGAAAACATTTTGTCGAAAAATTGAGAGTTGTTAAAAAAATATAAGCTTCTAAAATTTTAAAAGTTCACTTCCAAAGGCGTCACTTTTTTTTCTATTTTATTCCGGGATTTTTTAAGTTTGAAAATGTTTTGTTCTAATGTATATTTAGCTTGATTTTGATATATAAATAGACTCTTAAGTAGATTGATACTTTTCTTTCAAGTAATAATGAAAAACACCCTTTTAAAACCCTACTCTACTCTACTCCACTCCACTCCACCCCACCCCACTCCACTCCACTCCACTCCACTATACTCCGCTCTGCTCTGCTCTGCTCTCCTCTGCTCTCCTCTGCTCTCCTCTGCTCTTCTCTACTCCACTCTACTCAGTGCTCCACTCCACTCTACCCTACCCTACCCTACTCTATCCTACCTACTCTACCCTATCCTACTCTACCCTACCCTACCCTACTCTTCCATACCCTACCCTACTCTACTCTACCCTACTCTACCCTACCCTACCCTACTCTACCCTACTCTACCCTACCCTACCCTACTCTACCCTACCCTACCCTACTCTACCCTACTCTACCCTACCCTACTCTACCCTACCCTACCCTACCCTACCCTACTCTACCCTACCCTACTCTACTCTACCTTACCCTACCCTACCCTACCTACTCTACTCTACCCTACTCTACCCTACCCTACTCTACCATACCCTACCCTACCCTACTCTACCCTACTCTTCCCCATCCTATCCTACCCTACCCTACTCTACCCTACCCTACTCTACCCTACCCTTCCCTACTCAACCCTACCCTACTCTACCCTACCCTACTCTACCCTACCCTACCCTACTCTACCCTACCCTTCCCTACTCAACCCTACCCTACTCTACCCTACCCTACTCTGCCCTACCCTACTCTACCCTACTCTACCATACCCTACCCTAATCTACCCTACCCTACCCTACCTTACCTACCCCACCCTACCCTACTCTACTCCACTACTGCATGTATATGTATATGCATATAAATATGTTAATCATATGTGAGTGATGCCAACTTTAGTCGAATGGTTTGATTTTTAACGTCATAGCTATCACTCAATAGACCGTCGCTGCTCAAGTGTGCTTCATTTCAACGGCATAAAGTCGCCTTGTTGACAAAGAAATTATTTACAGTTCAGAATAAACAAAGTATTTGAACTTAGGAGTGGCTGAATATATTAATCCCTTCGAGAAGTCACACAAGGTCCCTTGCATATTTGAACACTAGAAATAAACCTGTTTAAAAATCTTTCATATTAAACCAATTTTTTTTCGACTATAACGTCGACGTTTGAGAAAGTTGCTCGTCTAGGTTAGAGTAGTCTTGAGAAAGACTGTTTGAGGTGGTAGTGACTGACGTTTCAGCGGCGGTCATCTTCAGAGTCAAGTCCACAAACAGTCTTTCTCAAGACTACTCTAACCTAGACGAGCAACTTTCTCAAACATTTTTAATACTCCTGGTTTCAAACCATTTAGTTTATAACGTATACCTTAAAGATTATTTTTAACGTATTAGTGTATTACTGTGTATAGGTTTTTTTATATGTTTTTGTGTTGTTGTTTTTAAATCTTTGTCACTTTCTGAGAGGGGGATTGTTTAAAATTATCTTCATCTTCATGACTTTTTCTGCTGCTAAAAGGACACGCTAAGACGTGATTCCGTGTTGACGGCGTGGCCCTAGTTTGACGTCATTTCCTGTTATGAATAGTAAACCAACTTTAGCAGAAGTAAAAGACATCAAGATGAAACTTTAGTTGATGATAATATTAAACAATTTCTATATCAGAAAGTGACAAAGATTATAAATATATTTCAAAAACGCATTAATAATTCATGAGGAAAACACAAAGGAAAATCATGACCGTGACATGTCTCTATACGTGATAGAGACACGCTCGCTATTTTCGATGAACTTTTTCTTCAGACAACTTCAATTTTCAAAATTGATTTCTATATGAGTAGTTTTTGAAGCCATTTAAAACATTCGCAGTACGTGTTTTAAATAGTACATAAACTTCACTGTCTGTCTGTCTGTCTGTCTGTCTGTCTGTCTGTCTGTCCGTCCGTCTGTCTGTCTGTCTGTCTGTCTGTCTGTCTGTCTGTCTGTCTGTCTGTCTGTCTGTCTGTCTAAATAGGTACGCAATGCGTACATGCGGATACTGGTATTTATTTGACGTGAGGGTCTAATATAACTAATTGTGGATTGTAAATTCAATTTCATGCAAACATACTGAAAATACTAGAGAATCTTGTGACATATATAAGGGCCCAGCACAAAACTCGAGGTAGTTGTATTATTCAAAATATTTATTTAGACGTAATGTTTGGTTGTATTACTAATTACAACATGTTCAGAGGCTGAATTACTATTTCAGTGAATCTAAATATTTAAATTTTCATGACATTCAATTACCTATCTATCATTATTATTATTATTTTTATTACTCGGGCTACCACAGATAGCCCAGTCTAGGTTTCGGTATTATTTTTCTGGTCGACAAATTGCAATTATTGCATCATCCCGAGAGGCTTTGCGAAACCACGCGGTGTGCTATCGATCTTTGCTCCGTCTTGAAGCTTTTAGAAGATCACAAGTGACTTTAGAACACTGTTATTAATCAGTCATGTGGCTGAAAATTGTGCTCACTACGCTTACAACTACATATCTCGATGAAGAAATTCCAATATACTCTTTATGAGATACAAACACGCTTTATTCAATGGCGTTTTCTGTGAGTTGAATCTCAGTAAGACGTAGAGACTACGATCGATAGGAAATCCTATTACCGGCATGATTATAATACTTGTAAAGCGCTATTTCACTTGGCCATAGCGCACTTGCTCTCAAACCTGCGACAAAGGCGCGTTATCCCTTTATATATAGTGGGCATTTTAAGTATTTTATACTGGCTAACGTCATGCATGCGATGTTATTCACCACAGAGAAAGGTCTCGGACTTTAAAGAGTTATAAGTGTCAAAATTTGGCGTTGCGTGCGATTATCCTTAACCCTTTAAAGCCTGGAGCCTTCCCGTTGAAGAGTAAAATCGTCTGGCGTTAGCCAGAATAAAATAATAAAAGTCTTTTTCAGGTCTCAAAGGGTTAATATCCTTATTATTACTCAAACAGTATATTGGTATTTCTTCAGAACAACTACCTCCCACCCCCCGGAAAGAGAAATAGTTTGTACTTTGTATCGCGTAATTTGAATAATTAGCATAAGTTGGTTCCTGTATCGCTGTATCGCTGTATCATGAAATAGTACTAGCCCGCTTAATTAACATCTCGGCCCAGCGCTTATCATGTTAACACTTCAAACATTAATTCAAAGGATATTCAGGTTTCAGAAATATTGATTCGAACGGTTTAACACTTGTCTGAGCAAAAACGCTATAAATTGACAGCACTCTTCTGCCTTCTTTTCCCCTTCAACATGTACTCTCACGTCTCACCTATAGAAATAACAATAATCGTTAATTTCTAACGATTAACACCAATCTCTAACGCCTAATACTAAAATATTTGAACTCACGTTTAGGTAAATCGGCAGAAACAGGAAACGCGGACGTTAATCGCATTTTTAAACAATATGATATTTTTATGTTTTATATGTCTATGTTTTAGACTCTAGTAACACATGCATTGATGCGTTTCAATATATCAATGTTCAACGCGTTTTTTGAGTAAGTATTGAATACGTCTACATGTAACATAAAAAGTCCCAAGCACGGTGGATTTCTGCGTGTAAACTTATAGCTAAAACATCTTGGCCGAGCGCCTAACACGTAAACACTTGAAACATTTAATAGTTAAAAGGGCATTCAGATTTCAGAAAGATCTTTAATCCGAAGCCAAACAAGCGCTCACACTGTTTCTTCGTCCTTGGAAAGCTTGTCGTTTAGGCGACAATGTCGAAACGCGTTACGGAATTATTATAGTATAAACACCTTGTATGGTTTGATTATGTGATGCTGAGATGAACACGAGAAAGTATTGCATGTATATATGCAGTCACTGCACGCTTGTATTTATAGTATAAAACAACAGTACATACATACATAAAAATGTATTAAAATACTGAAATACATATTGTTTCGAAACCAGACAATTCGCAAAAATTCTCAAAACCGTCCAAATTTATACCGACAGACCAGTAGCCCACTGACAGCCGTCGACTTGTCATATATTTCTTGACGTCTTGTGATTGCGCGCAAATGTCTACCTGAAGCAAAACTCAACTTTCTATCTTCCATTCGTTGTTTTGGTACACGTTCGTAAACCCTTCGAACATACAAATAAGACTTCTGTAGTATGTTGTTTCGGATCCGCTATTGATTGTTTCCGTTGATCACGTGATTGACGAAAACATTCTTACACACACACAAACACACACACACAACCGCGCTCATGACATAGCTGATATGGTTTAGCAACCAGTATCCGCAAAAACAATACTACGCGTGCAGGCTCTCCTTCTCCTCCTCTCCCCAATCCTCCAAAGGAGGTCTCGCACTGCCTCCTCCACAGGCCCTATTGCATCATGGACAGGTCACACTGTTGAGAGGGCCTGCCAGATCCTGTAAACAAAATGGGGACTGATCCCATTATGCACAGCGAGACTAGGCCCTATAGTTTTGAGAGGGCAAGCAAAATCTTTCCGGCCGCTGTTCGACAAACGTACGTCCAAGTTCTTTTAACACTGTGATCCACCAGGAAATTCGGTCTAAACTTTCTTACAGATCATGACAATGAAGAAACCAATATGTTTTAGAATTACCGACCTTCTGCCAATAATATTTTTAGCGACAAAAAGGAATTGAAGGGGAAAATATCTGCCGAACAAAAGCAAATTCGACGGTCAGGAAAGTAACAGGTTTTTCGTATTGTTTTTTGGTTTATTTAGCTATTGAAGACTGTCAACTGACCAAGAGTTAATGAGATTTAATTTTGTTAAATTGTAGGCTATAGTGTAGCGTAATTCAAGTTTCAGTTGTTGTGGAAACCGAAAAAGTATAAACCAAACAGTCTCTGGGTAGACTAAAGTGCATTTTCGTTTATTATTCCGGCCGAAAGTTGACAAAGTTCAACAGTAATTGCTTTTTATCAACAATTCCTTCATTTTAAACCTAGGATTCGTATGTCATAAGTCTTCAATGCCCTTCAAAATCTCCGGATATAGCCATGGCTATTAACAATGGTAGTTAATTATGCAAATTTATTCCGTGCCAAGTTTTGCCAATTTTTTTACAGGATCTTGCAGGCCCTAAATTCGGCGTGTGTGACCTGTCCATGATGCAATAGGGCCTGTGAAGGAGGCAGGGTCTCGCAGGCTAAGTAAACCTCGTCAACAAGAAGTGTAATGGCGAAATACGGAGTTTGTTCACTAAAATCGCTATATCTCGAAAACCAGTCGCTCGATCTTCACGATATAACCAGCAGTGATTGAGAGAAGGTAAGTGACAATATTTTTGCTGTGACATGAAAAACATTTGAAAGTAAAAATCTGCGGAATTAAATCCGCCACAGTAGTTCAGAGCCAGTGAGCCACTAAAGCATTCTTGTGGACTTTCAACTTGCCTTTACGGCTTGAAAAAAAGAGTAGAAGCTCTTTGAAAACATTGAGCACAAAGATGAAATCCCACGTATTTGTTGTTATATATTGAATTGGGCGAGTAGCTCTGAAAAACGAAGCCATTCTGTAGGTGGATTTGGGGGCAATTAATAGTATTCTATTTTACACTGCAATAATATCGCATCGCTATTAAGGTAGGGGAGAAAATTCGGTGATACGACAAGAGCTGCAGTGCAAATGCTCAGAATTGGGTGGGTGTGTGGGTGGGTGGAAAGTCATTTTTCACGATAAATCGGCATCACTATCAGGAATCCCGATAAACCTTCCAATATAATACTGGGCTGCATCGCACGCTATGTAGCCTATACCGCTCTACTTGGCCACACTGACAATTTATTCATAGTTTGTTTACCTTTATATGCGATGCTCTAATTTACGCAGTGTGAATAGACAATGAAATCTGCTGACCGGTATTCCATATTAAAAACAAACCACCAAGTGCCCACAATCTCACCGCTTTTCAAAACTAAAGTTAATAGTTCTGCAATAATAATTTTGATTTTATATTGAGAAGCGTGGCTGCGATTTTTATGTTTGTTATATTTTTTTTTATTACAGTTGAATCATGCTAACCGAGCTAAAAGCAGTGTACTGAAATATATGTTATTCAGTGCAAGATTGGGGTTGCTAAGCTGCTTCATAGTACAAGCATGATCGTATAGTTTAGATCAAAACAAGACGTATATATACTGTGTAGTAAGAGTTTCAGTGGATTATTTTGTTAATTGGACGATCAATTATTTGTATAGTTTGATACTGTACTTTGATTAATTTGTACTACAGTGTAAATTAGTGTAAATTTTTTTGCTATATGAAAACAAATATTTGGGATTGACTGTTTGCACAATAAAGTTTAATATCCTTATAGAGGTTGAATTTCTTCTTGAACTGCATCAGCAAGTTTGCACTAATTTTGAATTTTGCATATTAATTATGTCCAAGCAAACTCATTCAGAGAAATTCTGTTGTCTAAGGTTTAATTTTAAGAGTTTTCCAGGGCTGTTTTTTTTAGTAGATTTAGTAATATACATAAACGGCTTCTTCAAAAAAAAACAACAAAAATCATAGTTCATTGCTAATTCATCAACTGAGTGTTTTGCTAAAACAATAAAATATTAGAAGCCAAATTGTATCGATCTTGGTTACTTCAGCACCTCAGATTGAATTTTGCTAATCAGGCCTACAGGCTGGTTTAGTGGTGTATATAAACTTGCATAATATCAAATGAATCCAACATGCAAAACTGATTGCTGTTGAAGTGTTCATATGATCTCGGTAACCGGGCTGGTCCGCTTGCCGAGATCTCGCCTCACACTTTCCCTATTAAAAGTTCGTTGTGCTCATATGAGAAACCGGGCTGGCCTGCTTGCCGAGATCTCGCCTCACACTTTCCCTATTAAAAGTTCGTTGTGTTCATATGAGAAACCGGGCTGACCCGCTTGCCGAGCTCTCGCCTCACACTTATTTCCCTATTAAAAGTTCGTTGTGTTCATATGAGAAACCGGGCTGGCCCGCTTGCCGAGCTCTCGGTAAACGGGATGAAATTTGCCCATATGAACACATCGTCCCGCTTACCGGGATGAAGTCACTATGGACAAAAAGTTAGTTCTTTTTGATAGGATTGAAGGATAGTAGAAGGTTTTTGTTTAATGGAATATAAATCTCAATTGTATAATAAAAGGATTGATTTTGAAGCAAACAAACCTGTGCAATATGACAAAATTGTGATTTTTGATGGCTGATGTCTAGTCACGGATCGTCAGACAAGCTAATTTTATTCATGATTTCTTCTCGCTAGGCGGGATGAAAACTACCATATGAACACAAGATAGACTTCGTCTCGATTACCGGGCCAGCCCGCTTACCGGGATCATATAACATCTCCTTAGAGAGGTGTCTGCATTTGAAGGGTGTCCCCTTTGGGAGAGTTGACTGTATTCATTCATTGCAATTCAGTTTTTTAACTGCAAAATTGATTATTAAAACATACATTATAGATTAAAACAGCCCTGGTGTCAAATAACAAGACAGCAAACTCACAGGTCGTGACACCAAGCAGTAATTAAAGCTGTTACCTCAATCATAATTTTAATTCCTACATGTTAGTTTTATGAAATTTGAAAAGAATATGTTGTTGCATCCCTCTGAAATAAAACAACAGTTTGTAACAACTGGCCTTATATTAACAGGAAATATGTGCAGTTTAATCTATATACTTCACGTTTAAGCTGTTTTTAAAGATTATGTGCTCTAATTGTTTCTTACTGAAATGCAAGTTTAAAAACTCAGGGGGTGCGGGGTGGGAGGGGGGTACTCTTGTAATTTTTGGGTAGGTGTGTGCCGCCGTGACATCAAAATCCTGACCTATCCCAGACTTATAAGGGTGATTTTTCAAACCCTAGCCCGAACCTAAACTAAAAAAAATCAATATACCCCATCCCACGCAGACGAAAAATAGGCACCCTACTGTTGAACAAAATAGACATCCAGACAAAGTACTAAAGAGCGGTGACCAGCAGCAGGGAATTTTGTCTGCGCTGTTTAAAAATATCGCGGGCTCATCGTGTTTTGTAATCGTCTGTGGCGAAATTTTGAAAATGTGGAGAAGGTATGACGACCAAGATATCTTCAAGATTTACTAACAATCCGTCGGTCAACCAGAGTTTTAAACTATGTTGTCCAATTAGTGGACACACTGACGTTCTTCTGATAGGTGAAAAAAGACATTTTAGCCAGGAAGGTGTATAAATATCGAAGATGAAATTGTGGTACAACCCAGCTTTATCCAGGCAATGCAATTATTTGACGTTTAGTTAGTTACAATTACTCATTCCTGAAGAGGTTGCCCTTAACTGGCCCCTTTTGCCTGCTGAAAAAAATTGTGTGACTGGTAGTCAGAATAAAATAGTTATGGCTGTTTTTGACAAGAATGTGTTAAAATGCTTATCTTTAATATACGTGCTCTAGGAAGTTGTCGCAGTGGGGGCGCATACATTACATGCATGTTTTTGCGTTATTGAATTAATCGTATCAAGACTAGGGGGTTGAAAGTGTCAAGGTGCATTTTTATGTTTATACGGCATTTTAAAAACCACACATAATATTTCTGCGTGCATGAGTAGTGATAGACCCCCATATAGGGACCAAAGGGATGCCGCCTCATTAAATATTCAATTTATTATTTATTCATTCTCAGGCTCCTGTGGGACCTCCAAACCCTAACCTCATTATTTATGCATACGTCATTATTTCTCAGGCTCCTTTGGGACCTCCTAACCCTAATCTCATTAGTATTCATTTTATAGCGGCGCGTTACGTCATTATTTCTCAGGCTCCTTTGGGACCTCCTAACCCTAACCACATTATTTATGCATACGTCATTCATTCTCAGGCTCCTTCAGGACACCCAAATCTCATTATTTATGCTGACGTTTATTATTTATTCATTCTCAGGCTCCTTTAGGACCTCCAAACCCTAACCTCATTATTTATGCTTACATCATTATTTGTCAGGCTCCTTTGAGACTTCCTAACCCTAACTTTCCCCCCTAACGCCAGCTTTTATCCAACCCCCCGGTATTCACTACGCAGGGGCGGCGCGGAGCGTAAATTTCTTGGTATTAGTTGTGGTATATAACGTAGGGGGGTCTGGGGGTCCTAGAAAATTTTGAAATCTAGAGGCTCTGAAATGCAATTTCCAGCATTCTACAGAAGATATTCTTTGTTATTTTTTTATCAATCGTGAGCGGGCGGAATCCTAGGTAATTCTGCAATTTGATTGGCTGCGTGAGCGGGCAGTTTTTTTACGATATCTGACCACGGTCACGGAATCCTAAATTAAATTTTAAAATTCATTTAAAATTGACCGATTTTCATAACTATTTCGCTTGCCACAGAAAAAATAAATTCAACAGAGAGCTTCGGGGATGCAAATGAGTTTTATTATCCAAATGGTTTTGACAACTTCATGTGTAAACAGCGAATTTTAAAAGAAACGCTGGGAAAACTGTGACAAAGCAAAATTTACGAGTTGACATTTATAAAGAAAACACTTTAAAACGGTAGGAAAAACATACATAAACTTGTGAACACAGTATTTTGAATCACTAAATGAAACTATATAGAAATATATATTAAAAAATCATACCACGAGATTAAGATGGAAAAGCTCAGTGAAACTTTTTGACACTAAACTGTCTTTCTTCTGTTATCCAACCGCTATACTCAACAAAACCGCTACAAGTCTTTTACCTTTTAGCCAAACATTTTCCACATGCCAACCTCATCGTCTCATGTCCTTGAAACTTGAAATTACAAATGGCTTACTGACAAGCATTTTCGTCTTCAAACTCAAGGACCACACTTTCAATTTTCATGCAGTCAGCCAAATATTGAAAGCGACTTTCCAAGCGAACAGCCAAAAACGAGCAAGCGACGAAGAAGAACGACGAAGAATCTTTATCAACTATAAACTTTAAAAACACTTGGACTGCATTTTGACTTCCCTTCCGTAACTAGATCTTCGAGTTTTGAATGTTTTTTTATGACAAAAAAGGTTCCAAGTTCCCTGTCAGACTGCATGTCGTGATGTCGGCAGTTGTTTACTCTCGAACGATAAACTTTGGACTTTTGAATATCACGTGAATGTCATCTCGATTACGCAACTTAATTCAATTATTTATTTAGTTTCATTTAGTGATTCAAAATACTGTGTTCACAAGTTTATGTATGTTTTTCCTACCGTTTTAAACTGTTTTGTTTATAAATATCGCTCGTAAATTTTGCTTTGTCACAGTTTTCCCAGCGTTTCTTTTAAAATTCGCTGTTTACACATGAACTTGTCAAAACCATTTGGATAATCAAAATCATATGCATCCCCGTAGTCTCTGTTCAATATATTTTTTCTGTGGCAAGCGAAATAGTTATGAAAGTCGATCAATTTTAATGACAGAATGTAAAAAATAACTTTTTGGACCGCGGTACAAGATATCGTGAAATACCGTTTTCCCAGCGTTTCTTTTAAAATTCGCTGTTTACACATGAACTTGTCAAAACCATTTGGATAATAAAACTCATTTGCATCCCCGTAGCTCTCTGTTGAATATATTTTTTCTGTGGCAAGCGAAAAAAAAAATAATACGACTAATAAAAAAATTAAAATAAGTTATTTACCGTTTTGGTCGGTCCGTACAGAAAAATATTTGCCCTCGGTCTCAAAATTGTCCCTCGGCCTGCGGCCTCGGGCCTTTTTAAAGACCTCGGGCAAATATTTTTCTATACGGTCCTCCCAATCGGTAAATAACATATATATCTGAGGAGTTTTTGGTTTTGCCTTTATTGCGCGTCCTTTATCAGGAATTAATCTCAGCTTGAAATTAGTGCGGAGACGCAAGGTCTGTGCGGGAAGGAAGAACTCGAAGAAGAAGGTCCTTCGGTGTGGGTGAAAAATATGCGAGTTAACTAAAACATGTTAAAGTAAAAAAGCAGCGTTGATTTACTCTACCTTATATATTTTTGGTAAGTTTTTGCCGGGGTATATCTATCTTTTTGGCTTCTTTATCAGCAAGTTTCGCAATCCTAAATTGAAATCATGAGGAGCGCGTTGTTTGTGGCGGCAGAGAAGGAGTCGAAGGAAGGTCCTTTGAATTTTGGGTACAAAGTTAAATAAAAATAATTATGGTTCACGACTGCGCTTGAACTAAAATTGCCAACATTTTGCGAATCTAGTAATATTTCCAAATAATATTTTATATTATAATGGGCGGAAGATTATTTTCCACGGATAAAACTATCAATCCTGCAGTTTTCAAATTTTATCGAAGACTCACAAAATACATCCGAGCAATGGCAAGTAAAAAAGCGCGCGCTTTTAGGTTACGTCATAAAATATAAAATTCAAAGTGGAAACACAACGGTCAAAAGGGATTATGAAAGCAATGTCGATATCGATGTGTTTAAAGAACAAAATTCTATGGTAAAACACAAGCAGAAAAGCTACCGACAATCCAAAGTAAAAGAGTAAAGCAGTACTTTGAAAGAAATAAAGATCAAGATTGAAATGAGCAAGAATATTAAAGGAAAGCAGAATAAAAAAACTAAAACCTCTTCAAAGCTCTACACTGTTGAAATAAACGATGATTCCCAAATATAACTCTCTTCAAATTTGCCGAATACAAGGAAAAATAAGTAACTTGTGATCTCATAGCGCACGAACTAGAGCTGTCAAATGATCATGAGAAGGTACACATTATTTTTGTATCTGCGCAGCAGATATATTGCTATCGTGTTGTGTGCATGTGTGTTTGTCTGTTAACTTTTTTGTGTAACCACTGACCTGTAGTGTGAGCTGTGGTGTAACAGTAACCAATGCGCGACAATTACATCGGGGACAATCGAAGCTCAGAATTTTTTGGCGTCAACGTACGAGCTGTCAGTTTGAACGATGGAAACAAGTATTCTTTAATCCCCGATCGTGTTTGCAGTCGAGGAGCAACACTATATATTTTCGAAGAAAGGCAGTATTGCTGATACAAATGGCAAGTATTTTTAACATGACTTGTAGAAAACTTGCAAGTGTGATCTACTACAGTTTTTGTCGACAAAAGGTTTTCAACTCGTTGGGCGATTTATCGAGTCAGGCGACTCAGGACACGTGTAAACTGTTTATGAATTAGGACCATGGTCTTCAAGAGACAAACATATCACTCTTCGGAAGACAAACAATTCTCTTTGGAGGAAACTAATATACTGAAGCGATATTTTCGTTTCGCTGGACCAAAAACATACCAGTATATCAGAGCTAAAACAAGGTCAAGCGTCCGCTGAGAGTATATAAACGAACAGTTTCTCGAGAAAGAAAGACTTTTGGGTATTCAGATTCAAATAGAAACAAAGTTTCATAAATCTAGTAGACATAGTGTCTGCCAATTCTCAAGACCCGGCAACAAATTTTAACTTGATCTATTGAGAGTGTTTGTTTTATACTTTAATACTTCCAGTCAATAGTTGTATTTTTCTTCGTTGAACTCATTATGTAATTGTTTGTGTGTTGCTATAGCAGACCGCGAGGTATAGTATATTTTTACCAAACGTTCACGAGTTACGGCCGGATTAACGGTCTGTTGGGCCTGTAGAGTGTTTTCATGGGACGTCATCAAAATTATAAAATACACAAAGCTGTCTCTTTTAATTTACATGTCCTTAAATTTCGCCTTGGGATTTGAAATATTTCCAACTTTCAAAGCCCACTCCGCCCGCGCGGGCAAAGCGGACGTAATGAAAAACAGCCTTAAGGTTACGTTACACCATAGCAATTTAAAAATACTAAAAAAATTTTTTTCCCGTAATTGGCTGCCTTAAGCCAAATGCTGAAAGGTTTTGAAAAGTTTATTTCGTTTAAAGCAAAATTTTTAAAGATATTTAGCGATGAAAATTGCAAGCAGCTCTGTTTTCCCGCGAAATTTAAATGTTCCAAGGCTTTTTCTTCAGCTTTAAATTACAGCTAAACTGCCGTATTCAAAGACTTTTGTTGAACATGGCTTTTGGCCGATTTTTTTCAAATTTTCACAATGTATCGGAGACAATAAGTGTTTCAAAAGTGTATGCGGTAGCTATACGATTTTGTTTTCATTTCTGTTTAATCGACTACGATTCATGGTATGCACGCAACTTAACTGAGGTTGCAAAAGAATGCCTTATATCTAAAAAATAACAACAACAAAAAAACCATAGCTACCGCACACACTTTTGTAGAACAGCTAGTTGAGTTTCAATAAAAACTATTTTTACATGATTTGATTGGAACTGTAGTTCAACAAAAGTCGTGGCGCAAAGCGAATGCGTTTTCGGAATTTTGTCAAAACAAAACAAGTTTAAATAATTTTCAAAATTGTAAATCAACTGTCCAAATCTACAATCATTTTGCTATAAACTGTAAAACATTGAATTTGATTGCTTTTAAACTCAACGCGCAGTTGAATTTTTCGCAAAGCATGCACTACTCCAACTTAAATGAACAACGTTGCAAATCTCCGCCGAAACTGTCGGAAATCGATACAAATCATTCTTTAGTTACTGACAGTGTTTTTGAAACCTTTGCTAATTACTATATGTACATTCAAAGTGATATCCAAAACATTTTGGTTAAAAAGTCAGTTGCATCCATGCGAACTCAGCATTTCAGATACTCAGCGCCATTTTCGTTCCCAGAGCTCCAACCGTGCTGTTTTGGCGCCAAAAATAAGTGATTACGCTCCATACTCACACCAGTCTCTTGCTCCTGTTTTGCCGCTTACATATAAGGAGTGATGAATGATAAGTCCGAGTCGAGCTAACCAGCCTAACAGGCTGGGGGCCCAGGAGCACAGAATAATTTGATTTTTGTGTTTTGACATAATGATATTGGCAAAGAACACTTATTCACGCTATGACACATTATTTGTTTAGTGTTTACTATATTTATTATAAAATTTAATATTGTTGTCTGGCAAAAGAAGGGCCTATTTCTCTCGTGGGCCTGGAGCAGTCGCCCCATCCGTCCTCGCCTTAATCCGGCCCTGCGAGTTTACCAGGTTGTCAGTCAAGACATAAAATAGAACTTTCCGTTATAATTAAATTATAGGCCATACACTTAACTTATAGATTTTCGTTACTCATAGGATGATACAAAATATCAACACAACATTTAGTATAGAAAATGCTGTTAGTACCAGTCTCGTGTTGGTTTTGTTTAAAAACCGTTCCGGTGCCAAAAACAACTAGCCTGCAGTATTAACGTGAAAAAGAATAATAATTATCAGTTATTTTTTAGTTTAATACGAAAGACCGTTTAACATTTCGAACGAAATATCTATACGTCTTTCGAGACTCGTACAAAAATAGTTTTATCACTCTTGTTCTCACCTTTTCAGTTTTCGGTCGTCTGTTTTCATCTTATCAATTACCAGCAAAAACACGTCTTTTCTTTTCATCTCTATAATTAACTGTATAGTTTTGGAGTTTCTCCTTGGCTTAAATTAATGTGATGATTCCATCTTGTATTGGGCAATATCCTGTCTCTTATATCTATTTATATAACATTCATGCAGTTTCAGGCTTCAGTCACTGAGCTGTGACTTGTTTCCAAAGATGCTCTCGTGAATCAAACAGACAAAAATGCGGACTGACGGATTGTGGCTAGACAACTAGACAATCGCCTATTGTTTGTGCACAGCACAACCAATCAAAACTGTTAAACCATTTAAATGCACGATTAGCAAAGCCTGACAAAATAATTCGATAAATATTTTTTTAAAACGTCACATATTTAAATTGTCAGACGTTAAAATTTTGAGAGCTTTAATACCGTAAATGTTTCGAATATACAACTGAGTGGTGACAAAGAGAACTCTAAAGACTATACTAAAGGATCGACCTCAAGGAATAATGACAGGAACTGTAAAAGACGGCATTTATAGGTAATAACATGACTTGAGCGGCCCGAGGACTTTTACAAATCTTCCCGAGGGAAAGGGGAAATTTAATCGCTAATTTCCGGAAAAGTCATGTTATTAGTTTGTAATATTATGATCGCCGAGGAAAACTTTGAGAATCTTACAGACAGGAAATTTACACGGTTGATCAGAGAAGTTGCATCTAATTTTCCCGTGCATGTTGATGAGGGAAAATTTATGCAAGCGGGAAATTTAGAAGAAGACAAAAGATTTCTTTGTTAATATAATACTACCATGATCGCCTCGGATTCTTTAGTTCTCCGAGGGAATGTAAACCTCGTATTTCTCTCATCGCTCATGCAAGAGGGAAATTTATCCTTTGTCTTCTAATTTTCCCGTGCATGTTGATGAGGGAAAATTAGAAGACAAAGAAATCCTTTGTCTTCTTCTAATTTTCCTGTGCGTGTTGATGAGGGAAAATTAGAAGACAAATAAATCTTTTGTCTTCTTCTAAATTTCCCGCTTGCATATATTTTTTCCCTCATCAACATGCACGGGAAAATTAGATGCAACTTCTCTGATCAACCGTGTAAATTTCCTGTTGGTGAGATTCTCAAAATTTTCCTCGGCGATCATAGTTTACAAAGTGATAACATGACTTTTTTGGAAATTAGAGATTAAATTTCCCCTTTGCCTCGGGAAGATTTGTAAAAGTCCTCGGGCCTGCGTCCCTTGGACTTTCACAGTGCGAGACTCCATCTACAGCCGCGGCGAATACCACCGTTGCCACAATATTTGATGTAGAAGAGTGTTAAAGTTTACTAGTTTAATAAAGAAATATTTACTTACTACACTTTCTTCTCATGCATCATCTTATCACAATTGGAACAATTTAACACATTGGTCCACAGTGGCAACATCAAATCACAGCAACCTCCTTTCCGGAAATGAAGCACCGGCAGTCTGTTGAAGGGATAGCATAGCTTTTAAGAAGGGCAGCAAATATCGAAGTTCTGATATCTTCCCTCTTCGCCTCTATATACAGCCTTCGTCCTTCTCGTCCATACCGTGACTGAGTATATGTTTTCATTTTCTCAGTTATCTTTTCACAGTTATTTATACAAGTTGCCTAATTTTCTACAAGACCAACAAAATAAAGAAATAATACAATATTATATCCATATGATTCACAATGACAAACCAAAACAACTCATTTTTAATTAAGTCAAGAAAGAATATAAATTATAAACTATGATCAAATGGTGAAATACTGTTACAGTAGTAGAAAATGCTGACGTTACAAGTAAAAGCCCTTCATCAGAGCAAACAGTTTGCCGAGATAAAGGGCTTTCATGCAAAACATTGATAGCATTTTGTACCAGCAGTATCTGCAGTTTACCACTGCTTGATCGATCTTGCATTTCACATTGCCTATATGCAGCAGTAAACATTTAAAAAGTTGCTACAGTAGGTAAATAAAGTAATAAACCACAAGTGAAAAACATACAATAAAAAAATAACTTAAAAAGACATCTCATTTTAAAACTTACCACCATCTATTCCCCATAACAATATAGGGCAAAAGAAAAAAATTAATATTGTCCTAGTCGACAAGTCGTGTAATATATTGCAGCCCAGTCAACGGGTACAGAAATTAGCTGCCACGCGTATTCTGCAAATATCTAGCTGAAGCCACAAGTCAAAGCAAAAACCTTTTCATTCACTCGGGACCAGTCTATAAAAAGTCTATATACTAATTAAACTAGTTTCGTATATATTACGCAGAAAGGCACTGACCTCTTGATACTGTATCTTCAAGTTAATGCTTCCTCGTCGTCCTTGTTGTCGGAATCGAAGCTATTGTCAGGTCCAGCCATTATAATTAAGACAAATCACCTGAAACTGAACGTCTAGCAGTCTTTTGTTATAAAGACATAATCATGCTGCTAAATATGCTGCTACATAAAACAATGCTTTGTTTTAATTTTCAATCCATATTAACGCTAAGTCCACTTGTATTGCTGACAGTTTGGCTTGATATCGCACGAGTATAAAAGAGCGCTCAGCAACAGATCGATATTTGTACTATGCTCTGGAGAACTCTGCTTCTTCAAACAACTGGTCACATTACTTAAGGCCTGCGCTAAACGTCGCACAATAGACGAATTTAATTCAGACGAATTGAATTGTTTGAATTTTATTCGACGAAACTGCGACGTATAACTCGATTAAATTCGACACACGAATTAAATCCGTCTCGGCAATTAGAATCGTCTGAGTCAGACGGATAATGCGACGATAATGCGTGTTCGAGTTACACGACGAATTATCGTCCCGTCGAAATTAAATGTTTCTCTTCTGTTTGTGACAAATCCCCGCCATGATTTCAAAGAATCGTTTTCAGGCTCAACGCGCCCAAGTAAAAACAATTAAATTCGACTGAAATCCGACGTTTAACTCGACGTCGCATTTACGTCGTATTTCCGACGAAGTTAATTACTCGGGCTACCTATGGTAGGTCGAGTCTAGGTTTCGGCTTTTTTTTTTTTTTTTTTTTTTGGGGGGGGGGGGGGGGGGGGGGGGGGGTGTGTTCCACAAAATGCCAAAATTGCGCAATACTTCCCATATAAGGAGGTTAGACTTCGAGTCTTCGATCACTACGAAAATTGAACGACAGTCGTCATGTTCCTTTCTGTTGTTGTGTCAGGCACAACACTGATCAACCATATTAGCAACTTACTTGGAAAACCTACCAACACTTAATTTGGCCAAAGGCGAAGCTTGTTTAAAAGAAAGAACTCGCAAAATCGAGCACGGATTGCCATGGAACATCAACAGCGTATAAAAGCATAAGAAAGATGCCTCATTGGAAGCGATTTCGAAACCGGAGTTATTGTGTCATTGAATCACAGTGAAACGTTTATTTAAGACTTCCAAATATGCAAACTATCGATATTAACAAACACAAAGAAGGTTAGTTCATGAAGACAGAATGGACGATCGATTTGCGAATGACCCATAGTGCAAAGTAAGTCCCCTTGGCCGCAGGAGATCTCCCGTAGTATTCCGGGTGTTGTGTCAGAGCTACCGCATAGCCACACCCTAATTCGTTTCTCTGCCGCAATTATAGCGTTTTTTTCGTATAGAATACTGTAACAAATCTTTCCGATTAACTTAACCTTAAAACAATTCTATGAAAAATAACCAGTCACAGTCATTAGACATTAGTAATAGTCAATTTTATAATCAGACCAAAAAAAGTTTCGTACAAAATTTGAATACGCGCGTTTTTGCACCATCCAAAAACGTTTTCAGATTTTTGCACCCCTGAGTCGGATTAACTGAACTATAACAGACAAATCACAACTGGAAAATGACTGAAATGGCTTATGAAATAAGAAAAGACAAGCGAGCTTCTTCAATCTTCTTCCTTTCCATAACTTTACTTAACTTATTTCCCGATCCATAGGATACCCTTGAGCTTAAAATTGGCCACCGATGTTTTCTTAGGTTTCGATTCGTATCTCCATCATGACAAACTTTTGCTATTCCTTCGACGATCTTGTCAGCCTGGAGCATATTAGGCATCAGCCAATCAATTTTGGTCCTATATATATATATATAGATATCGGTCCAAGTCAGCGTTCAGCGTTCTTTACAAATACCGGAGAAAAGACCAATGGGGAAAAAGCCGGCAAAACAAAGCCATCACCGACCGGAATAAATATTGAAAATTTATGCTCGAGATATCAATGTCACAGTTGTGAGTTGTCTAGATTTACATCGGCATCGCTAGCTTTCAAACGACTACGACCGCTAGGTGCTAGCTTTCTCCCACAAATGACAATATCCTGCCGCATTGCTCTTTCTACCGCGATATCCTGCCGCATTGCTGATTTTGCAAGCTGTCTACCACACTATTTACTGAGTAATAACAACTACAAAACACAAGTAATAATCACTGAATAATGCAAAAATATGAACATGTTGAACTGTTTGTATGTCTAGATTTCATGTAGGTGTCGTATTACATTTGACAGTGATTTGGAAACGTGTGTTTCAAAACATGTTTCTGTTTGTTCTACATAAACAAATTTTATATCGAAATGATCGCTTGAATGTCCCGAATCCAGCACTGTATGTTTTGTTATTGAAAGTATTTAGATCGCTGTTGTTATTCGGGAAATTAAAACGGACTTGTTTACATGCTGTCCTTGTGAACTTGTTTTCATGTGGGAAATTTAAAATAATGTTTACTTTAAAACGAGGTGATAAGGGCTATTTGATATGCACATTAAGGAATTTTAAAATGTTTGCCATTTTGGAATAAGGTCTATTGTCGTAATTTTAAATTTTACAGTTCTACATTGCATATCTTCATTGCATCTGAAATTTATGTACATTTAGGGCTTGTTTATATGGAGGCGAGTTATCCGGCCAGCCGAGTTCCTCACATGGCGAGTTCCCGGTCGGTAGAACTGTTTTTCCCACCCTGACCGCAGTGTTTATATGAGACAGAAGGGTAACTCGCCCTGCCGAGAGCTTGGTACTGGCAGCCGGGATCTCGGCAAAGCGGGATAAACATTTCCCCATATAAACACTTTTCCCCGGGTAACTCGGCATAGCGGGATGAATTTTCTATATTCGTTACTTCATGTCACTTTCGTTGATGAGAATCATCTCAAATATTACAACCCGCCAGGTAACTCGCTTTCATATAAACAGAACGTAAAGTTTATCCCGGCAAACCGGGTAACTCGGCTGACCGAGTAACTCGCCTCCATATAAGCAGCCCCTTAAACAAATGTTTGTGTGCACTGTTCCGTGCATGGGCTATGGCACGGGACGAAAAAATGAAATTGCGATAAATTTGCACATTTGCAAATAACTTGCAAATTTGTTCAACTAAATTTGCATGCAATTTGCTAACATAAACATAAACATAAACATAAACATAAACAACATAAACATCCACTTGTTACATCTTTGCTTGGTTACGTGTTTGTGAGTTGACTTTGACTGGTTTGTTTACCTTTTAAATTGCCCTTGTGTTGATACTCAAGTGTAATCTCTCATTACATAAAGCCACTAACTGCTGTAAATATATCTATAACTAAATTGGAAATTTACAGTTCTACATTGCATATCTTCATTGCATCTGAAATTTATGTACATTTAGGGCTTGTTTATATGGAGGCGAGTTATCCGGCCAGCCGAGTTCCTCACATGGCGAGTTCCCGGTCGGTAGAACTGTTTTTCCCACCCTGACCGCAGTGTTTATATGAGACAGAAGGGTAACTCGCCCTGCCGAGAGCTTGGTACTGGCAGCCGGGATCTCGGCAAAGCGGGATAAACATTTCCCCATATAAACACTTTTCCCCGGGTAACTCGGCATAGCGGGATGAATTTTCTATATTCGTTACTTCATGTCACTTTCGTTGATGAGAATCATCTCAAATATTACAACCCGCCAGGTAACTCGCTTTCATATAAACAGAACGTTAAGTTTATCCCGGCAAACCGGGTAACTCGGCTGACCGAGTAACTCGCCTCCATATAAGCAGCCCCTTAAACAAATGTTTGTGTGCACTGTTCCGTGCATGGGCTATGGCACGGGACGAAAAAATGAAATTGCGATAAATTTGCACATTTGCAAATAACTTGCAAATTTGTTAAACTAAATTTGCATGCAATTTGCTAACATAAACATAAACATAAACATAAACATAAACAACATAAACATCCACTTGTTACATCTTTGCTTGGTTACGTGTTTGTGAGTTGACTTTGACTGGTTTGTTTACCTTTTAAATTGCCCTTGTGTTGATACTCAAGTGTAATCTCTCATTACATAAAGCCACTAACTGCTGTAAATATATCTATAACTAAATTGGGAAAAGTCACTTTTCAAACCTAAACAAACTTACTAAAGAGTTTGCACTTTAAGCGTAGTTGACGTACAGCTGGTGTTAAATAAACAATGAAAGATAAAAGTACATACCTGTAGTCTGCGAAACAATTGAGAGTTTAATCTTCATGTTCTTCATACACCGAAAGACAAACGGCAAGAAAAGGTAAAGTTCTTATTAAGACAATCACTCACAGAAAAAGACTTCTCAGTCATTAAACTATAATGTAAAATCACCATAATAATTATGAAGAAATGCAAAATGTAAAGTGGTGAGGGCAGTAGAAACTATACTAACAAAATCAATTCCACCATTTGCCAGAGCTCTTAAACGCGAAGCATAACGTTAACTCTCAAATAAAATGGCATGTGGCCGTCGCAGTGGCACCATAGTTATATATGACACCTGTCTGGCTCAGATTTAGTAGACACATGAAATCGAGTGCCTTGAGTCTCCGAGGAGTGCTTTTTATAGAGTGAGTATGTTTTACTCTGGGCAAGGCCTGGCACATTTACTGTTGTGGTGGCCTTTAGTATTTTACTACCACTGGCTAACACCAGATGATTTTACTCTGGCTAACACCAGATGAAAAAGTCTACTAGTAGGGAAAGGGTTGAAGTCGTACTTTTTTGATCTGGTCCCTGTGTTATCAAGTCAACCTAACTTTGTTCTGGAGTTTGGCTTTTAGCTCCTTTATTTTACCAATACAGCACAAATCAGGGTACAAGATAAGGTCTCATGGCCTCTCAGACAAATTGACAAGTCAGAGCAAAAGGACCAGTCAACCAGATACCCTTAAAAATGTCCCCTATGGCATCTGTACTGTAGATGTAAACTACAGTACTAGGTACTAAATGTAATGAAACTAGTTTCAAAACGATTAAGGGAATTTTTTAAAGGTTAAATTCATTAAAAATAATGTCTTTAATGGTTTATCTTTAATTTGTAGACCTTCTCTGTTTACGTTCTGTAATGACATATCCAGTGGATCAGTGCAATCCAAAAAAACATTCGGTTCCTGACATTTGCAAAAATCTCAATATTATACAGTGTAGTTGTTCTCACGCCCAGAAAATAATAAAGCTCGGTCTACAGTATCTTTCAATGATGCTTTGGCTGACTCAATAATTATATTCAAATGTTTTTGAATTACAGTTTTTAATATATGGATTTCAAAACAACAGTTCTGTTTAAAAAGTATTTGTTTTGAAGCTGGTTTTACATGTACTACATTCAGAATTTGCTGTATTCTGTTTTGGTCTTGACAGGGGGTCCTAAGGCAGGGCATCTTGTCCTGAAGGTGGTGGAGTGAGGTTCGATCATCCTGAAAGGGGGCATGTGGTTCTGAAAGGGGGCATCTGATCCCATTTCTGACAAACACGATTACGTACTTTTCATTCTAAGGCAATTGCATGATACTTTCCAACTCTAACCACAATTTTAAGTGACTTACAGTACACATGACCGTATTTTATGTACTGTATAGTGAGTCGTGTGCTCCTACAGTATAAACTGAATTAATGGTTATTCCAAGACATGGCTTGTAAGGATGCATGCTATAATGAGTCTACACTGTAACGTTTTTTGTTTTGAATTATCACATGTAGGATTTAATCGAGGTGTGTGATAAATCGCACTTCTTGAGGAACCAAGATGTGCACCAAAGCATGAGATTGCACGCCATTCTTGGGATGTCCTTACTTGACCGTAATAGATTTTACATCTGGAATAATAAATTAATATATCTGTTGATTTGCGAAAATTAACCAGTCAGAACAATATTCAAAACTGTATTGCCTTTTAATAATTGAGTTTTTTAATGCAAAATATCATGAATCTGCTCATGAATGCATGATGCAATTTTTCACTGGAACAAAGATGTTCTGTCATGAAAATTTAATTGAATTAGTCATACAACCAGTATCTGGTTGACTGTTTCAGTTTGGCAGTGCTAATGCATTTGTTGATCATTATTGATCATGACATTTTTGACAATGCTCTGGTACACACATACTGTAGTTGCTACAGTACTTGCATTATAAGATTACCAAAGTCTTAAGCCCCATTTATGCTTTGAGAGACAAGTGTCATGTGTAGCGTACCACGACCAATATGATGTGAATTTGTGCGTAAAGACATGTACCTCTTGCATGCTTACCGTATGTGCACGACCCATGTCTTTCAAAGCATTAATTGGGTTTTAGTCCACATGCAGCTCTGTTTATTGCAAGTAATGTTTTTCATGCATCATGTTCTTGATGGAGCCACACAATATTCAAATAAATCAAATTTTCAATACCAACTTCATTTATTATATCTTTATTGTCATTTTGCTAAACCATTTTTAATTAACAACTGCTCTGCAATTTAAATTTACTTTTTCTCTTTCACCGTCCTCTTAAATTTAGAATTTTATTATCTTTCATAGAATCCAAATCAAAGAAAATTAAAAAGGTGTCAGTTGGTGCTTCAGGTTAGTTAGAACGAAAAACTCATGCATTTATTTAATAAAAATCCTAAAATTTGAGAGAAAAAACTCCAGGCCTGTGAGTTCTTGGAAATCAACTGCTCCTTGAAAGTTCGGATTTTCTTCTAGTTATTCTACAGATCAATTAATTAACCATGCTAGAGTAATTGATTTCAAAATTCTGTTTATTGACTATTGACGATGATGCATAGAACATGCCATATTTGTGCACATTTTGGGCCTTGAATTTGTAAACCTGAAAATTTCTTGGAAGGTTTGAAACGGTTTGGAGAGATTGGAACTGATGATTTCCTAGCTGAAATTTTGATACTAATAGGTTGATTTTATAACTGACAACAGTTTATTAAAAGGCTGCCTATGCAGTACTTCTGATAGCATGAGAATATATTATTCATTATTGTGATACATCTAACTGTAAATTTTTGGAAAGTCCAAAGAGAAAGTATGTGTCTTTTATATATGCACATTAATGCCATTATGTACCGCCATTTGTACAGGAAGCCCATCTTGGCAGCGCGTGGGCACCTGTGGCGGACTCGAAATACGCGCGGGGGACTGGTTTTTCGTTTTTTAAAATCCTTTGCCACAGTCCCCGCGCGTCTTTCAAGTCCGCCACAGAGTGCTCACGCGCTGCCAATATGGGCTTTCTGTGCCATTTGCAGTTGAGCTTGCAAATTGCGTTAATTAAGACGGTGTTTCATCGTTTGAAACTCTGCGTTCATTGGACAGCAACGTAGTGTTGCCAAGGGCACAACGTGACGTTGCTATGGAGCTTTGACAGGGTTCAATTAGTGATTAATTTGTTATTCAATTCGTGGCGAGTATGGATATTATAAAAAAACGTCTAGTAAACGATTTAGACGGACATATAATGTTGGGAAAGCTCTATCAGATGACTTAAGCAGAAGCATTATTGATAAGATATTGGAAAACGGTGGAGAAAGAGCAACTTCGCCACGAATAACAAATTAATCACTAATTGAAACCTTATCAAAGCTCCATAGCAACGTCACGTTGTGCCCTTGGAAACAATACGTTTGAGGTCCAATGAACGCAGAGTTTCAAACGATGAAACAACTTCTTAATTTAGCAAGCTGCAAGCTCAACTGCAAATGACGGTATAGTTTCCCCATTTCGTAATGAAACGAAGTTGAAATTTTGTAAATATCCTTCGGATAACACTCTGATTAGAAAAACACCCTAGCGCTCTTTTTTATTGGGAGCCTGGAAATGGCCGTTGGAACAATTCAAAATCACG
This sequence comes from Paragorgia papillata, assembly GCA_035771165.1. Taxonomy (NCBI): domain Eukaryota; kingdom Metazoa; phylum Cnidaria; class Anthozoa; order Scleralcyonacea; family Coralliidae; genus Paragorgia; species Paragorgia papillata. Next base: position 5,382,823 of record JAWNZC010000087.1, read on the forward strand.
CCGGGCTATTAGACCTCCAAAATCCATCATTGCTATATATTAAACATAACTGGTATTGAACGTTTAAAACTTAAATAATAAATCAAATACCTGCAGCCGTTAACGAGATATAGCCGTTTCAAATTCAAATTTCCCACCATTTTGTAAAGTTTAATGTTTAATATCTTTTGATAGGATTAGATTTTTATTTCAGTTTTAAACTTTCTATACCAGTTATGTTTACAACACTTGTAGTCATATAATAAACTACTTATTGACCTCGCTTGTTCGGTCTGAACTATTGAAATATCGGACCTTCCTGCACGGATCTCGCTTCGCTGCGCCAAGGCTCAGCCCGTACTAAAAACGTCGGTCCGATATTTCACTAGTACAGACCTCGCGCTCGGTCAGTAAGTAGTAAATATACAGTATAATATATAATACAGAAGTTACTCCGACAGAAAGTTTTAGAAACTTTCAGACAGAGTAACTTCTCGGTTTTTGAGCGCACGTTATAAAAGTAAAGCGTGTTCTTGAGGGAATGAGGGGGACAAATTTGCGAAGAGGGGGACATTTCCTAGGAAATTTGGCCCGGGGGTGCAAATTCTGGGGGGAACAAATTTCCTGTGACACCAGCACAATTTCTGTGTCAGAGCACCGCTGCGCCGCTCCGATCTTGGAGGAGGTACATAATGTATCGGATAGCTAGTAGTGCGTTTCCAGCTCCAGTGTGAATGGAGTTCAAAATCGTTTCGGACCTAAACTAATATAATAAAGCAACGTACAGCATTATTATTCACCGGTGTCACAGGAAATTTGTCGCCCCAAAATTTGTTCCCCCCAAAAATTTGTTCCCCCCTCCCAGGGTGGGCAAATTTCTTCGGAAATGTGTCCCCCCTTCAATAACTCGCTTACTTTATCTTAAAACGTACGCCGTAAGCTCAGAAACCGAGAAAGTACTTCTGAAAGCAAGTTTCTAAAACTTTTTGTCAGTATTTGCCGTCGATTCCATCTAAGGATGTACACCGTTGACAAAAAAACATTACCTACGTCAACGCCAAAAATGCCAACGCCAACGTTTAGCAGGAGCATTTGACAGGTTTCTATTTATCTCAACCAATCACGTTTGTCCAGTCTTACGGTGATTTGTGGGGTTGATTTATATATATTTTTATTTACTTATTTATTTATTTACTAGTTTTGCCAATAACAATACACAACAATAATAACAATTACAAAGGCAGGAACTGACCAGAGACTAGTCTCCAATAACGGGGTCCCATTTTTGAATCGATTTGAATACAAATAAAAGAGAACTACGGTGATAATTTCTCGCCAAAACTTACAGGGCCGAACTGCCAGAAAAAAGCGTATTGACCGCTCGGTCAATATCGTAAAATCCCGACCGCTTGGGAACCAATCAGCATGCGTCGTTTTGCATACGGACCGGAGAACAAACCCAGCCATATAATTGATACATTTAGTACGAAAACCTCAGGCAAATACTTTCCCGTACAGACCTCGGCGACCTCGCACTCGGTTGATAAGTCTTTAATATATATTTAGTACATAATGCATTATTAAAGGCATACCAAACTCAAGTGTCAACAAAGCGAAATCGATCTTCTTTATCATGCTTTCCTCCCGAAGATAATCTGAATACTTTATTCAATTTTGAGTCCTAAATACTGATAGAAAGTTGTAGAATCTTGGTTTCGGAGGTACTTCTCGGTTTCTAAGCGTACGAGGTAGGTTATGGGGTAAAATCGTGTTTTTGTCTTTTTGAAGGGGGGGGGGGGGGGGGATTTCCGAATGGGGGGACAAAATTCGTAGTAAATGTGTCCGGGGGCACCCGGGGGGGGGGATTTTTGTGCGGGAAAAATTTCCTGTGACACTGGAACTGAAAGAACAATTCGTGCCGAGTCTATTCACACTATACCGAATAGATTTACGTTGCGGACCGAAAACCTATCCGTTTTTTTGCAACGCAAGTTGCGTGAAAAAAAAAGATATGTGACAAAACGTTCAAGGCAGACGAAGGGCTTTAATCGAAACGCGTATATTTCTTTGTTGACAGTTTACCCTCTTTTTGCTTTGCGGTATAGTGTATCTGGTGTTAATTTCTGTTAATTATTTGTGGTACAGGTATAAAAAAGAAGAGATCAAATTCAGTCAGAGTTAAATGGACCGATCCTGAGCTGAGAGCCGTTCGCGTTTTTTTTGCAGTTAATTTATTGGAGAAGTACCAGGCAAAGACGGATGTGAACGATTTTTAGCCGAAAATCAACAATTGGTTGGCCACAGAACATGGTCAACTGTCAAGGATTGCGTAAGAAACCTTATTCTGAGATTAAACAGAGAAGCAACAGCCAAAGTTAACCGTAAGTGAGTGACCTCGTTTATGAGAATAATCATAAAGAGGAAGATTAACTAAACTGAAATACGCGACCAAGTTTCTTTGACAAGTTCCTTGTTTCGTATATATTTTCGAATACCTGTTTTCCCAGACAATTTTCTTTAAAGCCGTGTTTACACTGCAAGTCTTGTCCTGGCCTTGGCCTAACGTTGGCATACTTTTGGCAGTGTAAACACGTCCTGGGCTGCTGGCCAAAATATCTGGGCCTGCTTCTTTTGTTGGCCTATGCTTTGGCCTTGGCCAGGCTTGTGCCAGTGTAAACACGACACATTTACCCCGGGCCAGGCCATGGCTTGCAGTGTAAACACGGCTTAAGAGGTTTTATTTTCTGGTGTGTATGGCTGGAAATGTTTTTGGTGGGGAAAATACCCAGTTGTTATTGATAGATGCATTTCATAATAAACGAAATCAAATTATGGTGGACGTTCGTGACGTACTGCGTAATTTTTTTTAATTTTCCTTGATGGCTTTGAAAAGGTTGTTAAAGAAAATCTTATCAGTTAAGTTGTGTAGACACACGAACAAATAAAGCTTGTCAAGAAAAATTTAGTTAGTCGTGTATTCGGATTTTGATATCTTTTGCAAAATCTGTTCAAAACTAAAATAGGTTATCCACTACTGTTTCATTTTTCTGCAGTTTACCACCTCCGATCCAGAGTAATATTTGAATACTTGAAAATAGCATTTAACTGCTTGCCACAAAACATGTTTCATTCATTCATTCATTCATTCATTCATTCATTCATTCATTCATTCATTCATTCATTCATTCATTCATTCATTCATTCATTTATTCATTCATTCATTCATTCATTCATTCTGATTCATTCATTCATTCATTCATTCATTCATTCATTCATTCAATTTATTTATTCATTCATTCATTCATTCAATTTATTTATTTATTTATTTATTTATTTATTTATTTATTTATTTATTTATTTATTTATTTATTTATTTATTTATTTATTTATTTATTTATTTATTTATTTATGTTTTGGTCCAAGATTCTGTGTGTTTTCAGACCCTTCTCCGGCAGAATAACCACACAAAAACGTAACAATCTATTTCTGTCAAATTTTAGATTTAAACAAAAATCAGTAAAATTGATACGCTTGCAGGCGTCTTCTCTTATGGCGGACGGGTGCTCTGGCAAAACTGGTTCTACCTGCTGATTCTTCTTTTCTTTTTTGTTCTGGATAATAGGTTGATTCGTGGTAGCTGTGAATCTTCTGTCATCGGTTGGGGTTTTTATGGTGCATATCTCTATACCAATAGAAGCACATCGGTTTCATTACTACCCCCATTCCACGTGCCATTTGAAGCTATATCACTAGCGTCGGAATGGTTTTTTGCTCTGTGACATGATGGTAGCGAGTTCGATGATGATAGGGAGGCGATGTCTTTTGCAACCAAATCGCTAGAGCCAAATCGTTTTCTGCACATGTTCTCAGTGTGTCTATATGTTTGACCATTCACTTCTAAACGGTCAAAAAGCTACATTGGTTTTGTCAACGAGCCGTTTCTTTGTCCCTGACGACCACGTGAGCTTTAATCTTATTAATGATAGAATGCCTATTGACGTGGGTGTTGGCCAAACAAATCTTTGAGCACAATTTAGGCAATATCACCACATGCAATATCGTTCTATAGCAGTTCGTTTAGCTGTTATTTTCTCGTGTGGTTCTACGAGGCTTGCTGTCCGTTTAAGCGCGTTATTTGTCCTGCTCAACCTTTTGCTCTCTGCGTGCTTTTTTCTTGTTCATCCTGTTTTGTCGATGGGGTTGCTACCTCTTTTATCCCGGGGTGTTTGGGGGTATCCCGGGTGTTTGGGGTTACTCCCGGGGGTGTTTGGGGTATCCCGGGGGTGTTTGGGAGTACCACGGTGGTGTTTGGGGGTATCCCTGGGGTGTTTGGGGGTATCCCGGGGGTGTTTGGGGTTACCCCGGGGGTGTTTGGTGTTACCCCAGGGTGTTTGGGGTACCCCGGGGTGTGATGGGGTTACCCCAGGGGTGTTTGGGAGTACCACGATGGTGTTTGGGGGTATCCCGGGGGTGTTTGGGAGTACCACGGTGGTGTTTGGGGTATCCCGGGGTGTTTGGAGGTATCCCGGGGGTGTTTGGGGGTATCCCGGGGGTGTTTGGGGTTACCACAGGATGTTTGGGGTACCTCGGGGGGTGTTTGGGGTATCCCCAGGGGTGATTGGGGTATCCCAGGGATGTTTGGGGGTTTCCCCGTGGGTGATGGGATATCCCATCCATGGGGCTGGGGGTATTTGGGGTACCCCAGGAGTGATTGGGGGTTCCCCAGGGGTGTTTGGGGTACCCCATGGGTGTTTGGGGGTTACCCCAGGGGGTGTTTGGGGTTACCACAGGATGTTTGGGGTACCTCGGGGGGTGTTTGGGGTATCCCCAGGGGTGATTGGGGTATCCCAGGGATGTTTGGGGGTTTCCCCGTGGGTGATGGGATATCCCATGGGGCTGGGGGTATTTGGGGTACCCCAGGAGTGATTGGGGGTTCCCCAGGGGTGTTTGGGGTACCCCATGGGTGTTTGGGGGTTACCCCAGGGGTGAATGGGATTACCCCAGCGGTGTTTGGGTGTTTAGATCCTCTGCAGAAATTTAGTTAAATAATTTAATATTGCGCTTCCAAATAATAAACTCATTTGGTGTTTAGTACTCATCGTGTAAACATGTCACACGTTTGCAACAAATGTGGAAAAAGTCTATCGAGAAAAGAGCACCTTCTTCGTCATATTAAGAATGTCCATCCCGAGAGCGACGCCTCACAACCTATTCCTCTAGCCAACGTATCTACAGTCATGCAGCACCCGTTCACGTGTATTGTAGCAGGGTGCACCCAAAGTGGTAAAACAGTATGGGTAAAAACGCTTCTTGAAAACGCCAAAACAACGATTAATCCTCCTCCCGAACGTATCATTTGGTGCTATGGACAATGGCAGCCCATGTATCTTGAGATGATCAAAACAATACCAGGCATCGAATTCTACGACGGTATACCTTCCGACATTGACTCTGATAATTTTCTTGAAGTCTCTCAACGTAACCTGATCGTCCTCGATGATCTTATGGCTCAATCAGGGGGAGATAAACGTATTGCTAGCCTATTTACTAAAGGTAGTCATCACCGGAATTTGTCTATCATCTATATTGTTCAAAATATTTTCCATCAAGGCAAAGAAACCAGAAACATTAGCCTCAACGCACACTATATCTTACTCTTCAAGTCTCCGAGGGATAAACAGCAAATTTCTGTATTGGCTCGACAGGTGAACCCAGGTCATGTTCAGGAATTTATGAAAAGCTACGAGAAAGCAACAAGCCGCCCTCATGGTTATCTTATGCTAGATCTAAAGCCTACAACGGATGACGATCATCGCCTCAAGACCAATGTTCTACCTGGAGAAAATAGCTCCAGCCTGCAGCAACAGCTGGGTAGTTTCATACAAAAGCAATCCTATCAATTACCTCCGATCGTTAATGCCATGTACAATACAGAACAAAAAATGCAAGATATTGTACAAGCTCCACAGTTAACAACAGAAGAAAAGAGCATACTCTACTCCAATCAGCTAGGACGTTTTCTAACGTTTCAAAACCAACTGCAGAATCAGTCTCAACCTCTGACTAATCTTGAAACACAGCCTCGGAAAAATACACCAAACTTGACACTGGAAATAAAGCAAGAAACTGACGATCTTCCGTGGGGTTTCCCTGCTACACCTAAAACCTATTTCCTAACACCGCCTCCTACCGTTGAACAACCGACGCTTAAACATAATTTCTTTCATAACTGGGAAAGTTTGGGCGACCCGACAGAGAAAGACTTGGCAAAGATGACTCCGGATGATAGAGAAGAGTATGAACATCATCTATTGATGACTAGATCAAAATATTTACCCATGACAAAAGAAGACGTGTCCCAATTATCATCAGAAGACAAGAAAGATTATCATTCTACTTTTAAAATAAAAACACCTAAATATAATCTAAGAAGCAGACCCTACTAGATGCTCGGTGTGAACTATTTATATGTAACGGTAATTTGTTTTGATATGTGTAAGTTTAAACCAAAGCCTAAATAAATATTTTAAACTGAGTACTTTGAATTCTGTCTTATGAGGCGACGCGAGGCTGTACATTCTCCATGGTAACGCCCCCGCTAATCATCTTTTGGCCTGAACATGCCCACACATTAATACCCCTTATTATCCACACACAACTCATGACATCCCCTAAAATGAATTAAATATTCTACTTATATGCAAATCTGGCTATGTTTTAGCCATTAGTAGCTTTAATGACTTTTCCCTTCTGTGTTCTGCACGTGCGAGAATCTTATAACATACTAAATCATAGCGACGAATTATTTAACCAAGCTCTGTAATTTTTCAAAGTGCCTGGTCAACGATGTTATCGAATAATGTTCTTCTAAGTTTACAATAACGATTCGCTACCATTCAAGGCGACTCTTTTTAACTTCATACGGTTCCTATACGTATAAACATCACAAAAGCGAACCAAATATCTAATATAATATTCATATATAAGCTTTTCATTGCTATGTGCCAATACGTTTTTTCTGAGCTCAAGGCTTTTCGGATTGATTCGTACATATCTTAAGTTCAGCTTCTCAAAATGATTCTTCTTACGATATCTTGACTTGCTTTATAAACGAGAGTTTAGTTAGTAATGATTCTAGGATGACTTATTCTGTTAGGTTCTAACCCTAATATAATATTCATAGCTTATTCAGATAATATTCGAGTTAAGTTATCTCAGCCGATTCAGACATTTAGGCTGTTCAAAACTCTCTCTATTCCTCCAGACAAGGTTTCAGATAAAAAATATAAAGTGTCTCTATCAATTTCTCTCTCGTTCCTTGTAAAGAACGTCTATTTCGTTAAAGCTTACTGTACGCATGCTCTTTGTACCTACGTGTCCCACAAGTGTTGACTGACAGTGGGGGGTTGCGTGACATCTAGGGTTAGGGGGTAGGGTTAGAAGCCCCCAAAGGAGCACGAATAAGTGTGACGTAGAAGAAAACCGGGGGGATTGATTGTCAGTTAGGGTTAGGGGGTCATATAGGAGCACGAGACATAATGACGTAATGCGATTAGGGTTAGAGGGTTGCAAAGGAGCATGAGAATGAATAATTAAAAATTGAATACTAATTACTTCCGTGTCTATAGTGGGGTCTATCACTACTACTGTGAAATAATAGACAAAGCTGTACAGTGGTCATTGCTACTATTTAAAGAAGCCCTCTGGGTCCATCTGCAGAAACCGTTGCTTAACCGCGGGACAAAACTTGTCATCTTTAAATAATTTTCATGTACATTATAATTATGTATGACAGTAGTATAGCATTTGGGGGTACTAGGACACTTTTTCCAATGTATGGTGAAATATTGTGGTTTGCCGTTATCTGGTTACAAAAATTGGAATCTATATATATTCATTACCAGAAATTTGGGACATTTTGCGGCCACGTTCGTAGCCAGTGGTTACTCCCATGATAATAACATACAGTAAATATTTTGCGAAAATGCAAACGGCTGCTAAGAACAAAGATCGCCTCTGCTTTCAAAGTAAACAAACATGGCTGCAGGCTGCTCGAAAGAGAAGAGACCTCCGTGGCTTCGTCGTTTGTCCTTCTCGCCGCTCAACTCCACGTTTAGACATAACGGCCTCCTGCTGATAGACGAAATCGGAGTTTCGACTGTGCATACAATCTGAGTCGGGATAAAACGTAGTTCGTTTATAACATGAGGCTGAAGCAGCCGCAGTAAACATAACATTTCTGATTTCAGAAACCTTTTAATGCTTAGGTATTCTATAAGGATAAAATTTGCTTCTCAATTATTCTTGACAATAATCCTAAACGTAGTGTCTAAAAATAATGAACTCAAAACCTGAAAAAATAGTCCCAGCCTATGTTATCTTCCCGTTATGCTTTAATAGACACGATGTAATTTGCATAGGGGCCCAAATTGAAAAGGAAACTAATTTGCATGTGGGCCTAAATAAAACTACGATTTGGTGTATTGCTCAAACACACTGTAAAACCAAGAAAGTTTAAACGCTTTGGGAACCGCAATGTTGTTAGATACGGAGATATTTACGAGTTATATTAGCAGTTCGAACATTGCTAAATACATAGCAAGCTCCGCACTTTGCATCGTTCGCAAGGAAAGTGGTGTATTTGGCAGATTTGTATCGCATGTTTAGCAGGATTACTATGGCTTACATAACAGAATGAGTCAAATAAGCAGCGTAAATAAATCGATGTTGGGAACCGGCTGTGTATTTCGGTAAGCGAACATTTTTTGTTATAACGTTTCCTTACTTAACTCTTAACATGAATCGAGCTCCGCAACCAAGAAGTCTATGTCCCTAGTAGGATAAATTTTAAAATTTACGATTTTACTGTATTATTCCTAATACGATTTGGCCGTCATGTTTAATGGCCTATATGCGCCCGCGCGACGCCATCTTGTCCCAAATTTCTGGTAATGTGATACTAATTTCGGTATAGGCGCAGTTTCTTGCTTGGCGTGGATATACTTGCATGGCGTGGATACCTAGCGTGGAATTTTAGCCTGGTATCTATTGCTAAGTCACCTGCGCTTGATACAAAATTAAATTTATCTATATAACTTCTCAAATATTTGGATGCGTTTAATCCTATTGGCTCAGTTGAATTACAACGTCCTATCTCATTATTCTATAGTAACCGTAAGCTAGACTTCTTACCCCATCTTGTAGTATGAACCTCTTATCATCAGAACATGACAGCGATATTTTATTGATGATATAACTGCTTATCTAATGTCTAACGCTTCTAATAGTCTTCATGTTATGAAGCATTTGCTTATGGCAGCCTTCTTAATACCCTTGGCCGCCTTTTCGCCTTTTTCAAAAGTCACTGTAAACGTCGCCAGCGCTAATTTCATACGTTAAGCTATCAGTATAGGTAAACAGCATTCTAGCTTTATCGCCGTATTTCATTTTAATGTATTTATAATGGAAGTTATACATCAGCGGCTTGCTCAAGTCTAGAATACACATGCCTACGTATGCAGGTCTGTTTAATGTTAACGTCTCTTTGCTTTTGTGAACAGCTACCAGATCCTCGTTTAATATTTTGCTGCTAACAAATGTCGGCTTTAACACTAGCTTAAGCAACTTATCAGGGAAAAAATAATTTTTCTAAGTAAATTAATATTGTGCATCCAAAAAGTATTTTATTGCAAAGCGGTCTGCACTTGAACATTATATCAACAATACAAAGCAAGGGAGCATACCAGAAATGCGTACTGTTATACTGTTGACAATATGTTGTATTGGACATTTGTTCTGGTTTGCTCTTATATATAAATCTTAATCTATTAATGGGAACAAACAAACAAACAAAGTGTTGTCTTTTGAGAGTTTTCTGCCTTCAGAATTCTGTAAATTCTTCCCTCAAAATGCAGGAAATGGTATTTCCGAGACTCTAGACTTCAAAAATTTCCGGGGGGCATGCCCCCTGACCCCGTAAAAGAGTCCCTTTGGTGAACAGCCCCCCTCCCCCAATACAAAACTCGTTCCGCGGTCCCTGTTTATCCTTGTACGTTACCAGCCTAACATCAATCCTCGTTCTGATGTTCTCCATGGTTTTTCCAAAAACTGAATTATTCATCAGTTTGAAAAAGTCTTTCTCAAATGAATTGGCGGCATATTTTCGTTTCTCGGTGTTGAAATCAATATATTGCTTCAACCAGGGTGATAGCTTAAACTCGAGCGCTCTATGGATCTTAGTCACTTTTATTCCAAGCTCTTTGTACGATTGAAGATTCCTGTAATGTACAACGTATTTTGTTTTATCTATTAGATTAGGAATAAGCTTGCAGACATCTCCGACCGATATTTTGAACTTCGTTTGGATTTTATTGCAATAGGCTGATAGCATGTCGCCACTTATTTTCATCTTTTCTGGAGCCAGCAGGTATTCGTTATGCAGGTCATGCAACTCTTTCGGGTATTCAAGATCGACTTCAAGTATCAATCCCTTGTCTCTGTCATCGTTATACTTTGCTAGGTCTAAACTGTTGATCTGTTTATCCGTTAACCATCTGAAGTCACCAGTTGGTAAATTATGTGACATCGCCCATCCGTACAAGTTGTTAGCATCTAGATACATGATGTACTTCCTTGTTGTTGTAATTTTGCATGTATTTGTTGTTTGCTTTTTCGTATCTGTGAGCAATATATGAGACTCCACCACGCATGCCTTTCTCGTTAAATTGGAACATATCAATGTATGTCGTTGATTTTAACTTGATATTGGTCATTTTAAGCATGGCATCCCACGATAACCCAGGGCTAGTAAAATAATGACATGGATCCAATCTGTACTACTTAAACAGGTGCTTCTGAAATTTTCAAACACGTCAGCTAAGAGTGAGACATCAGATTTGAGATACATGTTATGATACCCGCCCATGTTATTCAGCGCCATCAGATATGCATGTGCTCATCGTTGAGTATGCTGTAGGACTCATCTTTCCGTGGTAGCTGTGTTTCGTCAAATCTGTTGAAGCTATCCATATAGTCATACGGATATACTTCTTTTTGTTTCATCAGTTTTAGCTTCTCACCTTGGAATTCTTGGCTAGTGTATTTGAAAGCGTCTTCAGGTAGGTTGCTGACTAGTTTATCAAGGCTTTGTGACATGAATTGGAAGCTGTCTAGGAAAATAAGGTGCTTACGCAACATCGAATGCCATGTATTTTTCCATGTTGTTTGGAATGACGTTTATGTCCATCTTGAATTTGCCAATCTCCTGCATTATGAAGTGGCTATCATAACCACACAGATTATGGAAAATCACTGGTATTTTACCTGTTAGTCTAAATGATCGGTTACACGTTTGATGGGCTGATCCTCTGTAGATGCCTGTGATATGGCAATGGTCTCTCATCACGATATCTCCCTTCACATATTTGCGCTCACATATGTGACACCTCTTAGCGTTCCTATAGTCCTTTTTATCGGCTGGCGTCAAAATTGTCTTTATTAGAATGCTCCTTCTTAATTCTCTTACAATAGTCTACCTCGTCAAGCATATCGTCCATGAACGGGTTTACTGCATTCTTACCTCGGAACATTTTTACTGGCTTGCTCAGTATATCGTCATAGCAACAGACTAGCTTATAGCCGTATCCACAATCGGTATGCTTTTGATAGGCATCGGTGTGTGACGTTTCGTTGCTTGGTCGACATCCGCTTATCTTTTCAGTGATCGCTTCAAAGTCGGCATATATTACGAACGGCACTTGTAACTGCTTATAGTAATTGTTATATTTCAAAATGTTTTTATCCTTTTCAGGCATCTTGATATAGCTTGCACCTGTGCGCAGTTATCTTTGTTGGTCACTCAGTACTTTCTCTGAACTGCAGCATTGTAAGCATCTCATACAGAAATGCTTTTTGTCCTTATGTTTGGACTGACTGTACATAAAACGGTTGAAGTCAGTTATGAGAACGTACTGCTGCTTTTCACCCTCTGTTATCAGTAGAAGTATTATGACACTCTTGTTGCTTTCTTTTGAGCTTTAAACTGGAAACAGTTTGCGTGTCTTCATAAAGAATACGTTAATATTGATAGAGTTCTGTTTCTCATTACCAGAAATATAAGACATTTTGCGGCTGCGTTCGGGCAGCGGCTAATCGCTTCATAATAGCATTCAATATTGATACGTTTTGTAATATGTACAATATTCGCGATATATTGATAATATTGGCTCTGTTATTGAAAGGAAATGGTCTGGGAATTAGTTTTGCTTTGTGTGCTGTCTTGTGAACAAGAAACATGGCTTCTTCGCGAGAGTTCAGCGAGTATAAGTCTTTTAATGGTCGTTTTGTCTATATCTGAAACCGAAGACCTTCGTCTTAAATACCACCCGCGGACCGCTCAAAAGAGTTCGAAAAGCATGATATTCAAAGGCTTTTGGCACCATGTAGACGTGAAGTAACCAAGATTTTGACGAGCTTTATTAATATTTCGAACCTTGCCGAATACATCTCGAGCTCCGAACCTTGCATCGCCCCCAAGGATAATAGTATATTCGATCGATTTTCACAACAAGTTTTCAAACATTGCTATGGTTTACTATGCAGAATGTGTCGAATCGGCGGCATAAATACATCGATTTCGGGAACCTACTACACCTCAAGGTCAGTGAATATTTTTTCGTTTTAAATCTTCCTTATTTAAATCACTACAGGAATCGAGCTCCGAACCCGTGAACTCTATAATACAAGTGGGGTAATGTTTTAATTTTTAACACGGTACAGTGTAATCCCTTGTACGATTTCACCGCCATGTTTGAGTTATTTGAAACCGCGAGACGCCATCTTGTCCCAAATTTCTGGTAATGCTAGCTTGTGGTACCGTAAACCTCCGAATATAAGCCCTGGGCTTATATTCGTTCGTAAGCATGTTTTGGTGGGCTTATACATGGGGGGTGGGGTGCTTATATACGAGGGGAGCTTATATACGGACAATATTTTGTGTTAGTAATATTAAAGATTTATTGACTTTATCTCAACATAACACAAGGTTAACATATAAACAAGCATAATATACTATATACGGATGGGCTTATATACGGGTTGGTTTATATTCGGAATGGTGAGTGTTAGTAAATTGGCGGGCTTATACATGGGGGGGCTTATATCCGGGGGGGGCTTATATCCGGGGGGGCTTATATTCGGAGGTTTAAGGTATCTCCTTTGGCTGACAGGAAATTCTACGCCGGAGTAGTATAGCTTACTGAGGTAGGCTTTATCGCTTTTACTTATACGCTCGGAATGTATGTCATTATAGGGTTGATATGCCTAATGTGACACCATCTGAAGCACTCATCGTCTTTGTTCTTGATGTTGATCAGGCCTTTTCGCGGGTTGCTTAGTTCTGCAGGCAATGGGGTATACGATGACCCTTTTAATGATCTGTAAACAGATATATTCACATATTGTTCATTAATTTCGTCAATGACCTAGCCACTTCCTTCTGAGATCCATTGACCAACTCTTTGTAGTGTTTCATTTCCTGTCTGCGTTACACTGTCCTAAATATCTGATCCGTTTATCACGGTCTTAGTTTTACTGTTAAAATAAGCGGTTTTATAAGTTGTTTCATCTTTATTAAGCTGCTTTTCGAATATTATTTTGAAAGTCTCAGAGAATTTGAGTCAATTCATATATACAAGGTCTTTCTCTAAAGTTTGTGAGATAGGTTTGCGACTAAGGTTGGTTTGGATTATTAGGCTAAACTGGTATGACTTTGTATAGCCTCTCGGAGCGTGGGTAAGTAGAGTTGGCTTAACACGTAGCCCTGCTTTCAACTGTGGCGCTTTTATTTTTCGGATAATGCTATTGTACTTAGATTATCTTTCATTATAATCTGTTTGCTCAACATATCATTGTCTCTATTAATGTCGCCAAACACCTTCTCAAAGCGTTTGGTTTCACGTAATGAAGGCATTGGCGCAAACTGCTTTTTGATACCTTCCCGTAGCTTAACTAATTGCCATAACACGCTGTCGGATAGACCTGACAATAATTTATGGACTAAATCGTTGCGATCACTCTTCATATATTTACTATAGACAATATTTTTGTCTCCGCTATACGCAGTTTTTGCCCCTGGCTGCTCAGATTTATTTTTTATACTGGTCTCCAGATTTGAACTATCATTTCTACTCGTGTACTGTATCAAACGTGAGACCGCCTTAAGCCTGTTTATGGTTAAAGACATGATAGTGCTTTAAAAGAATGCTCCTATATATTTTTACAAATAGATAAGGACCATAATAATGGTTTGAAAAGTATTATTCATTACGCTTTAGCCATATATTGGTACATTTTAGCGGTACCAGACAGATGACCACAATCCCATTTTAGTGTAGGGTATACTGTAACATACAGTCTGTCTTCAAACTGCTTCCTCCTGCCCAGCATGTCATTTGATTGTTTAAGCAGCGGTATCCTAAGTCTTGATGCCAGACGGATAACGTAAAAGTCGTAGCAACTGATATTATGCAATTTACAGACGCTTCTGAGTATATTCGCTACTTTTAGGAACTCATATACGACCCTACTTCTGTAGTTTCTATGAACGTATCCTTTATCAAAGAGCAACTTGGCCATCCAGCGTCTGTAGCTATGCTGACTCTTCTTCTTCATCCATGCATCGATATCTCGTTCGGGAATCATGGGAACCATCTCGTTCTGGCAACATGAACAAAGCTGTAGAAGAGCTTCTGAAACAGTACAAGTACCGATTTGATGCTTATCCAAAGTTAGCACAATTTGACGATGGAAAGGAGTTCTACAACGTTGATGTCACAACGCTACTGGAGAAACATGGCGTCAAATACTTTACCACAAACTCTGATAAGAAGGCTGTTGTAGAGCGGTTTAACAGAACACTCAAGACGTCTATGTTGAAGTACTTCTACAGTAAGGGTACATACAAATGGATTGACGTCCTAGATGAGCTTGCGAGTAACCTCAGTAATAGCAAACACAGTACTATCCTTATGAAACCAGCTAGTGTAAACAATAAAAATGAAAGTGAAGAATGGGATACATTATTTGGTCACCATTTTGGAGAGAACCCACTGCCTAAATTCAAAGTTGGTGACACTGTTAGGATTTCAAAGTACAAAAGCACATTCGCGAAAGGATATGAGGCTAACTTCACTGAGGAACTGTTTAAAGTAACGGAAGTCGTACGCGGTGGCCCTAATGTGTACGAGATATCTGATCTGGACAACGAGCCTATTATTGGTAAATTCTACGAAGAGGAGCAATCAGCTGTGGACAAAAAGGACGACGTATACCGTGTGGAAAAAATAGTCAAGCGAAAGAAGATGAGAGGTAAAAAGATGGCACTGGTGAAGTGGTTAGGCTATGACAGTAAGCATAACAGTTGGATTCCAGAGAGTGACATACAAAATCTCGGTTAGTGTTTTGAATGGCAGAAGGAGGCTTTGACAACTTTGAAATGGAAAATTTTGAAATTGACAAACTACAGAATTACAGTAAAGAACAATTAACTGATAATTTCAAGAATATTTCTATAGAAAAAGAACGTCTATATAAGCAGTTCGGAGATAACGATGAAACGCCTGAAGAAGTTAGGGTAAAGTACAGAAACTTTAATAATGCACTTGAGAATATTGAACTTGAAAGGAACAGGCTAAAGAAGCTGAAACTTCATTTACTGATAATGATAATGATAAAACGGTGACTATCAGAGGACGCGACCACAATGAAACCGCTTTTTAATTTACTATCAGAAAGACAGAGCTGTGGTGCAACAACGAGGAACAACGAGAGCGTCAATGATCTGGAGTGTTTCAAAAAATGGATAAAGGATAATTGGCTTGGGGCTAGTGCACTAGGATTAACTGTAGCTTCCTTAATAACTATATTAAATACGTTATAATTTGCGCACGTGGAAACTAAGAGTGAAGGCAATAACATGCCACAGTATGGAATCGAAGTTGATTACCTCAGAAAACTCATTTCAAAAGATAACAGTGCAGCTAACTCAGGCGACGCAGCAAAGGGAAGTGATGGCACCCGCCGGAGCTTCGACATCATGGTTGCGCAGGGTGGACAAGCTGTGGCTGGCTACACACTGGGGAACATGCAACCTGAGTACGAAACAATAAAGAGTCGATCATATGATAAAGTTGTGTCTCTCTACATAGCACAGGCCGAAGTCTGTCTTACGCGTTGCCAGAAATTTGGGACAAGATGGTGTCGCGCGTGCGCAGTAACGACCATAATAATGGAGATTCTCAACAGTAAATAATAAGGAGAGCACACAATAATTCAAATTTTGCTTAAACGGTGATATATTTCTTCTTTGCCCAGATCCATCTGACTTCAGCATGGACTAAGCAACAGTTGTAACTAAAAAACTTTTGCTTAGCTGGACGACAAATTACGTCCCTAGCTTGTCATATTTTTGCGCTAAAAGCGCCACTATCCCATAGTGTTAGCCATTGTAATCTTTGTAAACAGGTGCTAGAAATTGACCAACAACGTTACGGGCGATGCGAAGTCTCCAGATCGCGATGCATTCGGCACGAGTCAGTCTACTTTCTCAGCACATAAAGATCCTGATTTGTTCCTAGCATAGTACCTCTCTCCTCCGCAGAGGTTCTTTCGGAGATCAGCTATGTAGGGGATCGTCGGAGATACGTCGAAATCGTCAGTGGACATTTATTAGAGTGCGGGCGGATAGCGAAAGAGAAAGCGAAAAAAGAACCTCTGCCAGATTTCTGTGTCAATATGGCGGCATCAGGGGGGTATCAATAACTTTTGGAACTGCGGGTTATAGAAAACATGTCGAATATAGCAGAAGGTTACACGATCACAGTTAATTGAATGTGTGGACAAACTAGGAAAGTTCGTTGTTTCAATGTGAGCCACACGTCGGCCGATATAAGTATGTTATCCTCTGGTTCGTCAGTCTTCGTCTGATATATTAAACGGCAAAAAACTGGGTATATTTTGTCTTTTATACAAGAAAGACATATTATAAACATGTCATAATCACTTACCAACAAATATGTTCCTAATATAGACGTGGATGGCTTAGTTATCCGTGAATTAGCAAGTCATGCAAGAAACCGACATCTTGTGCAAGAAACCGACAGAAATCTGGCAGAGGTTAAATGTAATTTTCCGTTGGACTAGTTTCGCCCGCACTACTTATGTCCAGCTGACGCCTCCGAGCATCTCCGACGACCCCCGAAACCTCCAATCTCCGAAATTTAACCTCTGCGGAGGAGAGAGGCATAGTACTTCCGCGAACGTGAAATGCACCATTTTCGTTGTGAATGACGGAATAATCAACCTAATTAACCACGATTTACAAAGCATCCAATATTAGTTATGATATAGATGGAGACACCCTTCAATATGCTAATAGTTGGAATGACATATTGTGGTAAAGCACATTACCTTTTAACAATGCTTGAACAAGAGTATAAGAACCATTTTGATTCAGTATATCATCCTAATTTGTCCGACTTTGGATTGGAATAAAACGTACTAAGAATGGAAATATCTAAACAATCCAGACGTTATTACTATCCAATGTGAACAGGACCAGGTTGGCATAATTTTGAAATACGTGTCTTAAATATATAGAGGTTTAAATAGTTTGATTATACTAGATGACTGTGCAAGTGGACAGGATGTTCAAAACAGAACAAGCGAGCTAATTAAATTAGCATGCAGTGCTAGACATTATGGTTTGTCAACTATCGTAATAACCCAGCTGCTAACGAGTATAGCGAAACCATATCGTGAGAACATCAGTAAGCCCATTACATTCTACAACCCAAATAAAAACGATATGAAAACAATATATGAAGACTACATGAACGGCGTTGATAAAAACGAGTTAACGCATATTAACCAACACCTAAGAGATAATAAGTACGCCAGGTTAGTGAAATCACTCCGTCATCCATACGACTATAAAATCGTTAAACCGCAATGTTAACGAAACATACTGTATACCATGTCATGCCAAAACGCAAGAGTAAGGATGTTGAAACGCTACACGAACTAGTTAATGAATTACAAAATGCAGAATCAGAAATAAGAACCGCTAGTAAAAAACATTGATGGTGATAAAAAATGAACGGATTCGCCGCAGGGTACACCAGACAAAAACTCCACTGAAGAGAAGCGCGCCGAACTGATAAGGGAGTCGGAGGACGGTAACACCACTCAATCTGTGGCCTAACTTAAAAAAAGCGTCGGCTAAAGTCATTCATAAAGTCCACAGGGAATTCGAATGGAAAAGACTTCATAGGGCCAACCAATTTCTCACAGACCTGCTAATAAGGAAATTCGCAGGAATGTTTGGTGGACCAGATGCTATTGAAAGCAGCGAAGAACTAGATAAGGAGTTACAGAATGATAGGCTTCTTAAGAAAGACATAGGGATTATCGTTTCGAGGATATCACCATATCTTCCAATGTTGGGAATTCTAAGCGGTGGTATCACAATTGGAAAGCACGTCGTTTCCAATTACATGAGCCAGACCACGAAAGCGGGCCAGGTAATGAAACATCAAGTATAGTAGAGTAATGAAATCCAATAGACTCTTAGACGAAAAGACTAGACGTATGTACCTGAATATTCACAATGTGATCATCAACGCAAACACTCATAAGGCTCGGATCGTAGTGGACTGTATATCCGACCAGCACTATAGACTCTATCAGTAGACTAATCAACCACGCGTTAACAGGAGACTTAGAGTGTGAGATATGCTGTGAAACTAAAAAAATATTCATTAACTGCTCCTGCTGTAATAAAAGGATATGAACAAACTGCTGTATTAATATAATTAGAGCTAATAGAGGACTCATCAAATCTCGATTCTGCAGGTACACAAGAGGACATGAACTACATGAGATCTGTGTTGAACTACTAATAGAACGGATAAGACAGCTGTCAGCCTTCTAGCAAGAAACAAGACTCCGTACACACCAATCATACTATAGGATACGTCACCAAACAATTTTCAGAGTCGACCAGATAGTAGGATTACATATTTTGTAACCGTTTAAACGCATACATATATTATATATATATATATATATATATATATATATATATATAGATCAATTTATTTTTGTATCAAGCGCTGGAAACATTGCAATAGATTCCAGGCTAAAATGCCACGCTAAGTAAGAAAGGGTGAGAAACTGCGCCTATACCGAAATTAGTATCAATATATAGATTCCAATATTTGTAACCATATAACAGCAAACCACAATATTTCACCATATGCTGGAAAAAGTGTCCTAGTATCGCAAGTGCTATACTACTTATGGCATCATCATTTAGTTATTATCTTGTATTTATAGTAGATTGCGTTACACCAGCATCATTCCTGATGATGACTGACTTGCTTGAAATATTCTACAATTGTCAGTAATACTGAATCGTTAGATAATTATGTATACATTTGTTGATAGTTATCGTTGAACCCGCAATCTTGGTAGGGCATGTGAGCATTCGCGCGTGCGCACTTTGGTTGTTGTTGGAGTAAGGTGAAAATGGAAAGCTACACGTACATTTAATGCTTTACTGCCTAACGTATTCTACCGATAACATGACATATTTTCAACATGGTGGCAGTATATACGCCTAAAGATCCTCATATGTATATTGTGATTAATTATACAACAACCTAAGAAAAACAAACAATCTGATTGGCTAAGAACTATGCGTTATTAAAGTACACATGCACAGCTGACGTAAAAAAATTTTGTTTTATAAAAATTTGATCAAATTACACGTTTGAAGATGCAACTTGGTACAAAATAAAGTACATTTCAACTGTCTGAAGATTACGCATATCACTCAGCAATGAGAGACACGGCCATCAAGTCGTTGTCCGACGACACAGACATATTAAAATTATCGACATAAATACGGTCATTTAAAACCTTCGTCTCCGGCGCACAACACTATCTACTCCAGCTTCAGAAATTTTCTGATACAATTTCCATTCCTCTTCATGGAAATACTGTTCAGCCATACAGATCCAGGAGATATCAGCCATTGTCAACAAGATTTTCAAACACAGAACATATAATTTCGCTGGTTAATAGTACGCGTGCTTCTCGGCCTTCTCCAACGATATGATAAATGCTTTCCCAGCTGAATTTGCAGCATAAGAAGCGTACAAATATACATGGGACAGCAAGATCCCGTCCAGAATAACTAATCTGTTTGTTCAACGATAAATATTTTGGCTAGAAATGCCGACGAAGACACGAAGTTTGAATAAACTTTCAATTTGTCATGATCATGATTTGCATAAATTATACGTGACGTAACCGGAAGCTGAATAATAAACCAATCAGGACAGCCTTATTTCTTCTGTCGCTCAATCAGATTGCTTTATTTGTATGGATCACTTATGGCGTAATTAAACCTAAATTGAAAATTTTACCTCCTTTTCAATAGCCCTGCTGGTTCGACGATTCAAAAATATCACACATTTCTTATTAAATTAATAAAATTTTATGTCTAAAACAAATAGATGACATTTTTCCGTGCGTGTGTACTGTAATAACGCACAGAAGACGTCACAGCGTGTAAAGAACAACAGTCACACCACTCGACTGCGACTCGTGGCGTACTTTTTTGTTCTTTACGCGCTGTGACGTCATCCGTGCGTTATTACAGTACACACGCACGGAAAAATGTCATCTATTTGTTAAATATCAGTAATTTAAAGGTACATTCCACTCCATTCTGCGCATGACCCGCTATCTGGTGTTTGTGAGCCTTACAAACCAGTCATTCGAAGATAATTATATGAAGTACTCTGCTCAGTGCAAACAGTTCGGAGCAACATGGCAGAAAACCAAGGGTTTCGGTGAGGATATCTCTTTGGATTTCTTCTGTTTCTTCTAAAAATATTTTGTTTCGTGTACAAGTAATTAAGAAGAATAAAAAAAAGCTTACAATCTTGAATGAGGTATCAGTACCCCCCCCCCTCCGTAAATATAGAGGTAAACATTAGTTTCGTACATGCGCAGAACGGAGCGTAATGCACCTTTAAATGGAAATGGCACAATTTCATTCACCTCCAACACGTAATCCGGGAGATAGTTTTGAGAAATGGAAACGTCAACTATAGATGTATGTGGAAGCTAGTGGGAATAATAACAAGCCCAAGCAGCGATCAAAAGCTATCATATGACTCTGTGCTGGGCCCATAGAAATAATTGACCTAGAATGCGGGCTCTGTCACGTGACAGGGGTCCAATTGAAATTTATTTTGCCCAAGGAAAGGAAAAAAGAAGACGAAAAAGAAAGGGAAAGCAAAAGGACCAAGACTTACCCATATTGAACTTTAGTATTTCGTTCAACGAACATGCAGTCATGTTTAGAATGATAATATCAACACTTTTATTTATCCGCAACCCAGTCTCAAGGCACAAGTTTTCAGCAAACGTCACGTCATGCAGGCTTACTGGCACGTCCAACCTGACAAGGAATCCAGCCTACTTACGACCATGATTACCCCGGTTGGGAGATACAGGTGGGCCAGACTTCCTTTTGGGCTAAAAGTCAGTGGCGAAATATTCAAGCGAAAGCTCATTGGCCTAGAAGGAGTGATATGTATTGCTGATGACCGGGTAGTGTATGGGATTGGGAACACGAGCGAAGAAGCCGCTGGTGATCACGAACAGAACCTCGTGGCACAACAGAGTAGATGTATAGAAAGAAGGATCAGGCTGAATGATGAGCAAACTGTCCTGAAGCAGACCGAGATCAAATTTATGGAACATCTTATCACCAATGAAGGAGTCAAAGCAGACAAGTCAAAAATAGAGGCTATCCTCGACATGCCAGCCCCCGCCGATGTACATGAGGTAAAGAGGCTATATGGAATATTATACTATATGCAAGTAGACAGCAGCAAGTCGGACTCGGGGCTACCCTAATGCAAGATGGCAAACCATTTGAGTATGCTTCAAGAGCACTCGCACCAGCAGAACGAAACTGGGGACAAATCGAGATGGAAACCTTAGCTGTGGTGTATGGCTTCGAACGTTTCGACCAGTATACGTATGGTAAAAACAATCATTGTGAATTTGACCACAAGCCTTTGACTTCAATCCTCAAGAAACCCATCAGCCAACAGCCAAACCCCGAAGCGACTACAAGCACTGATGTTACAAACTCACCGTTACGACATTGCATTCCATTACATCCAAGGAAGTCAACTCGTTATTGCTTACACACTCAGCAGAGGTTATCTCGATGTCCCTGGTACCAAGGTGAGAGTCGTGAAAGTCGATGCGTTAAAGGGAGTTCCAGATGAGCAAATCAAGGAAGTAGAAGATGCTGCTTCAAAGAATAAATGTATGCAATCACTTCAGAACACTATTAAAGGTGGTTGGCCAGAAGAAAAGAAAGACATACCAAACAAACTGAGGCCTTATTTTGGTGTAGGAGACACCCTAGGTTATCAAGATGGAATCATCTTAAAAGGAGAGAGAATAGTAGACAGCATGTTGAGACGTGCCCGTGATACAGTATTTTAGCCTGACATAGCAACTGGCTGCTCTCCGTCAGCGGCTATTCGCCTAATAATATAATTATGTATTCGAATGCGTTTGATTCTATTGTACTCTAGTGTTTCTTATTATTCAGGTAATTGAGTTCTTTAGAATTTTCCTAAATCGTGCATGTATGTATATAAATATGTATGTATGTAAACAACCTGTAAACGACTATAAGGACTGTGAAATCAAGCAAGTTCAAACGCTTTTGGAAGTACTATGCTAAGGACAAATCAGGTTCTTTATGTGCTTTCGAAGTAGACTGACTCATGCCGAATGCAATTTGGCCAATTTCGAGCACCTGTTTACAAACATGCCATAATTTAGAGGATAGAACAACTTATGTTCAACACAAAATTATGAACCGGAAATCGTTTTTCCAAGTAAACTGGGGCACTCACTTCGCTATCAACCAAAATTACAAGCAAAAGGGAAAGGAACGTTTTCGACAAACATCACTAAATTTTCGAAGGTAAACAGAATATAAGCTGTATTTCATGGGTCAACTTTCGCAATATTACTAGCGCATCTCGACCTTGCATATTTTACTTCAAACATTGAAATTTCATTCGCAGTGACAGGCGATTAATAAGGATTCGACTGGTTTGTGAATGGGAATAGAAATCATACTAAGAGAAAGGTAAGGCTCCACTTGTTAGATTTGGTTTTTGGCAAAAGTATTGAATATATGCCACACAACAATTTTCGACTTTGGCAAACTAAAAAATGCAATTGGTTATAGTTGTATTTTCCGTCTTTTGTCGATTTCACAGTCTGTGCTCAGTAATTTTTGTTGACCATTGAAATAGAACGTTGCCTGCAGGCGCTGTTTTTACGCGGGCTCAAATGACCGAGATTTCTGGCCATGCGGCAGGAAATTGCAAGACCTGCCAACAATACAAGTCACAAAACCAGAAAGAACCACTAAAACTACACGAGGAAGGACAATCACTGGGATTAAGATTGGAATTGACCTCTTCGAGATCAAAGGAAGGAATTACCTAACTGTTGGTTTCGAAACGCTAAACTTGAGGCAAATGTCATCACTATTGCATGTGCGACGCAAGATATTTATAGCGATAAGTTCAGTGCTTGGGGCGCGGACACCCTAGTGGCGCGATTGTAGGTCGCTATGCGCTTTAGCGATTTCGTGAGAGTAAGGAATGTTAATTAAACTGCGTTGTCTTAGCTATAATAACGACCCTCTCATTTTTGGTTAGTTAGCTCTAGTGTGGACGCTATTGTGATAGCAACTGTTTGGTATTTGGCCATTATCTTCTATCTGCGCTAGTAATTCAACTTCTACATAATTCAAGCCTCTATTCATGTCTAATTTGGTGCGTGTGCAAACCAAAGTGAGTAACTATTATAACATCGGGTTGTTTCAGTTAGGCCATAATTTGTTGTTCGATAATTATATTTATAATATGCTTATAGTTAATGTTGTATTCTAGTATCCTTGCATGTGTACCATTTGAAATTATTGCTTTTAGTTGTAACTGCATGCTTTATGTTATATTTACGCAATGATAACCGTAGTGTACGTAGTTATTCTTAATTATCGTGTTATTTAGTTCGAACCTACATCTACAAATCGTCAACCTACTATCTATCTACATTTCTACATTGTTCTACATCTACATAACGGCATTATCGGATTCAAATAGACTGCTAAATTGTTAGTCGTCGACCGTTCAATCTATTTAAACTGTCTATGTTTGTTAAAGGAATGTTTAATTTAACTGTCTCTGTGTTCTCGCTGTTGTCAACTGTCGAGAATTTTGTCGAGTTCGATTTAACCTACGCAACTCTATACCCAAATGTGATCCAATTGGATTCTTAGTATTGTTTAAGTTTATTCTGTCCTTGCGGATTACACTAACCACTGTCGACTATTACTCAGGCTTCATAGAAGTTGACCGCCTAACCACCGCGAACACTAGGTAGATCATCAACAAGCTCAAAGGACACCTTGCAAGATATGGAATACCAATCCAAATGGTGAAACGTATGACTGGAGAAGAGGAACAGTACGTGCTAGAGCAAGTGACAGGTGATATATCATTGAAGGAAACGACTGGGTGCATGTACAACAGAAACCGAGTACATATAGGAAGCAACGTCAAACCGGATCACAACTAAAAGACGGAGACTTGACGACCGAAGATAAGCGTAAGGACAACATGACACAAGCGGATAGACAAGCAAGACCACGACGAGTTAGAAAGGAGCCCCATTGGTCGAAAGACTTAACTAAAGTTTGAGTACAAAAATACAATATAATAAATATAAATATATAAAGTTCAAAGACTCAACAGTTGTGATTAGCCATTTTCATTACTAGTTAGTTTCGTGCCACACGCGTATGGCGTGGTACTCTTCAGATAAAATGGTCTAATGACTAAGATGTAATTACACAGAGAATTATATAAGAATCTAGATCAGGAAGCCTGTTAAAGTTCTTAACGTTCATTTAGGGGTACAGTCATCAACTTAAATTTCGACCTTCGCCATCACCAAGTGTGCCTACTAACCAACAGAGGAAACGACATAGAAACGTGACATGGTACAACCCACATAGCAAGAACGTCGACACTAACATCGGCCAGACATTCCTCAAGATTCTTGACGAAGAATTTCATGAGAACCACAGTTTACATAAAATTTTCAACAGAAATACAGTCAAAATTAGCTACACCTGCATGAACAACATTAAACAGACTATCGACGGACATAACAAAACTATCCTTACAAAGGATAAGACCGACCAACATAAATCCAACGAATGCAACTGTCGAAAACGCGACAACTGTCCTTTGCTTGGCCAATGCCTTACAAAATCAGTTGTATACCAAGCTACAGTAACCACCACCTCACTGCAAATGCATTCAAAACGAGATTCACCAATCACAAAACCTCATTCAAGTACCGAGAAAAGAAACACTCCACCGAACTAAGCAAACATGTCTGGGAGCTTAAAGATAAGAATGTTGACTTTAACATTAAATGGAAAATTCTTAAACAAGCTAGACCTTACATCAACACTTCAAATAGATGCAGCTTGTGTCTTTGGGAGAAGTACTTCATTATTTGTAAACCTTCTCTGGCCATCCTGAACAAACGTAACGGACTCGTGTCATCATACAGACATGCTAATAAATTTCTTCTCAGGAAGTTTGTAACATAATTTCACAATATACATTTAATACGGCTCCTTATACTTACTTAGTAGAAGTCTTCCGGGACCTGCTCTTGTTCATTTTTTTAATTTATTTTTTTTGACAACCACTTATCTATTAGTTCAAGTGGATATATTCATGTTTATGGTATAACATTACATACATAAAAAAAATTCTAACTAACAAATGAACGTTAAGAACTTTAACAGGCTTCCTGATCTAGATTATTATATAATTCTCTGTGTAATTACATCTTAGTCATCAGACCATTTTGTCTGAAGAGTACTACAACATACGCGTGTGGAACGAAACTAACTAGTAATAAAAATGTCTAATCACAGCTGTTGAGTCTTTGAACTTTTTCTATAACATGCTCTGGATTTCCATTGAGCACTCTGCCAACGGTTTTTACTACATCGTCAATAGTGTATATATTACATACGGACGCGATAATGACGATATAATTGATAAAAAACTTCTGTAATCAACATCTCCATCAAAGGAACAACATACAAAACATAAGCATAAGTTTAATTTATTTTCATTCGTTTTAGTTTTACTTCTCTTGTGAGTAAGGAAGATGTCGATAGTTATCTTTGAGCCCGCAATTTTGGAAGGGCGTGTGAGTATTTGCGCGTGCGTACTTTGGTTGCTGTTGGAGCAAGGGTAAAATAGAAGACAATGAATGAAAGCTACACGTATCTTTAACGCTTTACTGCGTAACGTATTCTGCCGATAACATGAGATCTTTTCAACAACATTATAACGACTGTTGGAGTGCATGTTGATTGTACTAGCATATCGATTGCAGGATTGAATAAGTAGTAAATTATAGCAATGAAAACCAAAAAAAAATATTTTCACATGTTTGAAATCAAATAAAGTGTGCCTAAATATTACTACAACAGAGACCACGATAATTTGGTGTGATCGTTACAATTACTAATAAATGCATAGGCAGTGCCAACATGTCGTCTATAAGGGATTGGTCATTAACAGAAATTTTGGGCAAGATGGTTGCGCACTTGCGCAATAGTGTCCATAATAGCGGCGATTTTTCAACAGTAAATAATAAGCAGAGTATATAATAACTCAAGATTTGCCTAAACGGTGATATATTTTTCTTCTTAGCTGCTCGGTCTGACTTCAGCATGGAAGAAGCAACAGTAATAACTCAAAAAACATTTGCGTACCTCAACTAGAAAGTACTTCCTTAGCTCGTCTTATTTTTCCAACAAAACAGCCATTTTCTGTAGTGTTAGCCATATTAATCCTTGTAAACGTGCCCTAGATATTGTCAAAATACGTCAACAACATTACGGGCGATGCGATGTTCGCAGTTCGCAATGCATATCGCAAGCGTTAGTCTTGTTCGGGAGCACATAAAAGTTCCGATATTACCAGGAAAGTACTTCCAAAAACGTTCAAAGTTCCTTTATTTTACAGTTTTTAGACTAGTGTACAGGGGGCGTCTAAGCTGTAGTGTTAAAACTAAGAAACGCGCAAGCAAAGAAAGGCTTATACTCGCGCACACAGCCATATTTCTTGGTGACCTTGAGTTGGGGTAGGCTTGTTGAGTTCAAAACTAGTTCCCAGACTATTTCCTTTCGTTTATTGAGCAAAAATAGCGTGACCACGTGCAATATTCAAAAGACACAATATTTTGCAATACGCGGGACAGACGCGACAATATGTGAATTAGCGCAGTTTACTTCCTTGCTTCCTATTTCTTAACAGTTACCTATACTGTACGTCACAAACATTGGAAACACTATGACGTTAATTACTGGATAAGTAATCCTTTCCCGTCTCTTCTCCCCAAAACATGGTCTTGACTCAAAACATGATTCTCGTTGAAAATCATTAAAAAAACGCCAAATTAAATTGGTAATATTGGTAATATTGTGAGACCAATTGAATATTGATATCATAAGCTACCTAGCGTTTTGCCATAGTTACAGACACAAAATTAAACAAGATGCCCTATGCTGTGGCATTCTACAACGGATTCGCTCTAAAAATTAACAATTTAAACCTACCTTAATTTAATTTAAACCTATGTAAAAAGAAAGTAAATGTTATATTTATTTATCAAACTCTATTGTTTTATTTCCCAACTTTAAAAACAATTTTTGTAATTATTAAATTGATGACGTTACTGTATTTCTTCGACATTGATCGGCCATCTTGGATTCCGCCATGTTCAATCGGTGACGTCATTATATGAACTTAAATAACAAAAAATTTATGGAATTATATAAAAATATCTCAAATACTCAAACAACCCGAAAAATAACGAATTTCGAAATGTTTGCCATACACGTCATGAAAAACGAAAATAGTTATAAAACTAGTTATAAAAAGTCACAAATTTCTTGCACGTATTTTAAATACTCAAAAAGTTACAAAGGTTTAAATCAATTCGCTGCGGGCACTCCCCTTACCCCCCTTAGTCTAGATTGGGTTAAAATCGACACAAATTCTGACACTACCATTCTTTTTCAGAACCGGGACAATAGGTGAACACCATTCAGTTGGCTCTGTTACTTCTTCTATAACCCCCTCATCTTTCATTTTTTGTAACTCGGCTTTAACTAGTGGTAATACAGGAAATGGTATCCGTCTGGTATAGTAACATTGTAAAGTTTAACACCGCCTCTTAACTGTATCTTTACTGGTTCTCACTTAACCCAAATAAAAAAATAGGTTCTACAAAATGTTTCTGAGAGGCTAGAAGAAAAAAATATATATTATGTAGAGTTATTTATTTAGTTTTACAAAAATTATAATTTTAGAGAAGTTCGAAAGAAGATTTAATTCGTTATGTTAAATTTATCGTGTATAAATCCTACACTAAAATTATTGCATGGTTATAGTCTAAAATCATAATTAAAACATGATTAAGTATAACGGGGGGGGGGGGGAAATAGTTTCTTTATTACACATAGATTGAAGTCTAGTTATGCCGATTCAGTTCAAAGAGCTGTATTTATGTTTCTATAGAAGCATGTAACAAGAGGCCACCCAGATGCTAACAATACCGTTTTCATATACCAGCGGATTATTATTAGAAATGTTTAAAAAGAAATCGAGCTATCCTGCTAACCAGGCTAGCTCACGAGTAAATTGAAAGAAGTTTCAAATAATAAAAATTGACTATCAAGATATTTCTCAGACAATGCTCAGGGTCATAACTTTTATCAGTTATTACAAGTATCAAACGCGCGCGTGTTGTTGCCAACTTGTTTTGTTATAGAGGGCAAGTTTACAGACAAGAACCGCCGTGACGACATATATTAAATGTTGTTGTAAACTGCATAAATACGGCATTAGAACTTTGACAACGCGATTGTCAAATGTAGATTTAGTGTTTGTCAAATTACTGTAAAAATGGCATCCCAGCTTGGGCCGTCAAAGCCGAAATTTCATTGCAAAAAAAAACGCGTTAAATTAAGCCAGGATTAAATTCATACAATTTTAATGTAACAAAAAATATTCACTTACGGAGTAGTAGAATAAATAGCTAAAAAATCTGCGAAAAGAATCTGGAGTGTCGAGACTCGAGCGATAATTTTTTTATCTAGACTGCAATGACAACCATTGTTAGGAATCAAAAACAATGGAAACTAAAAAACGCTTGGCGTTTGTATACTTTACATGTTGAATTGACCAATCACGTAAAACCGTCCGGCTGGTCAGCGTGAAACCAAAAATTGCATGATATTTGAGCAGGCTCTCCTCTACTCTCCGCCGCGGGTAGCCTCTCAGGAGAGCCTGCACGCAGGCTAATAAAGATGTCGTTATAATTTCAGAGTTTTAACAATAAATGGACACTCATGCAACTCTCTAATGCGGCCTTGATGTAATCTAACTATCGGCAACGCGTATTGTTACGAAGTTAAATGGTTAGAAATACTTAAAAAATTAATAATATTTTACAACAATAAAATTTATATTGAAAGACTACAAAAACAGTTGGTCCGAAAAAATAACTCTGGCATAAAAGTATCCGAACAAGGTATACATTTTTGAGGAAGGTCTCTCTAGATGCAAGTTGAGTTCAAAGGGGATTCAACGGATTTACAACTTATATTCATTTCAGCCGTAATGGTCCACATACATCCCACTGCTCCAATATTAATTTTCCCGATTTTCTTCGTCTCATTTGTTTATTTTTGCTTGAAACGTTTATTAGTGTGTCTCGATATTTTAATTCTACTACTATCTTTACATGCTCGTGAGTTTTGGTTTTAGTGTTATTCATTAAATCACTGATTCGTTCTTATTCACTGTATTTTGTCTCGTTGACTGCACGCGAGAAGTTTTCTTCGGACACTAGGATGTGGAATTAGCTTTTAATATATTCTTAATCGCCGCTATATATTTTTGAATGGAAATTGGTGCCTATCGGTATCTTCACAGTTAGATAACGCTGTGGTATTTTTTATCTTGTTTAGCTTGTAATTTTCAAGTTATTAATTCTATTACTTCGACGTTTTGTTTTTGCCGTGTCTTGATGACTGAACGCCGACACTTTCCTTCGAACGCTGGAATGTAGCTCTACCGCTGCCGTATGTCTTTAAATGGAAATTTTCCTGTTGCTTTATCTTAACAGTGCGATTATACGTTCTTAAGTTGTTACCCTCCACGGGAAAACCTACTTTAACGCTTCAGCGAACGGCGTTAAAATACCATTCGGACGCCTTTCGCATGCCGTTCGACTGACGTTGTCGAACGCCGTTGGAATGGTTAAATCAACCGTTCGGAATGTCTCCCAAGCCCTTTGAATCATTGACTTTATAGAACAGTATGAACGCGCAACTTGAAGTGCACAAACGCATGGAAGTTAAACAGTCTCTAACGGTTTATATTTAAAAGCAATGTTTAAACTGTTTGAACAAATGCCCAAACTGGCTTGTATTTCGACGATCGAACCATTGGGTTTGGCTCACGAATCAATCGTGCTTTGTTGGGTATCTGAAATGGTGTTTTTTTGCGTCATGCAGTGGATAGTAAACACTCTCAGTCTGTCCTAATAAAGAAAACCCAAAGACGAACAGCCAGGTTCTAGACGCCCTATTCATACAAACAAACAACGAGCAAACAGGGTCATTAGAATGAAGTAAATCGTATCTATATCGTGCTGGATAGGGATTGTTATAGTTTAATTAATAATTTAATCAACACCTGAACAAGCACTCCTCAACAAATGCTAATAAACTCTCTATAGCTTAAATGGTCATTCAAACCGCAACATCATAAAAATAGATACGCATTGCTTACGTGCGGATACTGGTATTTATTTGGTTCACTATAATAAATACCAGTATCCGCGTAAATTGAACAATGTAAACTGTTCACTAAACCATACTAAATATTAATTCTTTAAAAGTTTTGTGGGAGCACTACGTAAAATATGCTAAGCTTTCGGCATGTTCACTCAAGCCTTCATTAGAGCTATAACAATAAGCTGTTGGCTCACGTCATTTATAAACTAAGCTTTTTTAACGTCGTTTATAAGTTGCTTAGTTTATAAATTACGTGAGCCAAAAACTTATTGTTATTGCTCTGATGAAGGCCTGAGTGACATGCCGAAAGCTTAGCAAATAAATATTTTGCGTGGTGTTTCCAGAAAACATATCTACATACTTAATATATTAGATAATCTGGTAAAATATTAGCATTTATTTTATAGAATAGATTAGTTTATTAATTTTCCCGCCATTAATAAAATCGTTAATCTCTCATGTGTGTGTTTAATCACGATAATCTCACATGTGTCGATTATCATACGAAACGCATTAGAGTGTACTGCGTATTTTTTGTAAATCAATAGAACTATTTTTTATGCAATAAATTTTTGCTCACTTGTGAAATATTGTGGTTAATTAACAATAATCATTAATGTTCAAATGCCCTCTTTTTAATTCTAGCTTTTACCCAAACTACAAACAAATCGCTAATCCGAACCGTAATTCTATCCTAAACTCAATATTAGTAGACTCTGGGGATTGATTCGATTCTACAATGATGAACACACATTTTGAATTTAAACTTCTCCTTGTACATGTATATTTAAACGGATAGTTGCGACATCATGACAGAGCGGTCAACAGGTCAACATTTGAAACAATTGCGGTATAGTTATAATAACACTTTGTGTGATTTTATTTCGCGAAGCTGGAATGACTAAATACGAAAAAGTATATTGCATGTAATCAGTGGGCACTGATCGCGCACGTGCTTTACTATGAAATAACAGTGAATACATACATAAAAACCTAAATACGTAGTGGTACCATACGTAAGTTTATGGTTTAGAAACTAGTAATTTTTTTTTTACAAAAATTATGGAGAAAGCGTTGTTGGGTACCAAAGCGATTTCGCAACTTTATCACCTTCTGTTGTTCGCTTATTTACAAGTACTGAAATTCTCAGTAGGATGTACTGCAGTTCATCCCAAAGCTTGCAGATTTTTTTTTGGATTGCTTTTCCACTCTCGCGTAAGTGAATTCCACGCATGGCAAGATTTGCACCTTCATTTACCTAGACATAGGTTGCCTGATGTTTCCGATGTGCTCTAGTTAAGTTTATCTTTATTTATTCTATAGGTTATCGACTCGTCTACCGTAAGGATAATCAGGCAGCTTACTCTACTTCTTCACTAGTTTCTCCATGGATGAACGTTTATTCAACACATTACTTTGCGGGCGTTTGTATGAAGTTCAGTTATCGTTTACTGGGTAATTTTTCCGAATTAAAATTGTCAATTCAGGCAAGAAATGTGACGCAAGAACTGTTGTGGAAAGTGAAGAATCAGGAAGAAAGTTCACTGTGGAAACATGGACAAGTTTTTCTGGGTTTTCTCGGAGTTGAAAAGAGGGTAAGATGGCAATTTTGGTAAAGGACTTATTTTTGACAAACTTTTCTGGTTGCTCGGACTTCGACAAAAAATTTACTTGCTAGATAATTAAAAATATTGGTGGGCTGAAGGTGGCTCCCTACTGTTTCTTCAATAGTGGAAACATTTCAAGTTTCAACCTCAGAAACTGCTCATGAATATTTTGTAAAAGGGTGAAACTAACATTATGCATATAGAATAACGTTCAGGGCATCAAATACTGTTAACAGATAATGTGTTTCAACCGGTGCTATGGCAACTGTTACGTCTCAAAATGGCCGTAAATTTACATTCAATCCAATTTATTTTGAAAACTAGTTCGGTGACCACGATTTTTTTTGGTTTAAAACAATTCTTTAAGGTGGCTCCATACAGTTTCTTGAATTATGGAAAATACAAGTTTGAGAGTCCAAAACACGTGCATAAACAATTCGAGAAAAAACAACTAAATGTTATTGCATAGTTAAACATTCTGACAATCAAAAACTGTTACCAAATAAATAGCAACTGTTGTTGCTATGGCAACAATGACGTTTCAAAATGGCTGCCAGTTACCCTTCAAACCAATTTAACTAAAAAAAAACCCTTTGGGGACCCCTAATTTTTTTACCATTAAAACTTTTATTGAAGTATGAGTAATCAATAGGCCGATTTAAAAAAAAGTCTGTAGAACGAATAATTTATTTTCTCGGAAAAATCATGTTTGTTAATTTTTAAATAATTTGGATGTACAGAATTTTTTTTAAATCGGCCTACTAATTACTCATACTTCAAGAAAAGTTTTAATTTAAAAAAAAAGGGGGTCACCAAAGTTGCTTTCGAATTAAATAAGTTTGAAGGGTAATTGGCAGCCATTTTAAAACGTCATTGTTGCCATAGCAACAACTGTTGCTATGCATTTGGTAACAGTTTTTTATTTTCAGAATATTTAACTATGCATAACATTTCGTTTGATTCCTTTTCCGAATTGTTTATGCACGTGTTTTGGACTCTCAAACTTGTATTTGCCTTAAGTTTAAGTAATCAATAGTAAGATGTTTTAAAAATTCTGTAAATCTAATTTTTTTTTAAATAGAAAACCATAATTTTTCCTCGATAAAAAAAATTGGATCTACAGAATTTATTAAAATTTGCCTATTGATTACTTAAATTTAACGAAATATTTTAAGGCAAAAAAATTGGGGATCAACGAACTCGTTTTTGAAATAAATTAATTAAATGTAAATTTACAGCCATTTTGAAACGCTACAGTTGTCATAGCAACGGCTGAAAGATATTATCTGTTAACAGTATTTAATGCCTTGAACGTTATTCTTTCATTCTTTGTCAAATTATTCAACATTCATGAGCACTTTCTGAGGTTGAAACTTTTATTTTTTTTCAGCTTTTGAAGAAACAGTCGAGAGCCAACTGGATAGAAGATATTTCTCTTTTATCCAGATCTAAGATATATCCCTGCTAAATAATTTAATTGAGATAGGTGATTGAATTAAAGAGGGCATATATATATCTTTACAACAATATTTGCTCTTTACTCCGATAGATCGGAGTGTCGAAACGTTGAGTCATGAACAGTAACATTTTAAGTTACGTTCACAAACTTTCAAAGCTAGAGTAACGTTAAAATAGACGGACTGGACTCCTAATTGTTATCCAATAAAACACGGAGAGAGTGCGTAAGTTCTAGCAGTGTAGCTCAGTCAAAGAGCTGATTGGCTTTAACCTGGTTTCCATATAATCGTCGACAATGGCCATTGATAACCAACGATCCAGAGCAATCGACGGTGACCTTATTGAAACACTTATAGCGAGCCAACGATCGTGAGCAATTATAAACGATCGCGAGCGATCATTTAGATATACAATCGCGCGATCGAGCAATCAAACGGTAGTCAGTTGAAAAAAGAATATATTATCTATCAATCAGGCAAAGCACCTCAAAGTGTGTGTGTTAGAGTCCTTGCCATTGTCCTTCTTGGAAAATTTTGCAAACCAAAAAACGATGCTTTCTTTGTTTATTGTACTGGTTGAGCTATCTTTTTTTAAGATATAGAAAAACTAATCGATTTATTTGCAGCAACAAGACCCCGCCAGTCTCCTTCTTTGGAAAGCGTGTTTGTGTGAGTCTACGCGCGTACGTCATATAGACTTTCACTGGTTCAATGACCAATTTGACCAATGACTCGAGATCTGATATAACGTCTGCTGAATCATTTTGAAGCACACTCTCGCATGCAATAAACGCGAGCGATCACAAGTTCCATTCCATTACGTCCGCATTGACTAAGCGGATGGGGCGTGCTTTATTTAGTTCGCTTTGGAAGTTGAAATTTCCAACTTTCAAAGCTCGCTCCGCCCGCGCGGGCAAAGCAGACGTAATGGAAAACAGCCTATAGGGAAACAATTCCAGCGATTGCTACCAACTCACAGCGATCGTTTGGTTTAACGATTCCAGCGATTTGACGATCAACAGCAATTATACCGGCGATTATATAGAAACTAGTCTTTACACATATAATACTACTTGCAGATGACACATCAACTTAATGGTAGAAGGCTTGTTACTTGTTTTAATATTAATTAACTGGATTTCCTCCTCTTTTAAATGTCGAATTGTCAATTGACAAGGATCTTTATAATGCTTTAGAAGGCATATTTTTAGTATAGTTATTATCGCAACCGCACTCCCTGCACTGTAAATTTGGTGCACAAGCTTAGAACAATCACCTCCGAACCAGTTACAGCCACTACCAATGTAACAGGATCGGATGTCCAAAGCTTTCATTCCGTGGATTCCGAGTTCTTTCTGTCACGACTTGTTTAATAATTCTTCGAAGAAAAAAACACCTGAAAAATGATAAAAAAATCTTGCCTTTCTTAGGTCCCGTTCACGCTATACCGGATAACTTTTGTGCCGGCACGAAAACCATACCAGATAAGCCTTCTGTACACACACAAAACACCTCTTCCTGTACAATTTCTGTGTCGGAGCGCCGCTGCGCCGCTCTGATCTCGAAAGAGGTGCATCTTTTATCGGATAGGTTTTTGTGCCGTTTCAGATCCAGTGTGAACGAAGATCGAAATCGTTTCGGAAGTAAATTAATAGCATGGAGCGTGGTGATTGGTTGCATCACGGTTTGTATCATACGGCATAATTATTTGCCGTTTCGTGCCGGCGAGAAAGCCTATCCGGTGTAGTGTGAACGGGGCCTTAAAATATATACCCCAACAAGTAGGATTTTACTAAACGTTTAAAAATATCAAAGGATAATAATAGAGTTTCGACTGCATGTCAAACAAACCGACAGAAGAAGAACCCTAATGCACTTAATTATGACGTCTTCAACTTTTTCTATAAGATCTCAGTTATTGGAAAGGGGTTGAAGTATAATTTTTGCTATTAGACGAGAACGAATTTTAAAACATTATTTATTATTTTCTTAAAATTCGGACCACCTTCAGGAACTTGTTACAAAGATAATGAAACAAAAATAAAAATAACAAAAATAAGTTTTGGGAAAATATAATTTAATTTACAAACGTTTTGTGATATCTTTAGGGAGATAAATATTTACATGATATAAGGACGCGGGGGTGAGTAGGCAGAGGCAATAAAGAAGAGTGGCCGAAATTAAAATAGTGCTAAAGGAAAAGATCGAATATTTAGTGTTATTGAGAGAAGGGTTGACTTGCGAGATAAATGAAGTTTCCTTGATGAGAACATCAAGTTCGGATTTCCCGAACCTAAAATACAAAATCAGAAAAAAAATATGGGATGGTCATTATTCCTAGCATGAGCCAATTGACGACTCGAAGCGGGAAAATCGGAAGTGTTTTCCCTGTGAGGGACGAAATATTTTTATGCTCAGAGGAAATGGCCAGTTCTCATTCATTTATCTATTTACTAACATCGCTTTACATAAAACTATTAGGCCTGCGCTAAACGTCGCACAATAGACGAATTTAATTCAGACGAATTTAATTGTTTCAATTGTATTCGACGAAACTGCGACGTATAACTCAATTAAATTCGACACACGAATTAAATTCATGCCGGCAAGTAAATTTGTCTGAGCCAGATGGATAATGCGACGATCATGCGTGTTCGAGTTACAGGACGCATTACCGTTACGTCGAAATAAATGTTTATCTTCTGTCTGTGACAATTCGGCGCCATATTTGCAAGAAGTCGTTTTCAGGCTCCACGAATCCAAGTAAAACACTTAAATTCCACTGAAATTCGACGTTTAACTCGACGTCGCATTTACGTCGCATTGCCAACGAAGTTAATTCGAATTAAATTCGTCTGAATTAAATTCGTCTATTGCATGTACGACGTTTAGCGCATGAGGCCTTAATATTATTTCTGACCATTTTCTTTGACCGCTACTTTGTTTTATGGTTTCTCTCTAATGAGTTCGCTGAATCCCTAAATTTAACCGTGACGTAATTGTGTACTTCGGGTAATTAGAAAATCCTTCAATATGGAGTTTGGAGGAGAAGCGAAGAATGTTTACTGTATTTTGTGTAAAAAAATTATTTGAGTTTCAAGATGAAACGATAAAGAAAATTACGGAGAGAAAGAATAATGTTTTACCAGCATGCTAACTGGTTGCGGTACATCTCTGATCAACCGTACTTGCTCTCATTCTCGTTTTCGAGTGCCAAATGTTGATCAGGAGAATGATCACGACAGATGATCGAAGGCCAACTACAAACAAACATTATTTCAGAGGACGATCCAAAAAGCTTAAAGAAAAAGTGTAATTGACATCAAGATTATCATGTGTAACTTTAACCGCCAACACATTAGGTATCTTCGTCCATGGAAAGTGAAGCTCTCGGAGATAAACAATTTGATGTCTTGATATTATGTATTTAGGTCCCTGCTTCCTGAGGTGGATTGTCTCGCGACGTTATATATCGGCCGTTCCTGTGCATACCGTTATTCTTGTTCTTCAGCAGCTGCTTCAAAGTGATTCTTAGGTTGCTAGTCACTGTTCGTGTATCGTTATTAAATACTACGACCACTGGTTCATCCTATTCGCTTGAACTTTCTACTATAACAGGAAGTGATTCGCATGTTTTGTCCAGACGATGTTCAAGTAATCTTTTCAGGTACAAAGTTACACCGTCACCTGTTTCCAAGCACACCACAACCTTGGAAAGTAACTGCCGAACTGCATCGGAAAACGAAACAAGATTTGGTCTGTTATTTAAACCCTTTCTCCGGTTGTTTGACATTTCGGAAAGAAATATAATACTACGACTTTTCCCGCGGATTCCCGCCAGTTTTTTTGCGGCCAGAAAATCGCGCTAAGGATCATAATTATCGTCATAGTGAAGTTTGTCATAAAGTGGAGAACAAAAATGCAATCACCTCTAACGCTGTTACATCCTTATATCGAAAGAACAATGCGACTTGCCAAAAGTAGACAGAAGATTCAACGCGAAAATATTCTAGACAAGCTACAATGCCTATATATTGCAGATCATCTCCTAGTGCGGCAACATGCAATTCCAAAACTGATCCGTTATCGTCAAAAGTAATGTTAAATGACAATATTGTAGTACGACGACCTTAAAACAAGACATCACGGAACCTCGTACCCAGGGTCTTTTCTCCCCTCGCTATAAGACCCTCGGTACGAGGTTGGACGTCACGTCGGATTTCGAACAAATTTCAAAATGTTTTCATGGCCAGAAATTTTGATCCAATTTTATACGAGCAGTCATTGGGCGCGAGATGTGGGTTTAAGGGAATTGCGCAAGCTACGCACTGACAAGGCGAATCCATTTTCTTTTTGTTCTCACGGTTGCTCGCTTGTAGTTTGATTAAAATGGATTACAAGAGATAAGAAATAACGATAAAGATAGGCTAACGCTTTGATCCTTTGTGTTTTCTTTAAATTTTGCGTGAGTTTTAGCGTTCTTTCGCCCGTTGCTACAGGGACTATCTTATAAATTCATATTATACAACCTTCTTCCCGCCTCCTGTCTTCGTCTTTATTATATGTGGTAAGTGCTTCCAAGATTTGCAAAAAATGTTGGTCCCGCAACTCTTGTCGTTGTTTCTTTTCCTCCAGAAATGAGCGTAAAAGATCATGCACCATATACCTCCGCCTGATATCTCTTCTGCGTTTCTCGATTCCTTAGCGCGCTTACTTTTCACTTTCTCCGCGATATCGAATAAAATCATCTATCCCAGCGTTAAAGACTCCGGCTACTTTAAATAGCCAATCAAAAGAATATTTAGACAATGGAAAATCCGATCAATATGCTCAGCGGTGATGTTTAAGAAGAGTGGTAGAAATGCAAGAAAAAAGACACAGTTTGTGGCGGAGATAATTTTTTTTTGTTTTTCATTTGCAAGCGTCGAACAACTTAAGAAATTATAGCTTGAAATCAAGCGTTTTCTTTTCCGGGAGGAGGAAAGAAAAAGGGGGTAAGGGAAGGGGAGAGGAAAAGAAACGCCTAATACGAATTCTTGTGTTGTTGCTTTCTTCCCCCTTGACACGCGTTTGCTACCAATCAATCAAACTTCTCATACCGAGCTAATCAACATTTGGCGGAAGTAAAAAATCTTGCGGACACTTTGTGGGAAATTCTGATGTAAACAAAAAAGTGGTAGATCTGTGCATAATTAGTCTTCAAGGGAATTAAGTCAGACGTGTCGTCTTTGTAAATATAACTTAAAAGTGAATACGACGGCTCCGTAATTGTGCAAGGAAACAAAAAACAAAAAGGTAACTTGCAAAATCTCAGGCTATCGGTGTGCAATTGTTCTGGTATCTGTATTTAAAAGTGTTGGCTTAACTGTTGATTGTAGAAGAGATGCCAGGAAGATTATCAACTGCGTTACACTTTGTAAAGAAATTCAAGATGGTTTAGTGTTATGTTTTAGGTTTCCTTAATAGTGTGATTCATACTACATTTTACTGAAGTCGTCTTCCTTGTGGTTACCTGACTATCTACCTCATGGGGACAGCTCACTAGTGACGTAATCACTACATTACGTAAACAATTATGTAACAATAAACAATATGTAACAATAAACAATTGTGTAACAATAAACAATAACAATGACAATAACAATAAACTAGAAATAAAAATAAAAATAAAGAACATGCATATGCGTTATTAAAGAGTCTATGGATTGCCCATGTCGCTCAGCTTGGTTATGGTTTTTAACTCACAGTTCATATGTATTCTAAACAATGTCAAAGTATAACTGAAGAGTCTATAGGTTGTCCATATCGTTCGGTCTGCGGGTACGGTTTCTGGTTGATCTTCTTAACGATGGTCGATTGTCAGGCTCTTGTCGTACTTGGGCATGTTCTGCTCTTGATTCCCTTATAGATTGTTCATCCTAATCTGCTGCTGCAATGTCTTTCGGGATTTTTTTAAAGAATGATGAGTTTCTGGTGATGCCATGGTAGTTATTTTCTGCTACGATCTTCAACCCTTTGACTGTGACCACCGTGTATGGTGTAGCTGCGAAATAGGTTGACAATTTGTTACGTTTCTGTTGCTTCACTAGGACTTTATCACCAACCTTTATGTTGCTTGGCTGGGAATGGCGGCGTTGATTTGCATATTTATTTCCTTTGGCTTTTCGTTTTTCTTGGTTGTCCTTCGCTTCGCTGTGTCGGTCAATTGGCTTGGAACGAGCAGGCAATGATGATATTTTTCCTCGTACTTCATGGTTATACAGCAGTTGAGCCGGTGGGACTTTTGTTGTTGAATGTGGTGTTTTGCGATAGTTTAAGAGAAACTTCGATAACTCTTGTTTCCATGGTCGTTTCTCGAGGCGTCCTTTCTTATAGCTTTGCCATGAGACTTCATAAAGGCTTCAGCCTGAGGCATTGCCTTGGGGCCATGATGGTATTGATGTGGTGTGTTGTATGCCCATTGTATTCATGTATTGTTCGAACTCGTTACTTTGGAAGGGTGGTCCGTTGTCAGAAGTTACTTGTGAGGAAATGGCATGTCCAGCAAAGAGGGATTCGAGCCTCGGAATAAACCTCTGAGCTGAAATAGATTTGAGAATTTCCACTTCGGGAATTCTCGAATAGCAATCGATTGCCACTAGCACATAATTTCCTGATGGGAGGGTACCATAGAAGTCAAGCTTGACTTTTTCCCAGGAACAACTGCGCATTGGCAGTGATTGGAGGGGTTCCGGTGGGTTGGTAGTGATGTGGCTTGACCCATGTCTTTACCCATGTCTTGACCATGAAGGCAGTATTCTAGTTCTTTCTTCACAGCTTTGTCCATGTCTGGGAACCAGACATGTTCTCGCAGAAGCGCCGATGTATTGGCTTGGCCTTGGTGACCTTCGTGAGCGATTTATATTACTTGTTTTCGGAGGGATGTCGGAACGATGATTCTTGTACCTCTCAATAGCACATTGTTGTGGTGATCAACTGTCAGTTCCTCTTTGATCGGTTTATATGGTCGTAGTTGGTCGTTATCCCAACATCCAGAACGAATGGCTGCACTCAGTGCTCGGAGGCTTTTATCGTCTTCGGTGGCCTTGCTTACTTCATTGACGCTTATCGCATTTGGAACGGCTGCACATGTAATGAAATTGATGTATTCCTCAGCTGTGCTGCGTTGATTTTCATTGACTGGCAAAGGATGACGAGACAGAAAATCTTCCGGGTTGTCTATTCCAGCTTTGTATAACAACTTTAAAATCATATTGCTGTAGGCGAAGCATCCACCTTTCGATTCTGGCGCGCGGGTGGTTTTGACAAGGAATTGCACCATATAGGTATAAATGGAAATGTTCTACTCCCCAGACAATGGCTAAAGCCTCCTTCTCTGTCTGTGAGTATCGTTTCTCGGTTAATGTAAGAGCACGGCTGCCATAAACAATGATTTTTTATTGCTGATAATCCTGCAGCGGGACTTGCATCTACCAGGATGATGGTTTCTTTGTTTGTGTCAAGGTAGCTCATCACAGGGCTGTTCATTAGTACACTTTTCAGTTTCTGATATGCAGCTTCGTGCTCAACCTCGTACCCAGGGTCTTACCTCCCCTATCCCGCTCCCCCCTCGCTGCGGAAAGACCCTGGTACACGCTGGCCACGTGCTGCCCAAAATATTGGCAGTACAAAATAAATTTAGTGTGTGTAGGGCGGTACAAAAAACTTTCTCGACTTACCGACCGGAGTAGTGTTTATACAAAACGAAAAACATCTGGCCAGATGAAATGTCACGACTCACGAAAGGTGCACAACGGCTTGGAGAAACAATCCGAAACGAGATATAATTTAATAAGAATGCCAAAGTCTCAAAGATCAATATTTTGCTGGCTTTGTTGCGCTGGCGACATGTGTTATTGATGGGAGAATATTCGTTTTAAGCATTTGAATCGCGAGGCTTTTAACTGGACGTATTCACTTAAATATAACGGCAGCTTTCGCGTGTGGTATTCAACAACGGGGGTTTCTTTATCGGACAAGAAGTTTGTGACAGCAAAGAAGCAGAAAAATCGATAAGACTCGCCCGCTTTCTTGAAGTTTACTGAAAGTACTATTTTTTTAAGTAAACAACACAACGCAATCAGAAATGCAGACAGATGGCAACAAAGGTTCAACATTTCACCTTTGCCTTATTAAATGTGTCTAGTGTCTTGCTATAGCATTATAGAATGATCTTGGTTTCAAATATTTTGCTATTTTAGTACTGTTTATTTTTGTTTATTTGTCGTTGATTAGTAGTATTGTTCGATATTTTAATATACTTTGCCGAATGGAGGAGCGGCAACAGTTTTCGTAGTGGCGTATTCATATTTCATGATCAAGCGACGAAAGATCCAATTTGCGGAGTAACTGGAGTTTATATAAATAGAAAAATTATAATAAGATATCGATTAATCGACTATATATTGTATAATTTAAGCACCCAGGTTGACGCTTATTAACCTAATGGGAACATCAAAAACTTTCTTCATTGTAAATTTAAATAAACACGGAGGTAAGACCCTGGGTACGAGGTTGCTTCGTGCTCACTGGCCCATTTGAATTTATTGTCTTTGTGTGTAAGTTGTCGGAGTGGCTCGGTGATTTTCACGAAATTGGGAGTGAACTGGGCACTGTAATTTACCTTTCCTAGCAGACTACGAACCTCACTTGCTGTCGTTGGGTTGGAACTGTTCGTAAAAGCGGACACTTTCTTTGGGTCTTGGATGACGCCATCTGTGCTGAACACTAATCCGAAAAATTCGAAGTTATGCTTCAAAAACAGGCATTTACCAAGGTTCAGAGTTAGTCCACGGTCTTCCAATCGTTTAAGGCATTCTTCCAACGCTTCGTTGTGTGCTGCATAAGTGGGTCCAAACACCAAAATGTCATCAGCGATAACTCGGACGGCTTTGATGCCTTGTAATACTTGTTGCAAGGTGTGTTTGAATGTCTCAGCTGCTGAGTTGGTACCCATAATTGAGACGTTTGTATTGATATAGCCCAGTGCGAGTAGTGAAGGTTGTGATCTGTCTGCTAGTCGAGGATAACTTCAGCTGGTGGTACGCTTGCGATAAATCTAATTTAGAAAATAACTTTGCACCGTTTAGTTCTAGGGAAATGTCCTTTACTGTGGGAATTGGATGTCGAATACGTTTAATAGCAGTGTTTGCAGCTCTCATGTAAACACACAGATGGATTTTGTTGTCTTCCTTGGGAACGATAACAATAAGCGAAATCCATTCTGTTTCTTCGGTGTCGGGAACCTTTTCGATTATGTCTTGTTGTTGCAACTGATTTAGTTCAACTTCAACTTTCTCTCGAAGATGAAACGGTATTCTCCTTTGTTGTTGAGCCACGGGCTTGACATTTGTGTCAATAATTAGCTGAATTTCTTTGTTTTTCAGTTTTCCAAGTCCTTGGAAAACACTTGGATGTCGACGTACAATGTTTTGCACTCTTTGGTCCTTGACAGGGATCTTCTTGACTGCGTTATGGCCGGTTGGTTTGGGAGTTGTAACTGTGTTCAGATGTAAACCAATAAGTCCCAATTCTTCGGCTGTATTTGCGCTGAGGAGACATCTTCCATCCGCTGCTGTCACATAGATTGTTGCCACGGAGATCTTCTTGCGTCATTCGATTGTAGTTTGGAATTTTCCTTTCATTTTCACTGGTTTCGTACAGTTGAATGGGTAGGCCTTGATGTGTGTCTTGGTAAGGTCGATTTGTCCCTGTTGATCGAACATATTCTGGACGATCATGTTGATAGTTGATCCAGTATCGATTGTAAATACCACATGACGTTTGTTGATCTTGACCTTGGTGACCGCGTTCTTGTTACCCTTCGATTTATCCTTCATTTGGACGGCATAAAAATACCTCGAATTACTTGAATCACTTGATTCGCTTGCGCTGTCTGAAAAGTCAACAACAGGACGGATGTTATCTCTGCTTTTGTACGTGCGCTTCGTTTCCGGCCTGTCTGGTTTTGAAGAGCGGCAGTGTTTAGCAAAGTGGTTTAACTTTCCACAGTTCCTACACTCTTTGCCTTTGCTTTCCATTGTCGTGTGGCCACTTTCCACCACAATTTTGGCATGTCGATCTAGGCGTGTTTCTCGGTAATCGGACGTTATTTCGTAGTGTGTTAATCTCGGACTACGATGTGCTTCTTTTCTTAGCTTCGATGACGGCCATTTGTGAATCGCACATCTGCAATTGCTTACCCGCCACAATCTTTAAGCGTCATCTTGGGGTCGCGTAAGGCTTGCTTTCGTATCTTCTCGACGTTCCGCGAAGAACAATTTGTAGCATGATTTCAAAATCAGCATAAGCGAATTCGCATCTCTGCGACAGACTGCGTAACCGGGTGTAATATTTGTCAATGGATTCATTGTTCTCTTGCGTGGTTTGACGAAACTTATAGACTTCATATAGGCGATGTTTCTGAGGCTCGAAATACGCGTTCAACTTTGTTACAGCAGTTTCAAAGTCATCGTTGTCACTATTGTCAGGAGTCCGGCGAAAAATATCGCGAATGCGAGGGCCAGCTTGGTATAAGAGCAAAGCACGTTGTCGCTTCTTGTCAGTTATTCCATCGGCAACCAGATATGTCTGGAAATCCGCGAGCCATATCTTCCATCTCGGAGCTAAATTTTTGCCGATTTCCACGTCGGCATCAAAACT
The DNA here is from genome assembly GCA_035771165.1 of Paragorgia papillata. Taxonomy (NCBI): domain Eukaryota; kingdom Metazoa; phylum Cnidaria; class Anthozoa; order Scleralcyonacea; family Coralliidae; genus Paragorgia; species Paragorgia papillata. The sequence continues at coordinate 5,427,645 of JAWNZC010000087.1, forward strand.
CGGCATTGGTTGTAGCATCGAAGTAGCCATCTTCGTCGCCAAATGTTATGTTTTCGGTTTCTTTAATAGTGTGGTTCATACTACATTTTACTGAGGTCGTCTTCCTCGTGGTTACCCGACTATCTACCCAATGGGGACTGCTCAGTAGTGACGTTATCACTACATTTAGCTGCGCACAATACTACCTGTGAAGAAGATGAAGGAAAGATAAACAATACCAACTGTAGCAAGCAATCATTCCAGCTATCTCCCAGCCGACCAACACCTGGCCGTAATAAAAATATCGCTGACAATAAGAAGAGGGAAAATTGTTTGAAATTAAAGAAATCCTAGTTTCAGCTGGACAATTCTTGGTTGGAGAAAGAAAAAAATAACGATGCAGTATCTAATAAATTATGAAGCTGCCAATCGCCTAAAATGAAAAGGAGACTTGTGTTGTGAAGCTGTCAGTTTCAGTTAAAAAAAGAATTTAGTCATACGGACAATGAGTTCTTATATTAAACGCACGCAATGTGTCCTTTTGGTGTAACATGCAGTGACACTTTTTCCATTAACATGTAGCCTGATTTTTCTTTGGTCAATATTATTATCGGTCGTTAACAAGAAGTCTTTTAGTACTTGTTTCAGTGTGAATAGACTATATTGAATTCCGTCTTTGATATTTTCCGTCTCGATTCTGTCTTTGGCTGCTGACGATCAAATTGAAAGCAAGCTTTATTATTAAAATACCCATATGTTGTCTCCTTTTACATGTAGTTTTTCTTCGTGCCACAAGCACTTTAATTGAATGGTGATATTTTTTGAGACAGGACTGACATTGTGACACCCCTTCGAGGAAGATAGGTTACTTTTTTTTCTTTTTAAACGGTTGATCCGCAATACGGTTTATACGTTTAAACAAAACTGAACCATTAGAGTTATTACATGAGAAAAGTAAATCATGTATAAGGAATTGTACTCGAATTTCTCTCATACTTTATATTCCTATCAGTATCGGAAATAGAACTAAAAGGGAAAAACGCTTGTAAGTTGTACATTTCAAGTTTGTTTATTATCGCCCTCATTTGCAATGAAAATAAAATTAGAAAAATGTTTTTTTTTACTTATCGATAGTTTGAAAACAAGTTCTTAGTTGCATAGCTTTTGCTGTGTATACGCTCTATTAATATGTCAGAAAAACTCTGACTGATCTTCCATCGGTGACAAAAGGTTGGTTTCCACTCAGTAAAATTTTCCTCAGGACAGGAACGGAAAATTTGCTTTGTCTTGTGAGCTCTTGGTCTGAACTAATAACTTTAACACAAAGGAGATTTCCCTGTCCGTTTGTCCGTTCCTATTCTGCGGAAGATTTTCCTGATTGGAAACAAGCCTTAAGCCATTGTTCAGCGCTGCTATTGTGTTTGCCATCAATTATCTCTTTGTCACGTTCTTTCGACTTGCTCAATGCTGCGCCGCTTACCCCACACACGACCTTTGACAAGTTCGGAACTTGCTGTTGCCTTGCGTAGTTAAGAGGACTATAACTACATTTATAACGAATTGCTTCCTTTCACCTGTTTCAAGTACAGTGAGTGCAAGTTTTTGTACACTTCCCAAAGGAGCTGGCATATCAAGCTTTTGCCAAAACCCGTTAGTAAAGGCGCTAAAACGTCTTCACCACGAGCGATTATGCGTCTGATACACTCTTCTTGTACTGGTTTAAAAGATTAAACAGGTAAATCATTCGTGGACCGGCTGACAGCTATAGAGGAATTATTTTGTATCAACTCTAGTTATCGACGCCATAGCTTCAGTGAATCGAAGGAGTCAGAAATTATTCTAATCAATATAAACACGGATCAAAACAGTGTATTTAACTATAATCTATTTTTTACCAATTAGACGAAAATACCAAAATTTCATATGATTACATGCGGTCCTTACTCTTTACTCTTTAGCAAGCCTGATTGCAGGCTAAAGAAAATACAAAATAAGCAGATATCTAAGTGAAATTAAGTTATACAAGTGGTTTTTCGAACACATTACTTTTCCATATCCTGATATTTCTGAGATTGTGTAATAAACAGTTAAGAATTATTGAATTCCGGGTGAACATTAAAACTCCTATAGTTAGGCAGATAGATGCATGAAAACTTACGGTAGCGTGGGACAATTCAATTTTGTCGCAAAACTATAGTTGGAAGTCTAAATAACGTATTTCTGAATGTTGGACGTGTTGATATTACTTGTGGTCTCCAGCCAACAACGTTTTGCTTGGCCACTATGGTTCTGTCCTTCTGAATCAAAATGGCGGTGAAAAAGGAATGAGCCGGCGATTTTTCGGGCTAACTACAGCCAATATTTGCTTAATACTTCAAGTAGCCTTACTTGATTTGTTAACCGACGGGGGCCCTTGTGGTTTTTCGTATTGTCGTTTTATGGTGTTTTTTTTATACAGTATTTCGGTAATTGTACAGCTTAGGCACAGAATTTAGGTAATTACGGTATTCCATTAATTTTCAATTCGATATTCGCGTTTATGCGATTTCGGTCGCAACCCCTAAAGGGAAGTCTCCCTTCTTCTCCAGCTAACTTCGAACTGCCCAATTTCCTCATTTGAACAGTAAATACTATAATACAAAATACTTTGAATAAAACAATTGTTACCTTCATAACATATTGCGTTTTGTTTTAATTTCTTATATTTTTTTGATTGAGTTGAAAAATTCTGTATATTTTTGTTTAAATTAGCGTATTGACGAGTACCTCCCATACCAATTCCCCTATAGCTCACCAGCCACTACAGGATATTCATGCACCATTAGATAGCAACATAACGGGATAGCTAACTGGTCTAGTAGGAAGTTTAATTTAATAACGCTTCAATCACTGCAAATGTTAACCGTGTTTCAGTGATAGGCACAATATTATATGAAAATACATCTAGGAGAGTTGCAGCAATCTGCGCGTTTGAGGCTATTGCAATCCGATAAGATTTCTGGAGAGTCAGATATATCTTAGCCTATATCTTAGCCTCCTTTGCAGACGTTCTCTTAAAATCTTAGGATCGTACCGACGAATTGAAGAACGTCTGCAAAGAAGGCTAGTCTGGGTTGTCATATAACGGACGTCGATATATTGACTCGGGCCACAAGACCATGGGAGGGATTGCTAGCTTTCCCAGATGCCATTGATATCATTGTGTAGCCAGCGCATACTTATTCGAAAATGGCGGCTGAACAGTCTAAACTGAATAATTGGTTTTCCAGTTAATATGCGGTTCCCGCTCAAGCGATTTCCTTGCATTAGCGAATCGCAATAGCAATTCGAATCTCGATCCAATCATCATAGCCAAATATGCACAAAAATATTTAACACTGTCGTTAACAATAGTGAACATCGTCTTCACGATCTGCTTCCTGAAAAATGTACAACCGAGTATAATATCAGACACCCTCGGAAATTCATACTACCAAAATGGGAGACAAATCGGTTTAAGAACAGTTTCATTATGTACTCGTGTCGTAATTCAAATTTGTCGTGGTACTAAATCTATTTTTATATATTGTATTTTAACTCAATAACTTAGGTCATTCTATATTTTAAATTAACTATTTTAATTTTAATACGCAATTCAGCCCATGGCTGCAATGTAATTATTTTTATTTAATAAAAATAATAATAATAATAATAATAATAATAATAATAATAATAATAATAATATTAGCGCGCGACCGCCGCGACGCAACTTTTTTATCAAACTGTCGACGTTCTGGAGCACGGTATAGCGGCTTGATAAGGCGACAAACTTTGGCAAAAAAATTCATTTGTGACTATATTTGGCACTAGGGTAAACAGTATGAAAAATAGGTTTTGTACTCGTTTCTTAAAAGAAATCCACAAGAGCTCTACGAACTAATTAGATTTTTCAAAACTTTTTGTGCAACTTAAACAGCTGCCGCGTCGTCTTTGCAACCTCCACATGCGATTTTCACTCGTGTTTTATGTTCCGTTTTTACAAGCCGCCGTGTACGTGCGATTTTTAAGGACCCTACTTCTCGTGCAATTCGGACAGACTGAGCTGCACGTGAGATTTTTACGGGTGGTGCTCCATGTCCGATTTTTACGGACCGCGCTCCACATTTTACAATTATTCCATCACTTGCAGTTGTGCATCCAGAAATCGTTCCTAGAGTTGCGGCTTCAACTTAGATGCAGCCGAAACATGTCTCACACCCAATTCATGACTTACTGGAACAAAAATGACTGGAATTATACCTATTAAATGTGCACAATTCACGTGCGCAGAGTTAGGCGCTTGGTGGAAACGACATAGTTATAGTATCATTTTAACTATTTGCGATAATGTTGTCCTTTTGACTCGAGCAGCTACGCGTAATCGACTTGAGCGCTAAGCGATTGGGATGATTATATAAAAAAGAATATAACTTTGAATGATTGTTCGGACTGTTGTTTTAGGCCACTACATTTGAGCTTTGTGAATACTGAGCAGCAGAAGGGCGCACTATATTGAAAGGGGCATTGGTACTCCGAACCGCAATACCGCCACAAAAAATCGGATTAGCGTAAAAAACTAAACGAATACCAAAACTGCTTGAATGGATAGAACAAAATACCCCACAGGCTGCAAAATTAACGAAATACAGTATGAAAAACAGCACTAATGCCGCAATAGCGAAAATCCCAATGGCCTCCCCCTATATTATAGGCACGTGAAACAGTTTAAACACGAGATAGACGAGATTAAGTATGTTAAGCAGTTAAATCAGATGAAAGACATAATTAATTTCACGTGATTGTCACTATATGCAAGCCAGGAGGCATTTTAGTTACACTACTTGAAGTAATACTGCCGCGCTGGTCAAAACACTGATGGCTCACCTTTTCTCGGCAATTTTCGAAATTTATTCGACTAAAACACCCAAGGAAAATGCTGTTGGATTAATCACTCAAGTTATTTCAGAATGTCCAACATTCAGAAATTGTTTAATTATGTTTTAAACTACAGTTCTACCATAAAATTTAATTGTCCCACGTTACCGTAAGTATTCACCTATTTTGGTACGTCTATCTGCCTGACTACTATTTTTGGATTACATTTCTTCACAGGTAATTTTCAACAAACGTTAGCGAAGAATATTTAGTAAAAGGACTCGTATGATTTTTTTGAAACCAGAACAACACATCCGGGCTTGATATATTACATTCCGCTATACTTTAAACCAAACATGGTCAGTTTTGCAAGGATTATATTGCAACTAATAGACAGATAGGTCAAAATGCACCCGATATTCTCCCCATCTAAATAAGATAAAGTTTATTTGATTTTTCATGTAAATGGTTAATCCCCGAGCCCGGGCACGCGTATTGAAATGCGAATCAGTTTGAGCGATCTGAATATATATATATATATATATATATATATATATATATATATAAGTGAGTTTTGGTTCACGAAATTGTTAGAGAGTGCTCAATACCATAGATAGAGCAAAATACAAAGTATGAAGTATAGTTTTACCTTAAAGTCTTCGCTACCAGAGGTTTCACCCTAAACGGGATGATCAGTCGCCTGATGATCCCGTTTAGGGTGAAACCTCTGGTAGCGAAGACTTTAAGGTAAAGCTATACTTCATACTTCGTATATATATATATATATATATATATATATATATATATATATGTTTAATGTTATCCCCTCGTGTGGTTCGCGAAGCATCCCTCGCGAATCTTGACAGGGTGGGCGGTGAGTCCGGTTGGGGATTGTACCCATGTTGGCCTTTGGGGAGGATCCATTTGTATATATATATATATATATATATATATATATATATATACAACTGGGAGTAGGACTCGTAGCCGCAGTAGGACTTCAAGTAGTGTAACTAAAATGCCTCCTGGCTTGCATGCACGCAGTGTCAAACAAGGGTTGTTTGTTTGAGAAATATTACGAAAATAGTGACAATCACATGAAATTAATTATGTCTTTCAACTAATTTGACTGCTTAACATTCTTAATCTCATCTATCTCGTGTTTAAACTGTTTCACGTGCCTATAATATAGAGGGAGCCATTTGGATTTTCGCTATTGCGTCATCAGTGCAGTTTTTCATACGGTATTTCGTTAATTTTGCAGGTGGTTCGCGAACTTTTGCAAAAGTCTAAAACTCAAACGAAAATGATGTTTTTGACGTAAAATAGCAAAACTACATTTAATCACTTGTCCCCGAGCCCGGGCGTAGGTCCGAAGGCCCGGAGCCCGGTGAGGGTGCTAATCTCGACACGCGTGGAGTCATTTTTTACGCGTGGACAAGTGAGATATGCGAACAAAATTCGAATTCTGTGATCTGAATATTTGTATGTGTGGACCACTCACCCTATATATATATATATATATATATATATATATATATATAACTGGACTGCTGGTGCTGCCCAAAAATTTGTCCCCATTTTCACCTTCAAAATGGCGGCATTTATAAGAGCAGGGAAATTTGTTACCGCTATTGAGAAATACAGCAGGCTCATTGAGTTATGTGGCTGTTTACATCGTATATTTGAAAATGTGAAGAAGACATAGCCACCAAGATGTTTGCAATATTTACTAACTATCTGTCGGTTAACCAGAGCTTTAACATATGTCGATAATTTCCTGGCAACACGGACTTTGTTCTGAGATTTGAAAAGAGATATTTTAAGTGGCAGGTTATATAAATATTGGAAGATGAAATGGCGGTATGAGAAACCACATTAGAGCCAAATCGGTGGGGGATGACTGATTGACTATATCGTAAAATTTGCCTTTTGCTCCAAAATGTAATTACCGGTTCATGTTTATCCAAGTTCTGCTCTTGATATCTGAGGGGTATTTAGTAATGGGAAAATTGCCGTTGGTAGGTAAATTATGTATTCATACCTTTCATCCGACGACTTGTTTACTAGTTAATGCTTTCTGTGAAACGAACATAGATTGTGTCTTATGTCGAGCAAGACCTTTTAACTGCCACAATGTTGTGCTAAATTTATGTATAATTCCGTTCCTACACAGAAATATATAATCAGTTCTTTTGTCTTGCTCAGATCTTACAATGAAGTTTGACTTGTCTATGCTACTAATTTCAGTGTGACGACGACATACAAATATTGTTAATTTCTGCAAAGTTTGCCTTTTGCTCCAAAACGAAAATCATGTGATTTCATTCTCTGGTTGTATGGGAACGTATTGTTGGTAGATGTTTACCGTTAAAAATTGCCGTTGATCCCTCATTTCGTCTTCGAAACCATGCGTTTGTCGCTGTTATTATACGGCTGTCATTCTGGACATGCCACACGTTTATAAATATATTGTTTGGCGTTCGACATTCCGCGTATTTTCTTTATTTTATTTACAATTTCTATTACAGGCTATGCATGTAGCTTTTGTCGAGACCCTTGTACATTTCAAAATGCAGAAAAGCAACGATATTAAATAGAAAACCTTTTCCTGGCCATCCGCCCGCCATATTTTTTTACACTGAATTATCTTTGGAAAACCCCAGTGGAAACCCCGCACTAGACTTGCGACTGAGGCATGCGCAGACAGATTTCCCTGCTCCTGGCATTTATGGGTCCTTCTGCTAATGGTAGCGACCACTGACATGTACTTATCGCAGGAAAGAATATTTATATATAAAATACAAAGCGATTTTCTTTTACTTTAAAGTGCCCCTAACCTCGATAGTTTTTATTGTCTTATTTGGGAGAACGTTTAAAATGATAAAGTAACTTCTTTGGAAGATTTTAGCTTTTTGCTTTGTTTTTGAGATATTTCATTATGTTTGATATGCAAATGTCCGGAATTTACATCACACATGCATAATGACTTATCGAAGAAGTTTGTGTATCTCTTTCATTCTCGGACGAAATCCTTTAAAATCGAGAAGTTTGGTGTTGTGGGAGAAATACGCACACAAGTTATTCATACTTTAGTGTTTTATTTGATGAATGCAAAGTTATATAACCTTCTCTGATAAGTCATTATGCATAAGTAGCGTAAATTCCGGACATTTGTATATCAAACAAAATGAAATATCCTAAAAACAAAGCGAAAATCTTCCAAAGAAGTTACTTTATCATTTTAAAAGTTCTTCCTAATAAGACAATAAAAACTGTCGAGGTTAAGGGTACTTTAAATCGTTCCTGTGCGAGGACTTCGCAAGAGGTGAATAAAATAGTCTGGCATTGGCCAGAATGAAATACTAAAGACAAATTTGGACAGGAAAGAGTTAACTTAATGCATGCACGGTTGGTCATTGTTAATTTTTTTAACGACTCAAGAGACCTACTGAATTATTTGTCGACCAAATAGGAATATCAGTAATACATGATCTCGTGTTTGTGTAAACAAAATATTTCGGTCGTTTTTCCATGTATATTATTTATGTTTGTTGCTGAGCGGTCCGGGCGTTTTCATGATAAGAGAGTTATTGTAGTTCTGAACTACATTAAAACACGATGAAATCGGTTTTCTTTGTTCTTTTCAGAGTTTTGTCTAACGAAGAAACCTGTCAAGAACAAAAGAGCATTTTCAAAAGCTGGCGGCGGCTTTTGAATAGTCCCGGGGTAAATAGGGGTTAATGTACTGATTAGCTGATTTACATAGGTAACTAATTGATAGGGATTATATATATATGTATATAATCCCTATGAATTATAATTCCCAAATTCATAGGGTCCCTGCCACAACTATCTCGAGTAGAGTACGCCAGTAGCGCCCCCAAACGAGAAGCAGAGGTAGGTTTTACCTATCTCAAGTAGGGACGCTGGTAAAACGAACGCCCTCATAGAAGAGACAAGCGATCTTTTTTTCTTGAAAATTTTTTGTATTAGTCAGGACTTTATTATACCGAACGTTGAACATAAAATTGGGATTGATACTGAATCGATGCGCATGCTTAAGGATCCCGGACATTATTTATACTGATTGTTCATGCTAATTACTCAAACAATTTCACACGTATATGAATATATCGATATTCTTCTCCCTTGGGGCTCCTTTCAGGAAACCTCTTTAAATTGTGTTTTAAGTCGGATAAATACGTCGAACTTCGGCTTTTAGGGGCTGTTCACATGAGACCGGGTTATCTCGGGGGGCAGGATTATCCCTATCCCCCGAGATAACTCGGTGTTAGTTTATTTCCATGTTAAAAATGTAAACCGTTCACATGAGACCGAGGTAACTCGGGGATTTTATCATGTGAAATAGGGTAAACTTTGACCCTAGCCCCCGAGTTATCCCTACCCCACGAGATAACCCGGTCTCATGTGAACAGCCCCTAAGCCAGATAAATCCCGAGGGCCGGAAAACATAATTCCTAGACAATTTCAGTTGTAGCTTTCCAGTAGTCTGAATTAATAAAGACGTTACGGCCGGCGTACGGCAGTACGGCACTAGCACCTGGCAATAAAATAAAGAAGACTGTCAATACACAATACACATGGTAATGGAAATCTACAAACATTTTTTTTTATGAAGTCGCCAACTCTATAAAGAATTGCTGAAGATCACGAGTTACAAGCGAGGTGTAGCCGAGTTCTCTTTAGAGTGTCTTTATCAACCTTTTCCAAGTGTTGTTATTTATAACTCGCCGATAAAGTCTTCATATTGTTAGAAGAACTCTTTCTGACTAACGGATTGTCGGATTTTGACGATCTTCCACTGTCCCAGTCTGATATACTTTGTCGTCCGGCTTTCTTGTCTTAACGACGGGAAAATAGACGGACGAATTGAAGATGGAAAACTCATCGTTTACCGGATTTTAAAACACCTGACAACTAACGAGTTTCTCGTCTGCTAATATATAAATTCTACCGAATTATTGCCGAGGAATATTATCGTGACAGGGTGGGCGGTCAGTCCGGTCGGGAATTGTACCCATGTTGGCCTTTAGGGAGGATCCATTTGTATATATATATATATATATGTACTATTTATAAACCGCGCAGGAGGGCTTTATCGGATATAAAACACGAGGCGATAGCCGAGTGTTTTAGAGCCGATAAAGCCCGTACTGCAAGGTTTTTAAATGACTTCTAAAAATAATCACTTCTTACGTTCATTGGCGTAGTAATTTTGAAAATTAAGCTTATCTCAGCCGTTAAAAACCAGCGAGAAACTTAGAGCGAGTCTATATCACATATATAGATCCGATACGCTCATGATTTTTCTTTGTGTTTTCCTCATGAATTATTAATGAATTTTAGAAATATATATATATAGCATATACCTCGCCGGTGATCGAATAGCGCTTTTCACGCAATCTGATTGGTTCCTCTAGCTCGGGATATCCTGCACTATTCACCTACGGGCAAAACAAAATGGTGGCCAGCTTTACTTTGTTTACCGAAGCAGGAGATTATGTTAATATACAAGGCTGATGTGATAGAATAACGAGAAAAGTCAACACATTTAAGTAGAAGAGTGTCCACAGGTATGTTTCTTTACAATTTTCTAGCCATCAATTTATTCAAAAGTTGTACAAACTGTTTTGTCGACAAATATCGAGTACGCCAAGTTGCTAGCGGCCGTGTCTTGTTGCTTTTGTATGGAAATATCGAAAAATATAAGAATGTTAAACTTTTTATTTCATTTAGGAGGTATATGCTAAAACAATTATTCACCTCAGCGTCTGTGAATAGGGGGCCTGGAGATGGCCACTCCTGTCAGAACGATCAAAATATAGTTTTAATTCTAGTAGAATATTTGAAATAGAAAACTGTTTAAATCTATTTTTTTAAAGAAAAAGGTGACAAAGAACAAAGAAAAATTTAAGGATGACATTTCGTAAAGGATATTGAGATAAACAAAATTGAATTTCTCATCCAGGGTTTGAACGAGCATCTAAAAATATTTGCATTTTCCAAAAGACATTGAATTGGTTGGAAACTACTCAAACAACTGCCTGGCTCGCTGCCGCGGCTATACTCATTTCCATAGGCGGCGGAACCGGGGGGGGCTGAGTCCCCCTGCCTTTGCGCCGCTTATACGTTGAATATTTATACATCTTTGATATACAGCATTTTGAAAAATTCCATATCACTGCAGGGTGACAATTCTGGTGAAAATCGTAAGAAAAATCGTGCCGTGTGATAGCTCAAAACTCATTTCATGAAGTACTCCACGTATTAGCATTTGATGTCTGCTGACCAGAATTATTATGAATGAGCCATATCGAAATGCCAAGAATAAAGAAAGGCCGAATAAAATGAAGAATAATGAAAAAATTGTTGTGGGCGGTAAAGGTGTTATAACGTTTAGAATTCTGTAAAATCTACCCCCAAAACGCAGGAAATGCCATTTCAGAGACTCTAGATTTCAAAGGACACCCCTAGAGGTTTCTTGCGTTTTCGGTGCTCGAAGTTCAGCCCCCCTACCAAACCTATCTTCCGCCGCCTATGCTCATTTCCCTTTAAACTAATATAACAAAAACAATGTTTCATTTCGAAATCTGAAGTGCTGCGATACTGTTTTCACCTACATGTTAATAAATATTTCAACAACATGTCTATGTTTTACAGAAAGAACATTGTTCCTTTTCCAATGTTTACGCCAAATTATAAACAAGCTATGCTAAGTCACAAGTGGTTTTACAATAAGAAAACTATTTAAAAAAAGTAAGACTCGGCAGGCACAGGTAAAAAATACAACGGGCATTGGCAAACGAAAACATGCAATGGATATGATACGTTTAAAATAATTCAAGGACACACATAATATATAGAAAACAACATTAACAGTGATAGGATATAAACAAATAAACTCGAACAGTTTTTGCTACTAACTGAAAGCGGCTGCTCTATATTGTTACCGTAGGCTTAGGGACCGTTCATTATTTATGCCTGGGGTTGGTACTGATGAGAAATGGGTTGGGTAAACCATTTTTCTAGGGAGTGAAGGGTTGGGTGATTACTTTTTTGAACAAATGTTTAAGGTTGGGTAAAACTATTTTTAATATATAAAATATTGAAACAAAATTTGAAAATATTTTTCAAAAAAGTTATAAAATTGCATTGCATATTAAACTAAAATGTAACACAAAGAAATGTATAACTTAATTTGCATGACTACATGCACTGTCATAGTCTTTTTCATCAGAGTCATCATTCAATAAAAACTCTTCAACGTCTTCATCTGTGTTCAATGACCCAATCATTTTCAAGTACCAAATGTTTTTGAAAATGATCGGATCTTTGTCTCCTTCCTGAACATTCAGTCCTCCATCTTTATTGTTTGCAATGCTTTTTCCCCATATGAATTAGGGCAAATTCTGTTGATATCATCCCATGTAAAGTCATTGTCAGCCAGAAAGTTTCTAACATTCCTGACCAAAGAGACACTGTTTTTTTTGTTTTTACTTTTTTGCTCCTTCCTTTTTCGTTTCCTTTGGATTTCATAAGTTCATACAACTGAGGTGCTAATCTTGTTTTGAAGACTTGTTGTGAAAAAGTTTAAATTATCTTCGATGCAAACCAGCTTTCCTTTTAGCTCTTTACAGAGGAAAGGTACCCATGAATTACCTCAGCTTCATACTTTGCCCATTGCTTTACCTCATTGCCTCATATAATTCTAAGTTCCTTTTCTTCAAAATTTCCAGAAGTTCATCACTTTTCACACATGTAGACTTGATGTGTTCTAGTGCTCGACTGGCATGACTGACATCCTTCACAGCATCTCCAAATACCTTTTGATCTCATCATGTTTTCTTTTGGAATCAATCCTTCTTTATAACCACTCATATTACCTTCCAGGTTCCTGATCTTCTGTGTAACATCCAGCGAAACTGTTGCTGGCCATTGAGATAACATACAAACTGACTCTGCTTTGCTATGTAGGCAGACTCATAGATTTCTCTTGTGACATCATTATAAAATCTCATCTTATCTGTCCTCGGAGGTGGTTTCAAAAATTTGTGCCATAGAGGTTTAGAATCTGCAGTAGTTGCAGGGGCGGATCTAACCTTAGTCAAATAAGTCAGACGACTAAGGTAAAAAAAATAGCGATTGCAAAAAAAAGTCCGGTTAAAAACGACGTAATAGCAGCGAGAACAATCGCGTAAAATCTAATTCGTCACCAAGATCATTCGCAGGAAGGCGCGCGGACTTAATTTATACGTCCTGGTAGCACTGATTAGGTTTGCCGAATTTGGCAGCCATTTTGACTTATTTACCCCGATTTAGCCAATCTGATTGGTCAAAACTAGGTAAATTCTGAGCACTGATTGGTTTGCCGTATCTGGCAGCCATTTTGACTTATTTGGCCCGATTTAGCCATTCTCATTGGTTGAACACGGCTTGCTCCAAATCTTGACTGATTTACCTCAAATTGGGCAATCTGTTTGGCTATGCAGAACCTTGGCTGCCTGGCTAACTTGCCAGCCGCCAAGTGTGCGATCTGTTCGCTTCGATCATGGCTTCTACAAGCATGTTTCATCGTGCGCAATCCACTTTAGAAAGCAACAAGAAAGTGTTATTGCGACAAATATGTAACGATTTCATGCAATCGGCAGTGCTCTTGGAGTCTCGGTAAAGAAGAACATTTCCTCGAGATTGGTGAGACTCTAGCTATACCTACATCGAGATATCGCATATCGGTACGGAGACTGCATGCCTACCTTAGTACCGCAACATGAAGGCCGGACAAGAAGATCTGAACATGCCTTCTATATATCGTTCATTAAGTCCAAGCCAAGTTTAATTTAAAATATATTTCATATATTCATTGACGTTCATAAAGCTGTCCGACGCAATAGTGCTGTATTGCTGTTATCACTGGTCTAGGAGCGCGAAAATGTTTCTCAATTTATCTGCTATAAAAGTTTATCGAAATTACAAGCTGACAGCTGTTTTATTGCGCTTTCGAAGTGCAGCTTGAGATACGTAAAATATCTGACAACATGGTTCATTATTCCCGTGATTATGGTCGTTCTACGATATAAAAGATTGCTAAATCTTTGTTAGAATTGTTAAATTTATTCAGGGTTTTGGTTTCAATTTCAATTTCAAAACACGTCCTGCTGCGAGTACGCAAGTTAGGGTTTTCCCTGTATTTGTGTGTTCATTTGAACTCGGTAAACAGTCGTAATTTAAAAGGTTTAGAGTAGCTAATGAGAACCACACTGGCGTTAAAGTATCGTAATAGCAGATATAAGGGAGTAAATCGTCGACGGAGATTTGAATAACAAAGCCCGAATGAATTATCCTTAGGCTATGTTGCGTATCAAACGACGACGCGGACCTAGCAATGTGCATCATTGTTAAGACTTCCAAAATTTGCACTCAAAAGTGCTGTCAGAGTGAGGGAAATGCCGTTTCAGAGGAGCCCCAAATTTCAAAAATTTTCCAGCGGGCACCCACATCAAATTTGACTAAGGTGTGAAAATTTCTAGATCCGCCCTTGAGTTGTTCCTTTTTCCAAAACAACCTTTCCTTGAGAAAACGTTAGAGTTGTCTGTTTGACTTTTTTAGGTGCAGTACTCTTTGCTAGGGGTAATTCCTGAGCAACTGGCCTCGTGTTTACAAGTGCCTTTAACCAACTCATCCACTTCTGTAATTTAAGAACATGGCCCCGTTTTTCAATGCTTAAAGACTCTATCATACCTAATAATTCATTCTCTTCCAAAGACGAATAATAACTCCAAGTCATTATAGTCATGATCCTCAAAATTCTTAGCGCATTCTGATAAATTATTAACAGACCGTATCCAATTATTAAACAACTCATTTGCATCCATAGTTCTAAATATTCATGTTTCTGACATTGCTGGGGATCTTCCAATTTGCAATTCTTGGAACGAGAGTTCCCAGAACCAAAACCACGCCAAGGTCAGCAAAGGTCCAAGGTCAGCCAGAACCGCGCTAAGGTCCAAGGTCATTGGGAAGATGCTACAAAATGGCTGATGCAGTTTCAAATTCAATCGATAGAAGAAGATTAGTTTCAAATGCTCTTAGAGGTGAAAACGTGCAAGAAAAGAGCTAACTGTCAATTACACAATGTGTAAGAAGTGTGATAAAATTAAAGCTGTTACCGTACATGCCCTAAGAGCTGATTCTACAGTGACCATTGAATAGAAGCAGAAAGTTTACAGAGACAACCATGAAGAGTTTCAGCCATGTATTAGTAGTGAAAGTGACTGTAGTGACGATGAATTGAATGATGTGGTTGCTACTTCAATGCCGACCTGGATTATGACAATGACACTGGGGAACTGGAAGCTAGAAGAGGCATCACTGATTATAAATTATAACAACCAGATATCATATGGCAGGAGTGCAGTAACATAGAGGCTTGGGAATATAATATAATATGAAGGTACATGACTGCATTTATATTCAGTTTGAACATCATGTAAGATTTATATAAGATATTTCTATTTGTTTAATATATACATATACATATACATATACATATTTATATGTTGTATATGTATTTGCATTAATGTATATGTATAATTATGTATTTGTATATAAACGTAGGTTAGAATCTGGGTTGGGTAAAAAAAGCCTCAGCAGGCGATGGTTGGGTAGGGAAAAAATCCATCATCCAAAGGGTTGGGTGAAGCTTTTTTTCCACTTAAGATTTGTTTCTCTTCGGTACCAACCCCAAGCATAAATAATTAACGGTCCCTTGTTAACTTTTCTGCCTTTATTTTCGTTGGTTTTCAGACTCTTGACTCTTGCATTTTACTTCCTTCGAGTTTCGGTTTGGCGAGTTTCCTTTTAGTCAAGATGATGTTGTACTTTAACGTAAACGTTGATTTGTTTCTGTTATTTTGAAAGGGATGTACGTATCCCAAAAACTCCTTTCTCAAATCTTTTTGTCAACAATATATTATGTAGTTTATATAGTTCAAACCTTTTTTGTCAATAACTATATTGTTTCAGGTGTCCCACACAGTGGCGGACACTAGACTTGAAAAGTGGAAGCACAAGAAAGTTTTCATTTCAAGAACTATATCTATAGTTATGAATTTTCAAGCGTTCTCTGGTTTAAATATTTATTACTGCGGATTCAGGTTGATTAATGCGAATAATTTATCGCATACGTTGCAACAGTTGCGTGATGACGTTTCTACGCAGGTTGATTGACGTTGCTACGGTATCGACGTGTCGTTTGTACAATAACAACCTAATTATCACCATATAAGGCTGTAAGCTAATAGAATTGTTCAACTATAAACGGAATAAATTAATATCAAAATTCCGTTACACATTTCATTTCAAAATTCAATGCCTACAAACATGTTTCTCGTACAAATAAAAGTAGAATTTCTACTTTTATTTGTACGAGAATAGAATATGTTAACGAAACAAAAGCGTGCGCAGAACGGAGTCATAGACGAACTATGCATAGACCAGACTGAACAAATTCTGATATTTATTTATTTATTTTAAAAGAAATATGTGGATTTCACTCGCTTAGCGAATAAATTTTACATTGTCATTGGCGTGTTAATTAAACCACCTTGCAATTCCATTCACAAATGTAGATAATCATCTAGAATATTTTCTCTGAAATGTTTTTTTTTTTATGCTTAGCATGTGATTTATAACAAAATGCACCATTAAAATAGTGTTTTGAAAACCTAAAATTTTTTACAAAATATGTTCTCAGAATGCTGCAAATGCCATTTCAGAGATCCAAATTTTAAAAATTTTCGGCACTCGCCCCCCGACTATTTCGTCAAGTGTCCGCCACTGGTCCCACAATCTTAACCACGCATGGTCCGTCCACAGCACTGACCTATATATAACTGGACTGTGTGCTCCTATTACCTTTGAGTTAGCCAAAGTGTCCTCAAAACCATTCTCAAAATAGCGGCATTTATGGGTCCTTTTGCTAATGGTGAAGGTCGCTGACCGATACCTAATAACTGGACTGATGACACATGTTTTCCTCGGCAATAATTCAGTCAAGTTTATATATTAGTAGACGAGAAACTCGTCAGTTGTCAGGTGTTTTAAAATCCGGTAAACGATGAGTTTTCCATCTTCAATTCGTCCGTCTATTTTCCCGTCGTTAAGACAAGAAAGCCGGACGACAAACTATATCAGACTGGGACAGTGGAAGATCGTCAAAATCCGACAATCCGTTACTCAGAAAGATTTCGTCTTACATATATGAAGACTTTATCGGCGAGTTATAAATAACAACACTTGGAAAAGGTTGATAAAGACACTCCAAAGAGAACTCGGCTACACATCGCTTGTTACTCGTGATCTTCAGCGATTCTTTATAGAGCTGGCGACTTAGATTTCCATGACCATGTGTATTGTGTATTGACAGTCTTCTTTATTTTATTACCAAGTGTTTGTGGCGTATTGCCGTACGCCGGCCGTAACGTCTTTATTAATTCAGACTACTGGGAAGCTACAACTGAAATTGTCTAGGAATTATGTTTTTCGGCCCTCGGGATTTATCTGGCTTAAAGCCGAATCCAACTTAAAACACGATTTAAAGAGGTTTCCTGAAAAAAGCCCCAAGGGAGAAGAATACCTATATATTCATATAGGTGTGAAATTGTTTGAATGATTAGCATGAACAATCAGTATAAATAATGTCCGGGATCCTTAGGCATGCGCATTGATTCAATATCAATCCCATATTTTATGTTCAATGGTCGGTGTAATTATATATAAAGTCCTGACTAAACCAACAATTTTTCAAGAAAA
The DNA here is from genome assembly GCA_035771165.1 of Paragorgia papillata. Lineage (NCBI taxonomy): Eukaryota > Metazoa > Cnidaria > Anthozoa > Scleralcyonacea > Coralliidae > Paragorgia > Paragorgia papillata. The sequence goes on from JAWNZC010000087.1 coordinate 5,445,351, forward strand.
AAAAATCGCTTGTCTCTTGTATGAGGGCTTTCGTTTTACCAGCGTCCCAACTTAAGATAAGTAAAACCTTCCTCTGCTTCTCGTTTGGGGGTGCTACCGGCGTACTCCACTCGAGATAGTTGTGGCAGGGACCCTATGAATTTGGGAATTATAATTCATTGGGATTATATATTATATATCCTATATCCTATATACCTATGTAAATCAGCTAATCAGTACCTTAACCCCTATTTCCCCTGGCCCTATTCAAAAGCCACCGCCAGCTTTTGAAAATGCTCTTTTGTTCTTGGCAGGTTTCTTCATTAGATAAAACCACCAAAAGAACAAAGATGACCGATTTCATCGTGTTTTAATGTAGTTTAGAACTACAATAAGTCTCTTATCATGAAAATGTGCCACTGGCCGCTCAGCAACAAACATAAATAATATACATGGAAAACCACCGAAATATTTTGTCTACACAAACTCGAGATCATGTTCTACTGATATTTCTATTTGGTCAGACAAATAATTCAGTAGGCCTCTGGAGTCGTTAAATAAATTAACAATGACCAACCGTGCATGTATTAAGTTAACTCTTTCCCGTCCAAATTTGTCTTTAGTATTTTATTCTGGCCAATGCCAGACTATTTTATTCACCTCTGGGGAAGCCCTCGCACAGGAACGAGTTAAGGTGCCCCTAACCTCGACAGTTTTTATTGTCTTATTTGAAAGAACTTTTAAAATGATAAAGTAACTTCTTTGGAAGATTTTCGGTTTTTCGCTTTATTTTTGGGATATTTCATTTTGTTTGATATGCAAATGTCCGGAATTTACGTCACTTATGCATAATGACTTATCATGCAGAGAAGGTTATATAACTTTGGGTTCATCAAATGAAACACTAAAGTATGAATAACATGTGTGCGTATTTCTCCCACAACACCAAACTTCTCGATTTGAAAGGATTTCGTTCGAGAATGAAAGAAATACACAAACTTCTTAGATAAGTCATCATGTATGTGTGATGTAATTCCGGACATTTGCATATCAAACAAAATTAAATATCTCAAAAACAAAGCAAAAAAGCGAAAATCTTCAAAAGAAGTTACTTTATTATTTTAAAAGTTCTTCCAAATAAGACAATAAAAACTATCGAGGCTAGGGGCACTTTAACTATTGCATAGAGATAAATGGTACTAGCCTCATTGTCTTGACTGATGTAATCCCATCCATGGGATTGAAGGCAGTGCAATAATAATAAACAACGAACACGAGGGGGTTCGCATTAATGTACTTCTTGTTAAATGTTACTGTTTAAACCATGTTACGATAGAGAATAAACAATAAAATAGACTTTAATAGTACGGTGAAATATGTAGTAACCGGGAAAAACGTTATGTCCTATGTGTATATAAATATGTTTGTATACTAGATTTTTCTCTTACCTCGTCTCTAAAAAATAGTGTAATAGCTTCTATATAAGTAGTACTTCAAAAACTGCTAAAATATACCTTTCTATATCCACGCACAATGCAACAGATGCTCGTGGAAAACAAATACTCATTGATCATTGTTGGCGGCGCAACATTATTCATCCCGGTTAACAAACGTATATAATTTAAGATAACAGTAGCTAAAAACCGCAAATTTAGCATAAAAACATTATGAAAGTACAAACACGTTCACTGTGCTATAATAATCTGTTATCCCAACTTGCCTTTTCTAGAAAACAATGCACCATCGGTATTCCAAACCAATACTTAAAGCATTCAGTCAGCTTCAATGCGAATGCATGTGCAACGAGTACTGTACCTGCATGCCAACCATTTTGATTAATGTAATGCAATGTTTTGTTAAAAAAAATTTATAAGCAGTCAAAACATTGCTCGTAAAGAGTCGTAAAAAAACTTGTGGAATGGTTTTCACACGGTAATTCCATAGTTAAAATATTACTGTTAGTATTCTTCTTTCTTCCATTAAAAAAAGTAAACAATTTGACGTGTTTTTCTAGGTTCTTATTACCGCGACATTGAAAACGGACTACAGTGAAGCTAACGTCGATAATGTTTCTTACACGGAAGAAAAAATTATATGTAATCCCTTACCAACCCATGCCCAAGGTAAGCTCTAATTATCAACTGTTTTAAACTATTTTAAATGTCAGTAAAATGTTCTTGAAAAAAATTTTTGTCAACCATGTTTTTCCTAGTTCACGTATTGTAACTCGCGTACTTGTAACGGGTGCTGTTACTTGTTACTTATAACGCTAAAGGAACACATTTACAACACCAAGGCTTCTTCCTTAACTTATTTTATCAAAGAGATAGAAAATGTGTATCTTTATATAATTTGATACAAACACTAGCGACTACTCCGGTAAGTCTGTCGAAATTTGAAAGTACTTTTGAGAACCTTTGCATACTACTCAGGCTCACAAAGTCACTGTAATTTTTGAAAGCTATACATCTCCCTAGCTGTCCCGCTCTTGTGTTTGCACAAACACGAGGGGACATTTACTATTTCCTAACCCTATCCGTGCCAGGCGTTTTTTGTAGTCATGATGGCCGGGCGGCCGAATCGGCCCTCCCATTATCACTTATTAAACCTAATTTAATAAAGCTTCGTAATAATACTTGTTGTACCTGACTCTAAAAATCTATATTCTAAATAGGTCCCTATCGCCGATTACGTCATAGTGACGTCACTCAACATAATGTTAACCCGTGTTTTACCAGTCTGTTTCTCTTTCTATTTTGATATAAAAAAAGCCATAAAGAAAGGTAATCAGTACTAAAATGTTTGAATGTATCACTCATAAAATAATCGAACTTTGCTTTTGTATTATAACGTCGCAATGACGTCAACAGTATCTAATTTTTATATTAAGTTTTACTAGTTAATTGTTTTGCATTACAGACATTTTTTAAATTCCCTTTTTTTATTATTTGCAAGTTTTCTTGATAAGGATATTCAAATACACTTTTAAAGAAAAAAAAAAGTAAAAACCCCCCACAGAAAACTAGTAAAAATACGTGTATTCCGGGAGGCCGCCATATTGGATTTCCCAGAATGCCTTGCTCCGTACATAAGTCTTTTATACCACCCTCCCCCCACCCCCCTCCCCCAACCGAAATCAATGTTTTAATACCATCAATATATCAAGTATTCTAAGAGTATTCTTACATCAGAAACGTCAGTCAAGCTAAAATATTTACAATGGTCATACTCGTACCGCCTTTATAAACATATTAAAAGGACAAAAACAGATGAGTACTTTTCTGTAGTTTAACTGTTTTGATGCTAAATTTAATAATAAATTTCTTGGACTAAAATGTTATAAAATGTTACGGGCCCCTATTTGCCCCGGGCCCCGGGGTAATTACCCCGCTTAACCCCCCTTCTCGACGCTACTTGTTGTAGCTAAACACAAATAAGTTTAAATTTGTGCTTAGAGATTGTTTCTGCAATTTAGTCATAATAAATAGCTAAAAATTAAAAATAATGAGTCTTTGTTACCATGGTAACTACAAAAATTCGTTTATCTCTTTGTTTTTTACATTTGTGACGCGAAATTTCACAGATTTGTTTACTTAATACTATTAAACAAAGCTGACTTCAAAAAAAAACTTTTGCTACTTAAACATGCCTAATACGGTTATATTTTAATACAAGAATATACGGAAAATGCATTGCGGCAGGAAAGAGAAAAATAACCAACTGACAAAACAGAACGTAAAGATGTGTAGAACGTAAAGACTCTGTGACAATTTATAGGACAAAAAAAGATGAAATTATAAGATTTTGAAGCTTTTTATCCGGTTATTTCGCTTTTTTTAAAACGTAAAAGTAATATTTTAACACGGAGATGCCTTGGCAACACGTTGATAGGTATGGTCAAGTGCATAGCATCAAAATGTTGCATAAAACATTTGAAGAAAAGTCCCAAAATTTGGTGTTATTATTTTAAACTGATGAGAAGTTATCTTAAAAAATGTAAGTGGGGGGTATCCTCCCCCCGGCCTGGATATGGTTAAATATGATCAAACTCTAAAAATAGGTAATAGATTGGATTTGATAAGTAGAATATATGAACGAGAAACAAAAACCTTTAACAGAAAATCTTACTGTAATTATCCGAGTATTCCGTCAGGCTGCGTTCTCGTCTTATGTGGCCACAGAAAAACACAAATCTATTTCAAACTGTGCTCTCGGATTATAAAATTGTGCTAACTATTAACAAGACATTATCGCTACACTTAATTTAGATTTAATAAATGTTTGAATCAATATTCATAATCACAACGCTTGTTATTAATCACAGCATGCAGCAAAACTTTGTTTACGTTTGTGAAGCCAAAATCGTTAATGGCCGTACATCATTGCTAACGACGTGTGGCACATTATTTATAGGTTGTATCACAACATTAATCACGAAGTAAAAATAAACTTTCACGAGTTACGGCTCAATGTTGTCGAAATATTGCTCCGCAATTCATTTTCTCGCGGGTATTGCAAAACCCTTTCTGAACGGATGAGAAAAGTCGTTATTTTCTGAGAGTTTTAAAAAGTGTTCACTTTTTATGACAACACACAATTGTCTATTTTGAGCTAGACAACGAGGGGTATAGCTCGACTGTGCTCACATTGTGCATCTTTGCAATTTAATTGCATAGACAAGAATCCCGTTCACGCTCGAAACTGACAGCACTGCAACACCGTTTATTATTGTTTATAAGTTTTACGCAGAGAAATTATGCATGTTGGTTACATAGACTTTTCAGCTGTATCTATTGTTATTTCAATAATTGTCATTATATTTTTCTTATTATATAGCATTTGACACGTACATATCCGACAGTTCTTCCGGGTACCTTACTTCCCCTTACTATCCCTTAAAGTACCTGAACAACATGACACGACTATGGGAAATCAGAGTACCTAAAGATCGGCGGATTAAGTTGAGTTTCGTGATTTTCAATTTGGAGATAGACGACAACTGCAATCGAGATTATATCCTAATTCAAGATGGTATTACATCAAGAGACATTGCGCGTTATTGTGGGAATATTCTTCCACCGGATATCATTTCTACATCAAACATTGTGAGGGTCAGATTTTTGTCGAATGAAAAATATATTTTCACAGGATTTAAGATTCGTTATGAAGCAGTTGAAGGTAATATATTTTCACCTATATTTGTATTTTCCGTGCTGCAGTTTAAGGGGCGCTGTCACAACATGCGCATAAGCGGGGTTTTTTAGTCAAAATCAAAGAGTTTCGGACGCACCTTTTCGATTTTAACGTATCCAGCGTAATCAGAATTGTGTTGGCAAAGGACCATGAAGTGTTCGTGTTGGCCAAAGAAAAAATTCCAGGCGTTATCACAGGAATGCAGTGTATGCTAAGCATGAGTGGAAAATAATGGTAGCAGTAGAATAATTCATTGAGAAGTTTCACAAATAAATCTCCGCAGCAGAAGGTGAAGAATCATAGTTTCAACATTTGAGCAATATTTCGACACTACAGTAGGTCGGTGTGTGTCGAACCGTTGGTTCATGAAAAGTAACTTCTAAGCTACGTTCGAAAACATTTAAGCCAAATCAGTGTTAAACAATATCTGATTTAGAGAGTTATCTACAGGTTGTAAACAGAGGAACCAAATGCTGCATCAAAGTAATTACTATATTAAATAACAAAATAGTTGGACTCTGTCCTGACAATAGGAATAGCGGAAATATATTCAAGAAATTTCACGTTGTAGATATGTAAATGAATGTTTGGTTCAGGGGCAATAGTTGTTCTACATTTTCTAGTTTTAGCAATATTCTTGATTGAATTGTGTATACTTCTGCTGTTCAGATCAGTATTGCCGTCGATATCAAATCCGCTTATGAAATATGCTTCCAGATAACATTGGTTTGTAGTCTTGAGACGTTTTGCAAAACTAAAACCATAAATAAGAAGAACGCCACGATAAGCCAGTTACAAAACTCATTCACGTAAATAGAAGATACATCTTGATACATCTTACGCAAATTTATCACGGCCATATGCCTCTGTGCTGCAGGGACTTTTGACTTCACCACTTTTTTATAATTTTGCCAGACCAAGACGTGGCAAAGCATCGAGCTAAAGGGAAAGAAAAAGTAAATTAATTGGCCTTTGTATTCTATAATACAGTATGAACTAATACATAATCAAACGGCATCCCCCAGTAGAACGGCACTGCCCAGTCATGTATAATTATATCACAACTGAAGCACTTACAACTTCTATCGCAAGTGAAGTGAAGTGAAGTATCGCATAATATTTCTTTTTAATTCAATATACTGTGACATTGCTTGTATAATTTTTTCATTCTTGTTGTCATAAAAGTGTCGAACCGCTTTTTCGCTTTCTTTAATGATAATTATTTGTTGCGGTGTTTATTGCCTAGCCTCTATTCACGACACATAGGGGGCTTTCCATTTACACGGTTAGACCGGTCAGTCCGGTTAAATGGAACACGATTCGTTTGAGACGTAGGACGGTCAGACTGGAAAATTTGGTCCTAATCAAAAGGAAGTCCATTCTGGCCGGACTGACCGGTCTAACCTTGTCAATTGGAAAGCGCCCTTATATTCCGTTTGGCAGAGTACGTCTTTTTTGTGTTAAATACCTTTTTATGCCTGGAATTTTTCGTTCTGTGGACGTGAGCAGTTCTTTGACTTGTTAACATTGTTCTGGTGCCCTAAAACACAAATAAAACTTGAAAAGATTGTCTTTTAACAAAATGTTTGTACATGCGCGACTCGTGACAGTTTTCCATTAAAGACTGACTAAACATATTTTTTTTTCAAATTACACTACCGTTGAGGGTTCCTAACAAACCTACAAATTCTCAACGAGTTCAAGACAGTCAAGGCCAGGAGAATCAATGAATCCTATTCTCAAACAGGAAAAGCTAATGATTCATCTATTTAAAAGTCTATATTTTGCAATCTTGAGACTCTATCTAGATGCCAACGATACAATCGAGTTGCGTCTTAGCATTGACGAATGAAACCCTTGTAGCAGGAATAAACGAGATCACCTAACAATATTTGACTTGGCTTTGAGAAAAATGCTTTAAGTATTGGGCACTGAAATTTTAATTAACTATTACAAAGTTCGGTCAGAAAACAAACAATAATTGATCAAAGAAGAGCTTAGACGACTTTCTTGGGCTCCTGTTTTTCTGAATTGATAAGGTTGATGACATGTTAGTTGGTTTTTTTAAATAATTATTTAATGATGTCGTTAATTGAATATATTTGTCCATGGCGCGATAACCGTGTTTTAAAAGTGGCATAAATTTCAATTCTTGCAAGGCCAAATCTGCCATAAAGCTGCTACATCAATAAATGCGTGCTTAAAATCACCGTACCTTTTTTCTGTCGGAAATTTTCCTTCTGACAACTAAGATTGACTGAACTTAATTAAACTAAGACTAAACTAAAATAATCTTATTTATGCTAGTTTGCTCTATCAGTTATAGCTAAGTGTTCTCCCTAGAGGTTCAGTAAGGGCCACCCCTTGTTGATCCAGTGTTAATACAGGAGAAAACCGGAGTACCCAGAGGAAACCTGCGGTGTTTGGTGGAGTCAAACTGGAAGCACTCTTCTCACATCCGGCCAAGGCAAATTTTCAATCCGATAACTGAACTGAGCAGGTGAAAGGAACGTGCACCAACCACTGTGCCACCAACACCCCGACTGACGTTTAACAGAGTAAAATACATAGGAATAGTCAGATCTAGCTTTTAACTCTTTCCGGGTTGCATCCGTCTAATTTGTCTTATGTATTTTACGTTGGCTAACGCTGGAAGATTATATAAAACGTTTGAAAATGAGCAAAACAATCCAGGAAGTATCCGGGAAAGAATTAGATCTTTAACTGGGTAAGCAAAGGAGGGAAAGGGTTATTAAAGGCTTAAACGATGGAAAGAGTGTTATAGAGGATGATACAGGAATGGAAAATAAAGTTAATGGATATTTGTCTGAATAAACAAATAAATAAACTTTGTCAAATTAAGAAAGAACGCGGAAGTTCTTTTTTTATATCATAACTTAGCGAGGCCAATGCAATTACAATCCATCAGGAAATTAATTTTTATCAACCAACATGAGTTGAGAAGATCAGCGCCCGTCTTCTGAGTATTGCTGCGCCAGTAATTGCTTCTTTTCTCTTTTGTTATTAACGTACTCCTTCGGCATTGAAAAATCATAAAGAACAAGCCCCTTCTCAAGCTAAACTAGTGACATAGAGAACGTCTCAAACTATCGCTCTATATCCCAGTTCTGTCCGTGTTACAAAAGAGAAAAGGAGAGTACGGGTGGCGCGCGCTGCTTCTTACCACTGCTGTTAAGCCAGGTTAGACGGATTTAGTACTTATATGGTTGATCGCCTGGGAATGACACCTGTTGTCGAGCTTGGGTGTGATGTGAGTAGAGTTGTTAGTTCATCTCTCCTGTGCTTCAAGGTTTTTCGCAGGGTTCTCCGGTTTTTACCCCTCCGTAAAATCAACACCTAAATCCTTTTTTATATGCCTTCGACTCAGCCACGTGGATGCATGTGCGTCTTTTGCAATTCAGCCACTGGCTGTATGTGACAATGATTAGTTTCCAGTCTTGATGAACAAGAACCGCTATACAATTATTTAAGCTATAACGCTATAATGTATTTAAGGGGGTGTGGATTTTCTGTAGTGTTGAGACGGCATTAATAAAGATTGTGGATGATTGAACTATTATAATATCTCGACAAGAATATAGTGTCTGTGGATTTTGACATGGTTGATCATCTATTTTGTTGGAATAACTAAAAGCCTACGGCGCATGTAAATGATGCCGCTCTGACTTCAAGTTTGATTTTACAAATACAAGAAAAATTGTCACGAAGAAAGGGTACGGGTCTGGCTGCTGTTACCCATAGGACGCGGCAGGGTGTTATTCTCGGCCATTTTTTGTTCATCATATTCATCTGCCACTCAATGTGACATGTTCCCCGATAGACATGTGTGCAGCTAGTACGATCATAGTCATATCTTCCGGCTGCATATAAACATGGCGATGAACAATGCAATGTTTAAAACAATGGTTTCACTGAGGTTGAGTGGGCTACGGGAAACAAGCTTCCGCTTAAAAAAGGAGAGATTAAGACCACGTTTCTTACAGAAAAGCACCTCGAGTCTAAGTTAAACTATAGATGTGTTTTTGTTTTAAAGTTAAACGAAAACCAGCTCTCCTATGTTTCATGTTCCAATTCAATATGCCTCGAGATAGTTCAGGAACTCACGTTTAAAGCGCATTTGATAACCTTTTTAAAAAATGTTTCTCAGCGTATAGACATACTTTAAAAAAATGCAGTTTTCCGTTTAATCAAAGGATTTTGTTTTGCAACTACATGACAAGTCCAATAATTGACTACTTTAGCATAATTTGGTCGTGCTGTGATCGACAATCAATTGGCAAAGTCCTTAAACTTTAAAAGAGGGTTGCTAGACCTATTTTGAATGACGTCAATCTATCACCAAATGTGAAGAAAAGAGAAAAAAGAGAATCATCTATTCTCAAAGCCTTGGAAACGATTTAATAACTACCAGTTTATTAAAGTGTCGAGGACTAGCTACTCGTCTTGTTTCTTACCCAAAGTTTGAACACATCAAGTTTGCAATATAGTCTCTCGTTGGGATTTCTCCGTAGGTTTTAGTTTGATTTAAGTTTTCGTTTAACTAGGTGTTAGATTTAGGTTTTAGGTTTTCTAATAGGTTCGTTTCGAGTTTACTTAGGATCTGAATTGTCTGTATTTTAATGTCATACTCCAATCGGATGTATGTCTTTTCGTTTTATATATTGTTGTAAATATTATATTTATTGCAATGTCCCATAGTTTTCACCGTAATAAATACCGTACAACTACAAGTGAACGTATCTTCCGTTAACATTTTGCTTCGACTGGAAAATTCATGAGTTTCGTTCCAGACTAAAATGATATATTGTTTAGCAAATATCGCTAAAATTTTCTTGGATGAAATTATTTGAATTGATTTTGCAATTTTTTTACGAGAGTGAAGTCTTGCCGTCTTCACAAATTGCATTAGATTTTGGCTTATTCTCGACATGCGAAATTTAGTGTTCTTCAGTTTTTGTTGTTCGTTTTTTCTTTTTTATAAACATTAAGTTACTACAACCGCATATATATCGCATTTAGTTTTCAGCACTGTTTATTTCCAAATACTCAGACGATCAAATTAGTATAATAATTTTAACGTAATGCTGAAAAAGATTAACTTTTCATATAGTGACGATTGCCGTACTAAAAAGTATAGCAATCGTCGCTATATAAAATGTTCATTTTATTCATAATTTTAAAAGGAATTTTTGGAGTAATTATTACATCTTTCTTTGCAATGCTGGAAGTATTTGTACATTAACTATGTGCAAGATCGTGCCAATACTCTTTCTTTTTCTTTCTTTCTGTACTGCCGTGTGATTTAGTTCCCACCCGTTGTGGCAATGAAAATATTTTAAGTAAGTGTTTCAATTTGCGTTATATAATCAGAACAAAATATTTTAATTTTTCACTATTTTTGTTGTTGTTCTCGTTGTTATTGTCCTCGTTATTTTCATCGTTATCGTTGTTGTAGTTGTCGCTGTGATTGCCTTGTTGTCGTTGTTGTTGCAGTCATAGTAGTTCTATCAGTCGCGCTCACACTAGCAGTGTTGATGGTGGTAAACATGGTGCATTAATGTTGTTGTCCTTTTTTATTTATATTGTAGAAAATAATATTAATAGTAGTTTATAATGCTTGATGTAGAATTTGTTGTTGATATTATAATTATCGACGGATGTCATCGTGTTTGTGTAGATGTTGTTACTGGTGTTGTCTTTTGTTTTTGTTTTCATTCAACTGCTGATATAGCCTCCCCCGCCAGTTGTTCTTAGGGGGACGGTAAACCCAATCCCACTAACGCCTACTTGAGAGCAATATTGTGTTCTAAGCGATGGACCAATCTACAAAAGACCGTCTACCAGACAATTTTATTTATCACGGCCACGGGTATTAGCAAGAGTATTAAAAATAATCTGGCGTAAATAAATTCGTCTAACTCGAACGACAACTACGAACGCAGCGTTAAGTGTTAATTCACAGTATGGATGTACCTTGTTTCATGTGTCGCTTGTCGAGTCGTCTCTGACGGCACGGCCGAATAAAATTGTCTGGCATAGTCGTTCAAGGTAAAAATATAATAGAGTCGTCTATAAGGACAACGCGACGTAACGAGTTATCAAAGATCAGAGATACGCCAGTTTCTAGATATTAGAAGTCTGAGTGATGATAAAAAGATTGGAAAGAAATTTTGTACTCCAGCTACAGCGTACCACTGAGCTGTCAAGTCGCCAGACAATGGTAAACAACGAACTAATAATGCATTTTAATGAATTAAACTGTGTAATATCACTAACTTTCGCGAGTAAAGGATGCATCATCAAATGTGCATGAAAAATGGAAAATTTTCACGAATAGTAATAAATAATACACGGTTATAATCTCCTTGTGATTGACTGATATATATTTGGCACAGTACAGTAGTATTGATTTGATTGGTTCGCGGTACACAAAGAGAACACAATATTGCTCTCCGACAATTGTTAGTGGGAGAGGGTTTACCGCCTCCCTAAGCCGAATGACTGCGGGGGAGGCTATTGCTGATAGTGGTGGTCACATCTTTTTGTTGTTTGTTGTAGACGTTTGATGATTTATAATATTCACAGCTTTCGTTGTTGTCACTAGATTTTCAAATATTCCATTTTGTATTGGTGATTGCTTTAATTGATGTTTATTTCCTTGTAATTTTTATGTTTAAAAAATAAATAATTTTGACAAGTGTTTCTATATTTTCTTTAGACTGTCCACCAAACGTACGTTGTAATCGTTTGAAATCAAACAATACCAAGATCTTTATTTCTGCTAAAGATTTGTTATATATGCCTTTGTATTTCCCAGAGAGGACGTCTGCAATGTAAGTTATTCAAAAAAACAAACTTTTCTTCTATATTGTAACGTTTCAAAAGCGTAGTTTTGATATTTGACCGTCAAAAAATATAATTTTGAATTAAAGTTGAAGTTTTGGCCGCTTACTTATTGTTTTAATAGTTGTTGTTTATTTTGTGTTTAGCCATTTTGATGAAAATCTTCTTGTGAAGTTGACCAAACTTGATTTCAAAAAGCTGCCGCAATTAGAATACTTGTAAGTTTTTTTTATAGTTGTCTTATCATTTGCCTCTTTCTCAAGCCTTAATGTTGTTCATGACCCTGTCCTGCCCGTATCTCAATAGCTCAGTGGTCAGAGCGCCGTTGCGTTGATTCCAGGACCTTGGATTCGATTACCGGTTGCGGCAATAAGAATTTTTGGTGTTATTATTGTATGAAATCCTCTCTTAATTTCAAATTGACACGTTTAAAAAACGGTCAAAAATATTTTTCCTATAAAAGCAGTTACATGTTCTACGCTGGAGGGGGGTGGGGGATTTAAAGCCTTGTTTTGAGTATTTAAAATAAATGCACGAAATTTTGTTAATTTTCATAGCCACTGTTGCGGAACACTTCCGTGTCCAAAATTTTTTACACTGATTATTGTTGCCATAGCAACCACGTTTGTATTATGTTTGTGGCAAAAAGTTCGAAATTCTGGTTAATTTAGGGTTTTTTCTGGGTTTTTTTTTTTAGTATTTGATTAACTTTAGTATTTATAACATAATTCCATGAATTATGTGTTATTCAAGTTCATCTAATGACGTCACAAATCCAATATGGCGGAACAATGACGTCATACATTGACGTCGGCACCTTAATTTTTACGAAAAATTGCTTTTAAAGTTACAGATTCTCATAGGATACTTCAGATAATGTATAAAGATAGAAAATAGAACAATACAGCTTGATTAATTAATATAATATTTACCTTCTTATCACAACAACTAACTCAACGGCCATAAACCAAAAAATTAAACCAAATTCTTCCAAAATGTTTAAGCTTGATAGTCTTATTGTCTTTCTACTGGCTCTAGCTACAGTAGTAATTAAAAAATATATATTTTTTTTGTCTATTATTTGGCTGTATTTCACTTTGTTGTATTGTTATGTATGACGTCACAATTGACGTCATAGATACGTCACATTTGGGGTGACACCAACAAAAATTAAAACACCTTCGAATGTTCTCTTAGCATACCAAGTTTCACTTCGATAGCGTAAATACTTTCTGAGATATTAGCCGCGGGCACTTACCTCGCCCCCGAATCCGAGAAGACCAAAAAAACCCAGTCTAGATAGGGTTAAGAGAAGAACGACGATGTATTTGACTTTTTCTCAGTTAATTCAAAATAATTCTTCCGGCCCCTTTTTTTATACGAAAAACGAGGTAGTGCAATAGCGGCTTGTAATTAAAACTAACAGTACGATGCTAAAAGCGTTTATTTGACCATGAACGCAAATTTATCAATTGTAAGAGAAAATTTTGACTAGAAATTTTTACTGACCTTGTATGTTATTGTCTATATTTTTATAGTAAGCAACTAATTCTTAAATTATTAATAATTTTATTTATTGTTTGTGATGTTTAGAAGTTTGAGGGGAAATAAAATACTGGAGATAGAAGAAGAGACGTTCTATAATTCAAGGTCTTTACAAACTATGTAAGTAACTCAATTAATCAACTTGTAATTAACAGTTTTTTTAGTATTAGCCTAAGCAAGTGTAGATATTTAAAATAAAACGAGAAGATTATAGTAAAATGTTAGTGCTCGTTTAACTCAGTAGCAGTAAGCTAGTGTATAGCTTTCGAAAGGATTCCTCCTAAATAATTATTCACGACACATATGACACCTATTTTCTCTTGAAGTGTCAATTCGTCCGTAGTCCCCAAACATGGCTGTTATCTGTATTCAACCGACGTCTTCCGAACTTACTTAAATAGGTTGGGATTGCTTCTGAAGCAAAAAGTGCCGCCGTGTTCATGTAATTATAAATTATGCCCCTAATGAGAAAGATAGGGAAGGGGAATAGGAGATTTAGTAAAACAAAAACGTTCGTTAAAGCGAATGGCCTTAACGAACGTTTTTCTTTTATTTAATTTCCTACTTTTTTTTCTTTATTTATCTTTCTCGTTATTATTAGCTATGCACTCTCATTTATTTTTTAGATTTTTGATTGCACCTTATTAGTATTTAGCTTTATTAGTTCTCCCTCTCCCACAATCTGGTTGCCGATCAATTGAAATAATTAGCTAATACCTAACATTTTTACATCTCATTACAGTCAAAATGGAAATACCTTCCCACTTCCGCTTCTGTAGTTGGTTGTGTATTACTGTAATTCTGTAGCCGCTAATGAAGCGCGAGGAAAGTCTAGCGATAAAAATCGCCAATTCTTGATGTATATTCGTTTGTCGGTATCGATTTGGGATAAACATTCATTGTATTATGATTAAATGCCAATTAAAGCTAAATTAAACTATTTTTGTACATTTTTCAACAAAAATATTTCTCAGGCTTTGGTAACGGCTACAGAAATACAGCAATACGCAACGAACTACAGAATAAAAAGTGGGAAGGTATCCCCATTTCGACTGTAATTATGATCAGTGTGTTTAACCTCCCAAGATTTGGCTATTTTAATTTCTTAACCCCTTTGGATATAGCCATATTTTATTTCATTTCAACACATTTTACTCTGATGAAGGGCTCCGCTAGAAACGCCTTTATTTCTTTATCAAATCTATTCTCGGCAGTTTACTACCTTTCACTTTGGTTATTTAAAACACTGCCAACAGAGCACTCTCTTTAACATTACATTATAACAGGGTGTCTATGACTGGAATGCTTTAACTGAGATGACTCATCCTTGGCTTGCTTCTTCGTCGCGCTCACTATCCTTATTTTATGCAAACATTTTGCATAATTTTGTTACGAGGGCAATCAAGCATTTTATTCATTTATTTATGTGTAGGTGTTGCATGTGAGCTAGCCTGGTTAGCAGGATGGCTGGTTTTCTTTTTAATAATCTCTAATAATAAACCCGCTGGGGGAGATATACGCAATTTCTTAGTGCCCTCTTGTTATAGAGTAAAATTATTTCGTGAAAGCTAGACTGAAGTTACAATACTATATCAACACTTGACTTTTGTACTCAATTTTATGGGATGCCAAATAACATTGAGTTAGAGATATATTATTGTGATATTGACAGTTTTTTTAAAGGACTGAAAGATCCGACAGTGACGTACAGTTGCAAATAATGCAAATTGAGCACCAGTCTACTGATTATATAAATCTAGTGTAGCATGAACGAAGTAAATATGTACTAGAAATACATGAACGCAACTACCCCTCGCCCGCTTTTACATTCTTTTTTAAAACACCCACCCACCCCCTGATTAAATTAAGCACTCCTAATATACAGCCAATACAAAAACAAACAGATATAAAAACAAATGATGTTAAATCCTTGGGATATTAAATTATACAATTTATGGATAGGTCGATAGGATGAGAAAACTGATTTAAATCATTTAATGAAAGTTGAACATATCAAAGCAAAATTTAGATTTCATTATTAAATTCTGGTTGTAAAAAATATATTGTTTTTAGGAGGTTTCAAAAGGGATTAATTTTAGCAAGCCTTTAAATGGCTCTCTATGCATGTACATTTTGCAAAGGCAGTATTAAATGTAATTAACAGCTCAGAAATTACATTTATAATAGAGTCTGAGATAAAAACAATTCAGTAGAATCGGATTCCAGAAAGAAGAATTCAAAAGACGTTTCAGTCGAAACACAGCCAAGAAAACCAACAAAGCCCATGAGTATTTTTAATAATAAAAAGTGCATGCACGTCCACCACGGTTAATATAAGCCTTAAAGGTAGTGTTTTAAGTTAGCTTTAGTTAAGCTGACTTATGGTTTGGATGAGCAAAGGGAAAGCACGAAAACGTGAAGCTGAATATTGTTTAGGTTAAGCGAAAACTTGAAAACAACAAGAATCCTACCGTTAACCACTTTAAGATGATTAATTTGACCTTGGACTCACTGAGTGCCTTCAAACCAGGGCTATATACACTGCAGATCGAGTTTTTGTTTACCATACGGCGTTTGGTTTCTTCAAGTTCTCTGGTTTCTCTTCAAGATATATTAAACGGGTTGTTTGTATCCTTTTCTTCGTGCTCCATTTCATTTCGTTTCGTTTAAATAAACGAAAGCAAAATACTATTTGTTTCAGAGTTTATAGTTTTCTTCGTCGCTAGTCACCAGTGTCCAACTATTCTTACCGCGTGACACCGTGCCATACATATATATATATATATATATATATATATATATAAACTATTTCCAGATTTCGTCTCCCTCGCTTTTTCTCCACGCGTGTAAAGTGGACTTCACGCATGTCGAGATTAGCACCCTCACCGGGCTCCGGGCCTTCGGCCCTACGCCCGGGCTCGGGGATCAAAGATGGAGGGTTATTAATATTTCTTCTTTAATTTGATGTAGTCGCTTGTCTAAAAACCGTATTGAAAACATTCCAAGAAAACTGTTTAATGAAACTCGGTCACTTAAAGTACTGTAAGTAATTAATATTGCATTATAGAATTAAATTAGTCAGCAACAATATACACTTTGATTGTTTACTGAACGTGGGTTAATCATAACTCGACAACGACACGTTTACATTATATATTACTTGATACGAGGGCTTAGTTTCCTGTTTCTGCTAATTACTCAGCTAGGCTACTGTGGTAGGTCGAGTCTAGGTTTCAGCTTGGGCTTTTTATGTGTCACGATTTTGCAGTTTTGCACTTTTTACTTTCGTTACTATTCATACTTCTGGTGAGTTGTTAGCCGTGTGACTAAGAGAAGCCGTAAGACATATTGTAAATTATTTTCTCCTTTCACTCTTGAAGTAAGTTGGACAAAAAGTCGAACAGCTTTCGTTTTTGATCAAAGTGTTCTTCCACGCTGTTGGTAGGTTTTGAAAGTGACTGACTCTTTGTAGTTTAATTAACAGTAATGTGGCTGACAACTCTCTTGATCGTAAATATGTTTACATTTGTGAAGTTTGCACGACATTGGATTCAGCCTCCTTGCCAGTACGTATCCCTAGTAAACGCCTGACCCCGGCGTCTTGTATTTATGTATATATTATGTAGCGCTGGCAAGAACAAAATAATTCAGCCGGCGAAACCTCATCGATTCGTCGCCTAAGGCCCCGTTCACACTATACCAGATAGCTTTTGTGCCGGCACGAAAACCATACCGGATAGGCCTTCTGTTCACACACAAAACGCCTGTTCCGGCACAATTTCTGTGCCGGCACGCCGTTGCGCCGCTCCGATCTCGAAAGAGGTACATCTTGTATCGGATAGCTTTTTGTGCCGTTTCAGCTCCAGTGTGAACGGAGATCGAAATCGTTTCGGAAGTATATTAATAGAATAGAGCGTGGTGATTGGTTGGATCACGGGGTTATATCGTATTCGGCACGAAACGGCACATAATTATGCCGTCTGTTCACATTATACTGGATAGGTTTTCGTGCCGGCACGAAAACCTATCCGGTATAGTGTGAACGGGGCCTAAAGAAAGTCGAATATGCAAAATATGAAAAAGCAAATCAGTTTGACGTTCAATGGTCTTGTCTCACCCCCCACGTGACCCTGACCTCTTCCTTACCACGATTGGTCAGTTATATCGTTTGAGGGCAAAATGTTTTGCCCTCAAACGCTAATTGACCAATCACAATAAGGCAGAGGTCAGGGTCACTTGGGGGTGAGACAAGCCCATTATTGACTATTGACGTCGTTTCGACGTTAGATTATGGATCTTTTTTTGACGGTAACAACGATGAACCTGCATCAAACAGGCATTGTTTTAACGGCCTTATAATCTCTTTAGTTCTCTATTTAATAACTGAACAACGTTCTTTTTTCAACCTTGAACGTAAAAGCGGGAACAAGAATAAAACCATGTCAAACATTTAAGATTGTCCGTCTTCATTTGTAAGTTAACATTGCAATATCGATGTCCATTCAACGTCAAAACAATATTAGTTTTTTATGTTGATAAAACGCTAAGGAAATAAAACATCGCCAACGCGACGTCAAAATATCGTCGATTTTCTTGTAGATTGACGTCGCAAGACGACTTCGACCACAATTAGACGGCGGCAAAAGTAAAAACGACGTCGTGTACCGGCTGGGGGTATAATCAATGTCGACTTAGATACACTTAACCATTTTCTTTCAAGTAATTTTATAGATACACTGTTATAAAAGCCGCGTTGTTCTTTGTTGTTGTTATGAGGCGTTATAGTAGTTTTACAGTATGTTTATTTGGGTTTATCTAACTTTTTGTGCTGCTACAACTTGATAATTACATACCACGTATTTCTTAACCCTATCTAGACTTGTGGAATGGGGTGGCGGAAAGTGCACGCGGCGAATTTAAAGCGTTGTAACTTTTGAGTGTTTAAAATAAATGCACGAAATATTGTGACTTTTCGTACATAGTGTTGCGGAACAATTCCGTATG
Organism: Paragorgia papillata; assembly: GCA_035771165.1. Classification (NCBI taxonomy): domain Eukaryota; kingdom Metazoa; phylum Cnidaria; class Anthozoa; order Scleralcyonacea; family Coralliidae; genus Paragorgia; species Paragorgia papillata. The sequence continues at coordinate 5,463,936 of JAWNZC010000087.1, forward strand.
TAAAAATATTTTTTTTACACTGATTAGTGTGGCCATAGTAACCACGTTTTTGATGACGTTTGTGGCAAAAATATCGAAATTCTGGTTTAAATTTTTTTTTTTTTTATTATTTGATTAACTTTAGTATAATATAATTCCATGAATGTTATATTATTTAAGTTCATCTAATGACGTCACAAATCAAATATGCCGGAATCCAGGATGGCCGAACAATGACGTTATACAGTGAAGTCATCAAACCGAGTAGCAAACATACATTGAAAGCACGCTTAAATTACAGAAAATAATCCCTCAATATTTAATTGCAGTCTCTCACTATATTTTTCCAATCAACGCACTTCATGTTATGTTGAATAAATCTCATCATTGAAACGGTGAGCGGTTCCCGTTTCCGAATTGTTTCTATCGTTTTAATTGGCTCGAGGAAAATCACTCAAAACCGAAAAAACGATCGCACTGTTCCGGAGGTTCTTCCAGCCTGCCTCCCGAGTATAGAAATGGTCGTAAATTAACATTTAAGTAACTTGAAAAACGAGTTTGGTAAAAGCATTCAATTTTTTATGGTTCATAATAAACAATTGAAATGTGCACATTTCTACTTATATTTCAAAAAATCACACGGAGCCGCCTTAAAAACCCCAAAACTTAATTAATCTTTCAGATTTTTATTTTTGTTAACGCGTTTAAAATTTAGATATGTCAATTCAACTCCTTCTCGTCCGGCCCGATAGTCATCCGCTACCAGTGACGGATCATTTTGATCATTTTGTGAACCTGCGAGGTTTTGACCAAAATTACCCCCTAGGGCTTAAAATGATCCTGAATGATCCCTTTTTAAAATGAAATATTTATAACGATATGCCATGAAGTATTACCCGAGCTCTGGCCTGAATTCCCGGCTGTTAAATTCCCGTGAGTAACAATGAGCATCGTGGCATATCGACAAGAAGAATGTGGCTTTTATTTGTCGATATATAAGCGAAACCAACGAAAATTTAGGCTCTAACAACTCCGAAAGTAAGTATAAGAATTTGTTTGTTGTAATTATTTCGTAGATTAGCAATAATTTGGTAAAATTTGACGAAAACCATCTCGGCCGATAGGCAATTATCGAACAAAATTTACCGAGAGTTGTCGGCGAGTTGTCGGCGAGTTGTCGGCGTTGTAATGGCAAACAGGAGTAAATATCACTCAAAATAACTTAAAATCTGAATAGTTGACTTAAAAACGATCTTGCTGATGTATTATGGTCGTATGTTCTTGTATAATTTTGTTTTAATTTGTAAATTTGAAAATAAGTTATATGATCGCGCGCGGGCGCACCATGGGGGTCACAATGGGGGGTCTCAATGGAAAATCATAAAAAATCAATATAATATTTGCTTTTTATTGTATTGCTTTAATTTTTTCAATTTGAATTTGTGAAATGCTGCTTTTCATTTTACATGATCCAAAGTTTGGTGTAAAGTCATTTCTTGTTAAATATTTAACATTTTGTTGGATTATAGTAATATTTTTAATAATAGTAATTAGCATATATTAGCATAATTTGCAAAATGGGTTGTCTGACAAGACCCGAAACCCCAAAATTTGAATAGTAGAGGTAAAAACGATTCAAATGATACATTGTGGTATTATTTTTGTGTTATTATGCCATGTTAATTCACAAATTGCCAAGACCACCTGCTGTGACTGGTTTTCGATCCGGACAAGAATGATCAAATTTTTGGACATTCACAGTATCCACTTGTTATTTAACTTATAATTTAACTTATAATAATTTTTTTTTGTTTACAAATCTAGAGATCTCAGTATGAACTTTATCAAAGAATTGAAAGATGAACTGTTTCCAATTGAAAATAACGTAAAAGTGTTGTAAGTACAGAGTAATCATGTGACATAAAACTATAGTGTAACAAAAGAAATTATAATAGTATTTCTGTAATTACGGTTATAATTTAAATGTTCTATTCACAATTATTGGCTCATCATTTTCATTTCCATTTATCAAATAACAATATATTTATAATTAGCACATACTTGAGTGGTGAAAAGTGCTTTTTACGTAATCTAATTGGCTTGTCAATGACGGGATATCGTGCCCTATTCACTTCCGGGCAAAACAAAATTGCGGCATTTTTCTACGGCATATCGATTTTTAGTGCACTGTTACGTTTCTTGTAAGCAGAACTCTACCGAGTATTCCAAGTTACCAGCGACACTGAAAATACTGAAGAAATATGATTTGCAAAACATATTTATTTTGGCAAAACGTATGACGTATTTGCTAATTTGCCGGCAGATAATTACCCAGCGCTATTCCCCTCTATTTTTGTAAATAACAGTACGTTATTCATCATATTTGGTATAGCAAGTTGCGTTAAGGTAAATCTTCATGTCATGACACTATGGACGGCAACAAAGTATGTAGCTAATTAGCGACAATTATTGCAATTTATAAAATATCATTTATACTACGCGAGCTCTGATTGGTCAATGGGCGTGCTGGATCAGAGAATCCTGCACGGGAATTTTCCCGCATTAGCGGCTTTTCAAAAATGTCAGACGAAAATAATTATGAAAATTTTGAATTTGACAATGAGAAGGCCTTAATGGAGTTTGAAATTGATGACAATAATATAAAACAAAGGTTTGCTTTAACTACAGAGAAAGACGTTGACGAGTTGGTCCAAAATTCGGTAGCTCAAAATACAAAATACAAAACAATTTACGCTGTCAGTATTTTTAAAGGTAAGCAATAAGTTTCTTGTTTATAATACGAGACTTTCATTTTCAATTTACAGACAATTACAGTGAAGTTTAGACAGTTTAATTCCTTGGTCATTGAACTCTTATTAAAGTAAATAAACATATTTCTTTTAAAGAATGGGCTAAAGTTCGTCACATTACAAGAGAATTGCGTGAAATCGACAACAAAACACTCGACAGTTATCTACGTTTGTTTTACGCAGAAGTGAAAAACCTGAACGTCGAAGACTACAGTAGGTCAACTCTACTTGGTTTGAGAAATGGCCTAGAAAGATACCTAAACTCCACACCATACAACAGAGGCATCACAATAACTGCTAACCCAGCATTCAAGAAGTCCAACGTAGTACTCAACGCAAAAATTAAATCCCTCAAAAAGGAAGGTCAACAAAACGTAAATCACAAACCTCCTCTTGAACCCGAAGACTTGGAAAAGCTCAAGACAAGTGGTGTATTCAATGTGTCAAATCTTCTTCAACTGCTGTGGAATGTTTGGTTTCACACGGTGTTATTCTGGTGCAGACCAGGCCGCGAAGGACAAAGAATTTTAACGAAATAGAGCTTCGTGTTTACACAAGATGCGACAAGCGAAGAGTATGTGACGATGACACACTGCGCATGGCCAGAAATCGAAGACAGCCAGCGGCAGTGGCCTGTGGGCTCAGATTTAGATGGAAATATTAATTTGAAGAATCTGATGGCTAAATATCGATCATTTCGGCTATAAACAGAAGTCTATAACAATAAATTAAAGTAGAGGTAAGCGCTAAAATGTCTTATTGACCCTTTTCTTACCCAAATATCAAATTACAAAAGGTTTAATCGTCTAGACAGGCCTGTACACTCATACTCACAATAATTGCCGCATAAATTTCGGTTATTATATCTGAATCCACAGTCACATTTAATAATAACAACAGCGGTTAAGATCCTGGCAACCTAGCAACAGCTCCATAACAAATGGCGGACAAGAACCCGAAATTATCGAGCAACGCATTGCTTCTTCACGCCGTGTTCAGTATTTATCTCGGCGCTTGATGGATTAAATTACAACGACTCGGCTGCACTAAAATCGTACATTTTAAGGTGTTTGGGAATCTATTAAACAACGAAAAAGTGGAACGAACAACTCCGCAAAACAAAGTAACGTTCATCCCGAGCAAATTCAGACGTTCGCGTCGTGGACAAAAAAACACAGAAGCAGCCAAAATTGGAGCTCCAAAATAAGTGCTATAGCAGATTAAGAGACTTTAAACATGCTTATGAGTGGGTCGGGAACCTATTTAGGACGCTCCAAACTTAATAGAAATTGTAATGCTAAACGATTGTTCAATTTGGTGAAGTTTTGCACGTTCGCATGTCGGAATTTACAATAGTAAATAACCAAAAATGATTGTTCTTTATATTTCCTTAAGAAATCTATTGAAGGACGCCATATTTAATTAATTAATAAGGGATTCAGTGCGCATGCTTTGCCGCCATGTTGTCCTCGATTTCTGGCCATGAGTCATCCAAAAACCACCCTGGATGAATAAAGGATACATAGAGCTTCCAACACCTGGGTCATATGTACAAGACAAAGGAAGAAAATTATGGCTATAGTGCCTTGAAGCTGTACATCAGAAAGTTAAATCCAAAATGCGAAGCATTATTTCAGTACCCGAAGCGTCGTTGGAAGCCAACCGATATAACTTGGAACGAAAATCGTCCCCTTGGCGTCAACAAACTTGGCGTCAACAAACTTGGCGTCAACAAACTTGGCGACATCATGAAGGACATGAGCAGTGCTGCTGGTTTGTCCACGATCTACACAAACCACTGTGTAAGAGCGACTTCAATCACCCTATGGTCAAATGCTGGCTTGACCAACCGACACATTATGTCCATTTCAGGCCATCGAAATGGGAAGTCACTCCAACACTACAACCGTCGGCCATCCACATCACAGCTTAAACGCTGTAGCGATGTTCTTTCACGAGCTCTTGGTGATGAAACCAATCCACCAGCTAAAAGAAGGTGTATCCAGAATGATAGTTTTCTCAATTCGAAAGCTATAACACCTGCGGCTACAACAACAACAACAACAACAACAACAACAACAAGCTTCGCAGTCTTCCAAGCTTCAGATCGAAAATTTTCCAAACTTTGGCTCTCTATTCAAAAGTTGTTCGATCGGAAACGTAATTGTCAATTTTAATCTAAAACAATGAATTTAATACTGTATTCCTGTTAATATACTGTTACTGAAAACGTTGTAAATCCTACTCTTTTTTCTCGCCACGCTTAATATTTGACAGTTCGAAACTTGATCGTGAGCAATGTTGCGGGTCCACTGATATTTCCTTCGTTGATTGGTGGTTCATACTTTTTGGGAGAATTGCACTATTCATCAATTTTTTAAAAAAAAATTCAACCGTTATTTCTGTGTTGTTATTTTATAAAAGAATATCGGCTCGCGTTTTTTTACGCTTTTCTCCAATCTCGCAACTTCCCGCGTGTTTGGATCACAGTATCCTGCATGGAAAACCATTTGGTATTTCTTAATTATTAAATACAAAGGACAGACAATATCGGCAACATACTTCTTATTAAAGTGTAGTGTTAGTGTTGGAGTTGGTGTTTTTACCACGTTTATTAATTATGCCGTCTGGGAAGTGTGTTATCTGACGTTTCTGAAGTTTAAGGCAGATAAACCTTACCAAAAGTCCTTTTAATTTTATATATCATTCAAACAAAAACCGAATTTAACGACCAAACTGCTCTTTCTGCTGTCACCATTTATACGAGCTTTATACAACGCGTCCACTTCATCTGCGACCAAGACCACTTGAAGTACATCAAGAAATGCCTCACGTACAAACTGTCTTGAAAGAGACATCTATCAAAGAACATCGAACAACCACAACACAGGTCTGCCAAGTGCCAAACAACCATTGGCGTATGTACACAAATTTGTAGCGGGTGGGATAGTTCAGTTTCAGACGCACTTCCCCCCCGCGGAGAAAAGGAGGTCCAGTCTTTTTTGCATGCGCATGCGTCAGCTATGTCCAATCTCACGCATTCACGTACGCCGCTGGGAAAACCCTTGACATCTATCACCCAGCGCTTACTAAATGTATAAAACAAAGCAAATAGGCGAGGATGTGGCGTTCACGGACAATGTCGTATTTGTAAATTACGGCGATTATACACCAGCTGCTTTGTTGCTTAAACAAACGACGTTTTCAAACATATTACACGTTTGACTTGCGACGGAAACGAAGTCAACCCAGACAGACCAAATTACACGCATTCATAAAGATTCATAGCTGATGGAAGAAGAAATTGTCAATTTGTGATCAGTGATCACAACACTATATGATCGGAACTGAATACGAGTAAATGAAGGTACGCTTGGGACTCTTGCGTACTTTGTAGGAAGCAGTGACCGCGCAGTGTGTACAAACAGAGAATTCGCGACTCCCGATACTCGCATTTATAGTACAATTTATTGCATTAAAAAACTTCTTATATTCAAGACAGTGAACTGCACAGATTTTAGATAGCGAAATATAGGCTTTCGTCTCGTTCGAAACCGAGCAATAGTGAAACTATTTTATCAACATGATTTCAAGAATATATAGTTATCATCTATCAAAAAAATATAGCTAATTAAGCTACTTTGACAACACTTACAAGTCCCAAAACATAAAAGATGGAACGTCTTGTCCTTTGTATTTTATATAATATTTTGGATTTTCTGTTCAGAGACACAGACTTGACTCGCAGTTCGCAAACCAGAATAGCTGAAGCCTATAGCCGGAGCTATAGCAGCAGCAACACAAACTCCGGGGATTTTGTGAAACCAGTTGTCAAATGAACGAAGACATTATTTTATACCTTGTGTCTGATGATATATCGCCTGCAGTTGCAGTTGCTCACACTTTGTCACAAAATTTTATTTCCATAATTCCATGGCATATTTTACTTTATTCTTAAATGAAACCAAAAACTGATCAAAATCTTTCATCTACGAGGGCACCAACATCGAAGCCGTCTTCGCCGTCTCAAGTTTTTTATCAAGACTCATCGATTTCATAAACACAGTTTAGCAACCTGGCGACCTCTTGAAAAACGTGGTGGTGGCCGTTGATTGGATATAGCTGACGCATGCGCGTGCAAAAAAGACTGGACCCTCTTTTCTCCGCGGGGGGAAAGTGGGTCTGGAACTGGACTAGCTAGTGGTGGGAGGGCGGCCAAAAATTTATGCGCCTGAAACAAAACGTGCCGACTTTTTATATCATATAAAATACAATCTAACCATCATGCACAATAGTCCATATAACACTACTTGCACAATATGGCATACTAAACATACTATAAATCTACAAATCTGTTCCTATGGCTTTATGATTGGTTTATAACTATAACCCATTAATAGCGGGCTAGAATGAAATTAGCCAGTTGCCCGAGTCTGAGGTCGCTGTTGCCCGACTTGACTTATTTTCTCGAACAACTGGGCGGTTTCAGCCCTCCTCCCCCTGGTCCGTACGCTCATGTAAACAAAAACTTAAAGAATCTGTTCAATTTATTTACTTGACGCTGTATCTCTCTGTCTGGAAAGAATTCTCTCACAAGCATCAAATAAGACTTTTTCATCACTACGAGAAAACTCTACCAACAACTTTTCACATACAAGGACGAAACAGAAACCGAGAAAAAAACTTCAGTATGTAGGCTTCAAAGTATGCTTCAAAGAAGCCGGCCGAAATATTACGGAACATCTTGGTTGTTGCTCAAAAGGTCACGTCAAACGTCCGCAGTAGCCAAATACCGATGGGCAACTGATCACCTAATTCGTAGAAAGCAAACCTTCCTTATTTGTACTGAAACGTCTAAACGTAGGTTTAGGGAATTAATAGAAATACAAAAGCATTGTACCATTATCCAAGAAGCTCAGTGTCTCAACAACACCTGGATAACACTTTTTAGTAACAATCAATGGTTTCATCTTCATATAACATATTTCATATAATAGTCTTTCCTATATATTTTATCATTTATTCTAAAGTCCTTCGGTTGAAACGTTAATTGTTCTATAATTGTTTTTCATTATTGAACAACTTACGTCCTTCGTCGAGTAATAATGTTTTTGTTGCGAGCATCATTACGAGATTTTGGCAGCTTATGTTTTTATATAAAATTAATTATAAAAATTAAAAATATATCTGCAAGGAATAATGTTTATTATGACATATAATAATTATTAATTTGTAAATTATAAATCTACCTCGTTAAATGTACCTTGATTTTGAATTGTTTTAGGAGTCTACGTCTTAATAGATTCAAAGCTCTTCAAAACAACGTGTTCGTGAATCTTAAAAATCTTCAATACTTGTGAGTTCTTTATGACAACACATTTAACAATTTTCAACTGTAACGTGTAACCTTGTATATTATTTTCTTAAAAATTTACTTCTCATTTGAAATGCAATCTTAGGAATGATTTTACGTCTTGAAATTGTATATTAAGTGCAAAGATGTTCTAACTTTGCATTAAAAAAATGTTTTTAGATGACATGAAACATTTTTTTCATTGTTTCTTTAAAAATTATCCTTTTTTTTTTTTAGATATCTTGATTCAAACCGTTTGATGGAAATAGATAGTAAAGTTTTCAGCGGACTGCGTGCTCTTAAAGTTTTGTAAGTTTTTAGTATTTTTAAGCCTGGTTTCCTTATAATCGCTACGATCGCCACGATATCCGCGATCGCTCAAAAATTAACTCGACGATCGCAACGATCAACAATCCTGTCGCTGTTTCCATATGATCGCTAAGGCGGCCATGGTTGACCGCGGCCATTGTTTTAATGGTCCGCTGGGATGCATACTGATCGCCAAGATCGCTGAGATTGCAATATCACCGTTTCTATATTAAACGCAACGATCGCTGCGATCGCGGAGATAGAACAATTTCTATCTCGGCGATCGTGGCGATCGCGATCGTATAGCCATCGTTGCGTAAGTGGTTTCCTGATGATCGCTACGATCGCTGCGATCGCCAAGTTCATTTTTGAGTGATCGTGGAATAGGAATAGATTTTTAAAATACTGGTATTTTGAGTAGGTGGGCGGATAGATGGATGGATGTATACATGCACGGATAGTTAGGTAGATGAGTGGATTGATGGGTAGATTGTTGTTCGCACCACAAACAAATATTTACATCAATTGATAAATACACACAAATACATATGATATGGCACAGGTCACCAAAAATTGCAAAAGCTAAACGAGTCTGGTTACCTTTAATTAAAATATTTCATATAATATCTGTATATTCAAATTTATACATTTAATATCAAGGTATTTCTCTGATTAATTTTTATATACTTGTGGCGGTGCTTATAAATGCAAATCAAATTTTCCGCGATTTTATTTTTGAAAGATGATTTGCTAAGAGTTTTAACCTGGAACCGAAGACTGAATTTGCCATAATTAGTTCTTACTGTATCGATATAATATGTATTTCTCGAAGCTAATCTCGTATTATAATTATGGACTGATGTTACATGTTTGAAGAAGCTATTAAATAAAGGCGGAAGGTTGTCGAAATGATAGTCGTACATGAATAAAGCATGGTGGGAAAATACAAGGTCAACAAATTTCAAAATATCAAGAGTTTTAAATAAGGGACTAGAATGGTCATCAAATTTAGAAAAAGTAATAATTCGAACAACTCTTTTTTGTAAGATTATAATTGGGTTAAGATTAGAAATGTAAGTATTCCCCACATCGTTATACCGTAAGTCAAGTATGGGTAAATCAGGCAATAATATAGTAATATTGTTGTTGAATGCACATATAAACAAGTATGAGTATAATTATATGCTAGCGAGTGAAATTACGGATTTACACTACGAGAGCTCTTTGAAAATTGAGCCAAAGTTCAATAAACCGTTAGCGATTGCAATTTGGATAAATTTTCAAATATCACTTGTAGTGTAGATCTTTAATTGCTCAAGCAAAATCATATGATTTCTTATTTATAAAATTAATGACATAATTAGGATGTTGTGAACACATTGTCATAATTTATGTGTTCATCTTGATGTTTTATGGCTATTATCAACCAACTCACCAAGGCACCACCTCACCAACTCACCAACTCACCAAATTACTAACTCACCACCTCATTAACTCACTAACTCATCAAATTACCAACTCACCAACTCACCAAGGCACCACCTCACCAACTCACCAAATTACCAACTTGCCAAATTACTAACTCACTAACTCACCACCTCACCAAATTACAAACTTACCAAGTTACCAACTCACCAAATCATTAAATTACGAACCAACTAACCAACTCATAAAATTCCCAACTTACTAACTCACAAACGCACTAAATTACCAACTCACCAACTCAGTAACTCACCAACTCACCAAATTACCAGCTAACCGACTTAACAACTAACCAACTAACCAACTCGTCAACTTGCGAACCAACTAACCAACTCTATAACTAACCAACCCATCAACCAACCAATCAACAGACAAACCAATCACCAACAAACTAAACTCCCTAACTAACCAATCACCAACTAACCAAACTCCCAAACTAAGTAAGTAACCCACTAACCACTTAACCAATAATTAAAGAGGCCAAACTACAAATGCACAAATGCAACAACCTTCGCAGGGTTTTATGCGATTTTTTTAACCCCCCACCCCCAATTGAAATGCAGGTCTTGGTATAGTTGCAGTCATCTAAACAGATAGAAATTAAAGAGTATGATCAGACTGTCAAGATGAGCAAACCTAGAATTATTATATAGAATTAGCTGAAAAAAGAGAGAGTCTGAAGGAGAATGTCAGCAGTTCTATTTAAATTTCTCAGTGAAACACAGCAAAAACAAAAAATAATTTTGAGAATCACAGAGATGCATGGTGTTATTAGGATGACTACAGTTGTATAAGGTATTTTGTTTAACTCATTCTTGTCCGAGGGCTCCCCCATAGGTAACATAAAATACTAAAGACGGATTCGGACAGGAAAAAGGTGGAGAGATAATTTATAACTCATTCCTGTTCGAGGGCTTCCCAAGAGTGAATAAAATCGTCTGGTGTTAGCCAGAATAAAATACCAGAGACCGATTCTGACAGGTAAGAGTTAAAGGAGGTTTACAAATAATTTTTTAGAAAGCCTTTTTTTAATAGTCCAAAACCAAAATTTGATAAAGTCTGAAATAAAAACAATTCAGTAGAATTGGATTGCCGGTTAGTATTAAACAGTCAGCGATTCAGTCGAAAATTAAAAAATACAGCCAATCGAGAAAAATGGCAAAGTATTTCAATAAAAAGTGCATGCAAAGCGAAAAACACCACGTCCACATATAAGTCAGTGTAGTAAATTTAGCGTCTTGATTTACGGTTTGGTTGAGCAAAATCAAAGGAAAGGCACAAAAAGTGAAGCATCATTGAAGTAACGCAAAAACTTAAAAACAGCACAGCGTATAAAACTTTATAATAAATAATTGCTATATATATATATATAAGTTAAACTCATAATTGACCAAAAAGGTTTTATTGAAACCGGTATTGGCGATCATTGAATATACTGTAGTGCCCCTTATAAAAATTACACACGTGACTCACATGTGATCACATGTATGGAGTTCATTCCCACATGTGATTCACATGTATGAAAGGAGTTCATTCCCACATGTGAGTAGTTCATTCCCATATGTAATCCACATGTGACCACATGTGAGAAGTTCATTCCCACATGTGATCGACATGTGACCACATGTGAGACGTTCATTGCCACATGTTATCCACATTGAGAAGTTCATTTCCACATGTGACCCACATGTGAGTGTTCATTGTCACATGAGATCCACATGTGAGTGTTTATTGTCACGTGTGACCCACATGTGAGTGTTCGTTGTCACATGTGACCATATGTTGGGTGTATGTACTTTCACATGTGAAATATGTTTGTTGTAGACATCTTAGATTTTTCAAATATATAATTTTCAAATATATTTATATAATATATATATATATATATATATATATATATATATATATACATATATATATCGACATACACCGTATATGAGCTATTCTGCAATCTGATTCGTCCTGCTATATATATATATATATATATATAGTTAAAGTTCAAAGACTCAACAGGTTTGATTAGACATTTTATTACTATTTAGTTTCGTGCCACGAAACTAAATAGTAATAAAATGTCTAATCAAACCTGTTGAGTCTTTGAACTTTAACTATAATATGCTCTGGATTCCCATCGAGCACTCTGCCAAAAGTTTTTACAACATCTTCCACAGTATATATATATATATATATATATATATATATATATATATATATATATATATACATAAAAAAATGGCGGATTGTTTTTTACAAATAAAAAAGATAGAAATCCAAAAGTTGCATAAAAACAATACCTAAAAACACCAAATGGATAATGACAATATTCAATGGCAAATAACACCAAATTAAACTTAGTAAAATATATCAATGAAGAATACATGAAAAAAGGTAAATTTGTTCAAAATACGTACCAACTACACTCAAGTTTTGTCAATAATTTCAACAATATAGAATTACCGTTTCAGCATTTAAATCAAGTTGTGATGCACATCTTTAAAAGCCAACATGCTCAAAGTTAGACGGAATCACGAAAACTAGGCACATAATATTTTTACCGTACAATTCGCAACTCGGTGAATCAATATGTTTCGCCAGATGACTTAAAGGAAGGATTAAATTCCCCTCTTGCCAACCACTGTTTAGGACTGAAGAACTTTTGTAACTGTATTTTCTATAGTCCTGGTTAATACTCGTCATATCAAGGCTGTTGGTGGTTATAAATCCGACCATTCAAATGGGGACAAAGTGTACACCGTACGGCAGCCGTCGTTTAATCCAGCAACAAAAAATTATGTCATCAAACATCACTATTTCCACAACGGCAACGTTCTTTGGAGTTCAAGTGAATCAATGATTCTTTGTTATGCAGTTGTAATATCTCTTTTTGTACTTTTTGCCTCCATATTTTTTAACATTTCAGGTGTTTGCTTTTACATGCATGGCGGAAGTGCTTGTTCATGCCATTGGCGGAAGTCGACTAACGGAAGTTTATTGATCATTATATTGTCACGAATAAAAATATTTAATCGTTGGGTCATATATATACGGTGTTTGCCGATATGATAAATATATTGATATAATAAATATACCGATATAATAAAAAAAATTCGCTCTCGCCGTATATGAACTTGTAGCCAACTCGGCGAAGCGCCTCCTTGGCCATGAGCTCTTATGCGACTCGAACTCATGGTATAATCGTTATTACATAATTAAACAATTAAATAATTATATAAATGTTTAGTGTGTGTGTTTAAACACACTTAACAAATTCTTGCTGTTCTCAATAAACTTCTATGGGATCACTTGCTTTAATTGCTCCAAACCAATGCTTATTGTTTTTTAATAATCGTGCAATGTTTTTATTTTTCAGATCTCTTCAGAATAATAAAATTCAGGAAATTAAACCCGGAGCGTTCGACGAACTACAGTCGTTGGAGAAACTGTAAGATTTGAAAATTATCTTGGATGTGCAGTGTACTTTAATATGCTTTTAGAAACTTGTATTAACATAGAATAGCCTTGTTTTTCTAAGTTCCTTTTAGTGAAGGATATAACAAAGCGTGTCACATTATTTAACAAAAAAACTTTGAAAGTTTGTTTACTATTTCCAAATATGCTATTCATATCGTTAAATGAATCAATATTTTATTGATTTACAAACTCCGTTTTTGACGCAATTTCCAGTTTTGTTTTCATTAGTGAAATAAAAGTAGCGTGCTGCGTAGGCTGTGTAGAAACAACAATCGAAATATAGTAAGGTAAGATATACTGCCGAAACAGAGAAAGTAGGAATCTAACGCTTCGAGAGAAGGCCCTTCGTCAGAGAGAAACGTGTTTTTGTTTTCATTAGCTTGATTTAATATGCTGTTATTTGCTCTTAATTGTAAGTTAGTTAACCTTACAAAGGAAAGATTCTATATTCTAGTTTCACGATGCAGTTACTAATACCAGCAAATCAGAATGGTAATTTACCAACATAAAACGGCAAAATACAAAGTTAAAAAATATTAATAACCAGCCTTTTTTCGAACCGTCTCTCTTAATTTGTCTTTAAATGTTCATATCTGGTGTTGCAATTCTTTCATACTAACTACTGATACTAAGATTGAAATTATAGCTAATGAAAAACAATTTTATGCAACTCTAAAAAACACAAGGCACACGAACGTTTAACAAACTCGTAATCGACTTTTTTTAATAATAATCGACCATTAGGTCATGAATTTAATGAATAGCCAAATTTCACAATTACAAACAAATTACCGTCAAATTAAAAGATAATTATCTGAATTGAATTACAATGCCTCAAGTCACTCATCTGTATACGTATTCGCGATATTTTATTCACAAGCAACAGATAGAATTGTTTAGAAAAGATAGTAGTTTAAAGTTTATTAGCTTATCCTATTTCTACTATGGACAGCTTAGTATGCAATAAAAGTTGAGTGGCGGGTACTCAATGTGGCGCAAATTAATTCTGTAATAAAATTGCAACGGAAATTATAGTTCAATATTCTGTTTCCTTTTTTTCTTTGTGCACGTGAACCATTTTTAACTTATCTCTCTCCAGGTTTTTATGTTATAGATAAATAAAATTTCCGATCTGGCATGAGCCAAAAATAAGATGCGAAATATCTATGCTAACTGAAAAGACTTGTTTCGATATGTGCAATAGTTGTTTTTGGGTTTTGTGACATGCATATCTAGACTGAAAGCCAGCCGCCAATCTCATCTCGTTCTCATTCGCTGAGAGAGGCGTCAGAATTCAATAGGCGATAATGCCGTCCAGTGATGTCACTACCAAGAAACCTGGTAGTGAAATCTGATTGGTTGACATGTTTCTAATTTGGGATAATTATATAATTATAGAATAATAAACAATCTGAATTCCTTCCATCTTGTAAAATATACGGCGGCTGGTTTTCAGACTACAGAATACTCTCAACTTGGTAGCTATTTAATGCAGGGATGTGATATTTTGGACTCCGATGCATATGGACTTTCATGTTGACGAATTTTGAATGGTTCCGAGGGGAAAAGCAGTGACTACCGTATACCAAGTGGCATGGCATATTGAGCGCGGCATCTTGTTGCAGTTGTGGAACAAGATGGCTAGTATTAAATTTCAGAACTACTCATTGTTAAAATATATTGTGTAGGTATGTTATTAGATGTTGAATAAGCTTTCATTGCATGTATAGTTCACGTTTCTCCGTTATGTGAAACTTGTTAAAATGTCAAAAATGTGCGAACCATTGTTTGAAATAATATTTACAAATAGACAGGAAAATTAGGAAATTGACTTCTCACAAGTGTTAATACGGAATTTTAGATATTTTTAAATACCTAACGCACAACATCGCGAGATATATTTCAAACACAAACTATTGAAAAATGCTATCATGGCTAGAAATCCAGGACACTCAGCGGCAGTGGCCTGTGGGCTCATATTTAGATGGAATATTAATTTGAAAATTCTGATGGCTAAATATCGATCATTTCGGCTATAAACAGAAGTCTATAGCAATAAATTAAAGTAGAGTTATTCGTTAAAATGTCTTATTGACCCATTTCTTACCCAAATATCAAATTACAAAAGGTTTAATCGTCTAGACAGGCCTGTACCCTCATACTCACAAAAATTTCCGCATAAATTTCGGTTATTATTTCCTAATCCACAGTCATATTTAATAATAATAACAGCGGTTAAGACCCTGGCAACCTAGCAACATCTCCATAAGAAATGGCGGACAAGAACCCGAAATTATCGAGGAATGCATTGCTAATTGCTTCTTCACGCCGAGTTCAGTATTTATCTCGGCGCTTGATGGATTAAATTACAACGACTCGGCTGCAATAAATCGTACATTTTAAGGTCTTTGGGAACCTATTAAACAACGAAAAAGTGGAACGAACAACTCCGCAAAACAAAGTAACGTTCATCCCGAGCAAATTCAGACGTTCGCATCGTGGACAAACAACACAGAAGCAGCCAAAATTGGAGCTCCAAAATAAGTGATATAGCAGATTAATAGACTTTAAACAGCGAATAAGAGGTATTCTTGTGAGGGGCTCGGGAACCTATTTAGGACGCTCCAAACTTAATAGAAATTGTAGTGCTGAACGATTGTTCAATTTGGTGAAGTTTTGGACGTTCGCATGTCGGAATTTACAATAATAAATAACCGAAAATGATTGTTCTTTATACACTAGAAAACTTGACGTGTTGTAAGCGTGTTGTTAGAACACGTCGACGTGTTTATACGACACGTTACGTGTTATGAAAACCTTGCCTTGTGAAGTTATAACACGTCAGTGTGTTGTTTTTTCAATATGCAGTTGGAAGAACACGTCTAAATAAGTTCTAGCGTGTTGTAACAACACACCAAATTCAAACAACACGCCATCAACTGTCAACAACACGTCAAAAAACTGCTACAACACAGCAAAAGTGTGTTGCAAAAGCCATAAAACACACCGACGTGTTAAAACAACACATCAACGTGTTGTTGGAGTAGAACACGTCGACGTGTTAAAAGAACACATCAACGTGTTGTCGCGAAAAATTGTCGGTGAAGAACACGCCAGCGTGTTAAAAGAACACGTTAACGTGTTGTTGCTGCAAGCAAGTGACGTAACCAGAACGTTATGATGACGAAACATCACGCCACTTTTTTTAGTCCGAAGTCCAGAGCTGCGGGGCGAAGGTTTTTATAATTTTTTTTGTCTGAAAAAGAGTTTTTTTGAGAAAATAACAGTAAACCACAACATTTAAAACGTCTGAATTGTATCCTTGGAAGAGACAAAGTTCACTACAACTGTAAATACCAGGCAGAGCTGAGGACTTTTAATAAAGAAATGTTACGAAAGAATATCGTTTGGACACAGTAAGTAAAATTTTATAACGGGTTGCTATAAAAAGTCAGTATTTTTCAGCATGAACGCCACGACGTTGATTAAAAAAACCTATCAATATCATATGAATAATATAATATTGTTTCTATTTTTTATGTTCAACTCTTGAGAACCCAATGTAAAAGAAAAAGCATCTCAAACTGGCCAGTCAAGTGTGAAAAATGGTTCGGGTTTTCGTTTTTGCTTGTTATCTAACATGAAGTTTATACTGTATGAACTAAAACAGTTCGACAAAAAGAACCTACAACGCTGTAATACCATTGTATATAAGGTAAGAATTCATATAACGATTAAAGTAAATTGTTCACTAAATACATATTTGTCCTAAACACCTAGTCAAAATTTTAAAATTTTAAACTTTTAAATCCTTGCATGTACATCCGCCGCCATAACCCATGAGCTGTCGTCCTAAATTTTCCCAATCCAATTGAATTTACAGTTAACTATTATCAACCTATATTTGGTAGATCTAAAAAGACTATAAAATATGAACACTTTAAAAAACGACTAGGGAACAGAGGTCTGCAATTAAACCACATTTCTCTGTTTAAGCGAACTAGCCTTTTTGCACTGAATGAAGGAATGTTTGTGATACAAGTGATGTTTTGTATGTATGTTTCCTGAAGCTACCAAGCAACCTTTCTTGTGAAGTTTTGTTTATTTGAGTTCCCTAATGAGGTCCGAAAAGAAATAATGCAACCAAACAATTTAAAATTTGCAAGTCAATGACCAGGTATTCTAAATACATTACTAAATATCAAGTGATCACTAGTTTTGTACATGCCCTTTATTAAACCCACAAAAAAAGCAATTTAATAAATGGCTTGAATGAAATCATCTATAAATTAAAGCAATTATTTATTGCATACTATATAAACTCTCTGTTGACCACTATCAATTATATAAATATGCAGGTTTTATGCAAAAACGATTCCTGTGAAGGTTCTTAACAACAAAGTACAGAGTTTAGAATGTAGAGTGCTTGGTGTAGAATGGAGAATGGAGAGTGTAGAGCGCACTAAGAGTGTAGAGCGCACTGAGAGTGGAGCGTGTGGAGTGCACTTAGAGTGTAGAGTGCACTGAGAGTGTAGAGTGAACTGAGAGTGTAGAGTGCAGTGAGAGTGTAGAGCGCACTGGGAGTGTAGAGTGGAGCGTGTAGAGTGCACTGAGAGTGTAGAGTGCACTGAGAGTGTAGAGGGCACTGAGAGGGTAGCCTGCACTGGGAGTGTAGAATGGAGAGTCAGAATGCAGAGTGCTTAGTGGAGAGTACAGAGTGAAGCGTGTAGTGTAGTGTAGTGTAGTGTAGTGTAGTGTAGTGTAGTGTAGTGTAGTGTAGTGCAGTGCAGTGCAGTGCAGTGCAGTGCAGTGCAGTGCAGTGCAGTGCAGTGCAGTGCAGTGCAGTGCAGTGCAGTGCAGTGCAGTGCAGTGCAGTGTAGTGTAGTGTAGTGTAGTGTAGTGTGTAGTGTAGAGAGTAGAGTACAAAGTCTAGAGCGTAGAGTGCAGAATACAGAGTGTTTAGTGGAGAGTACAAAGTGTAGGTTGTGGAGTGTAGACTGCAGATTATGGAGTGCAGATTGCTGAGTGTAGAGTTCGGAGTGCAGAGTTCAGACTTCAGAGTGCTTAGTGGAGAGTGGAAAGTACAGAGTGTGGCGTGTAGTGTGGAGTACAGGGTGTAGTGTAGAGTGTAGTGTGTAGAATGTAGAGTACAGGGTGGAGTGCAGAGTGTAAGCTGCAGAATGTAGGGTGCAGAATGTAAGCTGTATAGAGTGCAACCTGCAGAGTGGAGAGTGGAGAATGAAGAGTGGAGAGTGCAAGTTGCAGAATGTAGACTGCAGAGTGAAGACTGCAGAGTGGAGAGTACAAGCTGCAGCGTGGAGAGTGGAGAGTACAAGTTGCAGAATGTAGACTTACAGAATGAAGACTGCAGAGTGGAAAGTGCAGAGTACAGAGTGCAAGCTGCAGAGTGTAGAGTGCAGTGCCAGAGTACAGAGTGCAAGCTGCAGAGTGTAGACTGCAAAGTGGAGTGCAGAGAGTGTGGAGTGCAGAGAGTGTGGAGTGCAGAGAGTGTAGAGTGCAGTGTGTGGAGTGCAGTGAGTGTGGAGTGCAGAGAGTGTGGAATGCAGAGGGTAGAGGGCAGAGAGTGTCGAGTGCAGAGAGTGTGGAGTGCAGAGAGTGTGGAGTGCAGAGAGTGTGGAGTGCAGAGTGCAGAGAGTGTGGAGTGCAGAGAGTGTAGAGTGCAGAGAGGGTGGAGAGTGTGGAGTGTGGAGTTTGGAGTGTGGAGAGTGTGGAGTGCAGAGAGTGTGGAGTGCAGAGAGTGTGGAGTGCAGAGAGTGTGGAGTGCAGAGAGTGTGGAGTGCAGAGAGTGTGGAGTGCAGAGAGTGTGGAGTGTAGAGAGTGTGGAGTGTAGAGAGTGTGGAGTGTAGAGAGTGCAGTGTGTGGAGTGCAGTGAGTGTAGAGTGTGGAGGTTTGAGAGTGCAGAGTGTATAAATACCAAAATACTCTAGGCCTAATTGTATAACATGGTATTATGACATTAGAGTACTAAAGTGTTATAGTATTAGGGCTTATGAGATTTAATTTATAGTTTTTACATTACTCTTTTACTATTTTATTATAGGTTTGCAGAACTGGGTGAAGTGAAAAAAAAGAAACGTGATATCGAAAACGATTTATGTTATATTTACGCTATAGAACAGATTAATTGATTAACAAAAATTAATGCCAAGAAACGAACTATTAAATTACGAAGGTTAAAGATAGTATATTACTTTCTCTGGCGACGTTATCGTATACGAGACAATCAATAGATTGCCAATTCTCACTGAGATCAGTACCAATTATATATTATAGACTATTTATTCGTGCGCCTTTACAGTAATACCCTTGATATCGTTTAGGCTTAGCGGTTCATCATTCGGCAACTAAAGTGTAAAAATAAAATTTATCAACCTTAAGTTATATTTTGTATGTGTTTTTGAATTTAACACACAATTTGTGTGTTGTTGAGTGTTTTACTTTGTTCTCTCAGATCACACATTTCGACGTGTTGTTTCTTGATGTGTTGTTTCTTGACGTGTTGTTTCTTGATGTGTTGTTTTTGATATGTGTTGTTTCTTGACGTGTTGTTGCTTGACGTGTTGTTTTCTTGACGTGTTGTTGCCTGACGTGTTGTTTCTTCATGTGTGACCAGTAATAACACGCCTGCTGTGTTCCTACAACACACAAACATTGACAACACGCCAAAACCGTGTTCAACACGCTTTTGTCGTGTCAACTGAGAGGACAAAACGGCGTGTTGTTTTGATAATGAAAAACACGCTAAATGCGTGTTTGATACAACACGCCAAATGCGTGTTTTAGTCAATATACAACACGTCAAAGGCGTGTTTTATGCAACACGTCTAACTACAACACGCCTAAAATACAACACGTCAAAAGTGTGTTCAACACACTTTCGGCGTGTCAACTGAGAGGACAAAACGGCGTGTTGTTTCGACACATTTGCAACACGTCAGGTTTTCTAGTGTATCTCCTTAAGAAATCTATTGAAGGACGCCATATTGAATTAATTAAAAAGGGATTCAGTGCGCATGCTTTGCCGCCATGTTGTCCTCGATTTCTGGCCATGTTGGGGTAGAAATTTCTAGTTTCTAGCTAAATGGAAAATATTTTTTAAATTGGCAAACGTCTTCCATTTGATTCATTGCGTGAATGTGTATTCATAATTAATAAATATATAAAATCAGTAATATTTTTTACTTCGAATGCATCATAATCTTACCATTATGAAGCTTGTGAAACGTTTGCGGCTTTCTAGCCAAAACAGACAAATTTCAGGAACTTCACATTTGAATTTATAGCTTTTATTTAACCCTTTCAACGCTATCGACCTTCCAGGCAGGGGCGCATAAAATCGCCTGGTGTAGGCCAGAGTATAAAAAAAATATTAAAGCTCAGCGGTCAGAGTAGGTTTTGGTATAACCTTAGTGGCCTAACGACTAGAATGGTTTGCCGTTAATATGTAGCCAGAGTGAAATACTAAAATACAGAATAAAAGTGGATTTTAGCGTTCTGAAGGTTTACACTAAATTTGAAGTCAACAATACATTCAAGCAATGAAGCAAATGACAGAGGTTTCCCCATTATTTTTAAAAATATTTTCCGTTTAGCTAAAAACTATAAATTTCTACCCCATGCAAATAGAATTTTTCAACAGCTTCTGTTTGATATATATCTCGCGATGTTTTTTTACGTTAAGTATTTAAAAAAAATCTAAAATTCTTTATTAACACTTGTGAGAAGTCAATTTCCTAATTTTCCAGTCTATTTGTAAATATTATTTCAAACAATGGTTCGCAAATTTTTGACATTTTAACAAGTTTCACATAACGGAGAAACTTGAACTATACATGGAATGAAAGCTTATTCAACAACTAATAACATGCATACCTACACAATATATTTTAACAATGAGTAGTTCTGGAATTTAATACTAGCCATCTTGTTCCACAACTGCAACAAGATACCGCGCGCAATATGCCATGCCACTTGATATACGGTTCTCACTGCTTTTCCCCTCGGAACCATTCAAAACTCGTCAACATGAAAGTCCATATGCATCGGAGTCCAAAATATCACAGCCCTGCATTAAATAGCTACCAAGTTGAGAGTATTCTGTAGAGTGAAAACCAGCCGCCGTATATTTGACAAGATGGAAGGAATTCAGATTGTTTATTATGCTATAATTCTATAATTATCCCAAATTAGAAACATGTCAACCATTCAGATTTCCCTACCAGGTTTCTTGGTAGTGACGTCACTGGACGGCATTATCGCCTATTGAATTCAGACGCCTCTCTCAGCGAATGAGAACGAGATGAGATCGGCGGCTGGCTTTCAGTCTAATGCATATCCTTTTAGTTCTTGGACAGGAAAAATGGGTTTTACAAAATTATATTAATAGCGTCTACCATGCACGTTTACTTTTATAAGTAGACGTAGTAGATGCTATTAATAATATAATACTATGCCTGTTTAATGATAATTATGAAGATAGTAGTTGAGTCTCTTGAATTGTTATTGTTACGACAAGAATATGGTTGCAGTGCGCGACTTGTTAGTCCAGGTATGGTACATCTACCAATCTAGTTTAAATTGTTGGAAAGCTTTGCTATTCTTGGCGTTTTACAACTTAATTTGATCACTTTTGGCCAGGACTATTTGAAAATGTTGAATCTAAATTAATAGACAAATAAACAGTAACGACAAAGCTATTCTTCGCAGTTTCCTCAAAAACCCCAAATAATTTATCGGGTACGGGAATGTCACGTAATATCCAAGTGATCCAAACGTCTTCGGTAGAGCTAGTACGGAATAGAACTCTGCAGATATTTTGCACGAGTAATTCCAGCTCCTTGAAGGTGGGCCAGTTAGGGGGTGCTCAAACGGGTGCTATATTGTTGAATTGTTCATTTTTACCTTTTTTCTATAATTTTCAATTCGTGTTTGTAGACAGTCCTGTCTAAAATTGTTTGAAGACGATTTACATTTGATGTTCCAAAAACGTTCCGCAAGAATTTAAGGTGTCTATGGCATGCCGGTTGGGAAAAATGTGTTAGGCGCTTGTACTGCATTTTTACCATCAAAATCAATACATTTATTATCAATAACCAATATACATATTTTGTAACTAAAATATTCGCTTTTATGTAATCTTTTTAGCGACCTATCAAAAAACCACTTTGAAAGAATTCCTGAAGGTCTATTTAGTCCACTTAAATCATTAAAAGAATTGTAAGTATTGATTTTTCTTTTCATATCGTTGTCAAATTCAACTCCTTCGGCGACATACATCCTAGGACAATTCAATCTTGCCAGTTTAGTAAGTTAATGATTAACAGTTTTCCCGTTGGTGGGATTTCTCTGCGACGAGTAAAATCGTCTGGCGTTATCCAGAGTAAAACACATAATATTTGAAAATCGGATGCATAATGCGTAGTGGAAATAGCACGAAATAGACAATTGTACCTCCTCTCTTCGAATAAATTGATCTAGGGATGTACTTTTGTTTCGCCGCTACTGGAGCTTCGGTACAATGTTAAGTAAAATGGTGATTTCGCTTTGTAGACATTACACGAGGTCAAGATTTCCGACGGCCTTGAAACGCATGTTCCCCCCCATTTTTACTTGGAGGGTTCTCCTGTTGTTGAAAAAATCGTCACGTCTAGGGTTAGCCGGGATAAGATACTAAAGTCTGATCAGACAAGAAGGTCTGATGAGGACAAGTTAGAAAAAAATAGGGGCTTTCACGCTGTCATGAGATCTTGCACGTTAATAGAAAAATATCGACCAGAAGTTTTGGTCGTGGTAAACAGCAGAGAATTTTGTGCGCCCATGCGCTCGTGGAGATTGCGAGATAGTCCCGCGAGTTGTCCCCAGGTCTTCAAAAACATAAACAAAGATGGCGGTAAATTTTTCCCCCCACAACCCTTATTTCCCCCAGAAAAAGGTGTATAGTTTGGCAAATGGCTTGTGAAAGGACACTGGAAACAGTCAGAAGCAGCCTCCCACAACGTGAAGAAAAAGAAAGATATTTTAGTGAATCGTACGATATTAAATTTGGTGACAACGGGTTGAATACGTTGTGGTCAACATGCCGTGGCTTCAAATGCATGCAGTTTAATTGAGCTCAAAACCCCATTTCTACCATTTTTAAAACAAAAAAGTGTCGTTAAAATTTAAGAAAACCAACTAAAGACTGACAATCGGTAAAATCATTTTGGAGCAATAGGGAAGATTTTTCAGAAATTGACAATATTTGCATGTCGTCGCCGCAATGAAATTAGTAGCGTAGGCATGTCAAATTTTTTGTAAGATCTGAGTGAGACAAAAAAACTGATTATATATTTCTATGTACAAACGGAATTATACAGAAATTTAGCACAACATTGTGGCAGTTAAGAGGTCTTGCTCAACATAAGACAGAATCTGAGTAGGTTTTAAAGACAGCACTAACTAGTAAACAAGTCGTCGGATGAAAGGAATAAATACATAATTTACCCACTTTCTACATTTTTCCCATTACGAAATACCTCTCCGATATCAAAAGCAGTAATGGAATAAAAGAAAACCAGCATTTAAATTTGGGGAAGAATGCAAATTTTGAGTTTATAGACGATCAAACATTCGCTGTCAATTTGACTCCAATGCGGCTTCTTCCTACCATCAATTCGTCTTCGATATTTATACACCTTCCTGACTAAAATGTCTTCTTTCACCTATCAGAAGAACGTCAGTGTCTCCACTAATTGGACAAGATAGTTTAACACTCTGGTTGACCGACAGATTGTTAGTAATTAAATCTTGAAGATATCTTGATCGGTATACCTTCTCCACATTTTCAAAATTTCGCCACAGATGATCACAAAACGCAATGAGCCCGCGATATTTTTTAACAGAGCAGACAAAATTCCCTGCTGTTGTCGTGGTGATGAAATGTCTTCCTTTAAAGAATAAATGACCAACATTCTTTTCACAAGTCTAAATCTAGATATGATAGGCTTAACTCCAAGATTATCCGTTTTTGTTGTGCTATCTTATATATTTTATTGTGTTATCCAGTCGTGGTGATGAAATGTCTTCTTTAAAGGGATAAATGATCAAGTTTCTTTTCACAAGTCTAAATCTAGATATGATATAGGCTTAAGTCCACGATTATCCGGATTGTTTTTTATGTTCTATGCTGATACTATTATTTATTTTCAATATCTTGTATAGGAAAGTCGACCACTTCACTTTGTGTTGTTACGCCGAGAAAGCAATTCCAGGTGTTTCTTGTACATCGCTTCAAGGCAGCGGCTTATCAAGTTGTGACGAATTGCTAAAAAACACATTTCTTAAGTACTTTATTTGGGTTTTTGGGGCGATTGCTTGTGCAGGAAACTTGGGTGTAGTTTTGTGGAGGATAATTGGAAAGGATAAAGGCCAAGTGAACTCATTTCTTTTAACCAATCTTGCGGTAGCCGATTTCTTAATGGGAGTTTACATGTTGATGATAGCTTACAAAGATACTGTGTGGCGAGGTGTTTACTTTAAAAAACGATGTTTCTTGGCGAGCAAGTACTCTTTGTAGCTTTGCCGGTGTTCTTTCAATACTATCTAGTGAAGTGTCTGTCTTGACATTGTGCATGGTTACACTTGATCGCGTTGTTTGCATTGTCTTTTCAATGCGTTTTGAACGCATTTCCATAAAAAAAGCAGTCATAATTATGATCTTTGTATGGATTTTGGGCTCGGCTATTTCTGTTGCTCCTTTGCTAAACAATGACTACTTCTACGATTATGATCAGAATGTGAATATGTTTGGTCGTTCTGGGGTCTGTCTTCCACTTCAACTGTCGGTCAAGAGACTAGCTGGTTGGGAATATTCTGTTGTTATTTTCATCTTTCTCAACGGTATCTCATTCTTTTACATGCTTGTGGCTTACGTTATGATGTATCGAACAGTCGTCAAATCAGCGAGAGCTTCGTGGTCGACACGAACGAACAAAGAGTCAACAATCGCCAAAAGAATGATGTTTATTATCCTTACTGATTTTTTCTGCTGGTTTCCTATCATCGTAATAAGCATCTTATGCTTAGCTGGAGACTTTCACGACCCGAAGAAGCAAGTCTATGCTTGGATTGCGGTATTTGTGCTGCCAATAAACAGTTCGATCAACCCATTTCTCTACACATTCTCAGCTCCACTGGTACGCGACAAGATTACTACACTATGGCCTTTTTCAAAACCTGCTGCAGCAACGCAGCGTGGAAATGCGCAAGGTAGGAACTATAATCGTTTAAGTAAAACAGTATATATACTTTCATATATAACTTGTTAATTAAATTTGTTAAGGTCTATCGACCTCAATGCAATCCGAGCGCACTTTGAATTTCATATGATACGAAATTCGAGACGTAAAGTAATTATCTCAATTAAGCGGACACACTCAATTGAACCGACACTAACTCGATCGGGTCGTGAAATTTCCTTTTAATATTTACTGTATCTATATAACGAACCACTCACTATTCACCGGACACCTCCAAGAAACAGACGGGGCACTAAAGTAAAGCCAATTTGGTAATTTGTATTGTTAAAAACCTGTATTAAATGGGCACCGGAGAAAATTCACAATGCACTACGTCATAGAAACCGTTGGTTAGAAAGACGATATGTCCATTATTTAACGGTGAATAATATACACTTGTTGAATGGCGCAGAGGAAAACATCGAGTTTTACGGACCCAAGGCCTGAGGGATCGTAAAACCCGATGTTTCTCGAGGCAAAAGTCAACAAGCGCTTTGTTATATATATAAGACTTTTGGCTGCCGCCGAGGGAAACATCGAGTTTTACATAGAAGAAATAACATACAGCGCTATTCTAGCATATCAATTGGGTTCGTTCGAAAGTAGCAACACTACTACGCACCTCTTTTGCGTTCCTTTAAAAAAAAACTCCAAATTACCCTTAGATGTTTTCTTTGTTCTGTAACACTCTTCGCTGGGATCAGCGTTCACGCTAATACTGCGCTCGGCTTCAAAAACGTTGAATAAAACGAGGGATAGTAAACGACTTGTAATTTTTAATGGTCGTTCTCTCGCCATAGCATGAAATGTCAAATGTGGAGAGCTACAATGAACGAAATTTGAAATTGATTCAAAAAACAATAATTATATAGTTTTTAACCCAAAAGTTAGCCGATATAGTTTTCGTACTAATTTTGACTTTACTGACATAACAGGAAAACCACGAGCTTTGCAGGAACGTCACTGCAAGATAGAACTTAAGAATAAAGCATTGATCCCGGCCGTGAGGAAAGAACTCGTGGAAACAACTTCAAACACGAAATATTCCATAAGACTGCTCGAAAACATGAAACTGTTTGGTTGTGAAGAAAAAATCAAGGTAAGACAATTAGCTATGGATTGATCGGGCCGGAAGCGTAGTCTAATTATAAATATCAAAGCACATCAAAATATCTTTAGAATAGCCATTCAATGAGACACACGAGTAAAATCATAATTTTTAATAATAAAAATCTTACGTTTTGTTGTTAACATCACAACATCTTCAGAGATAATAACTGACAAGTCCAGAATACCTAGGTACATATTAACAGAGTTATCAATAATTAAACATGCATTAACCGATCAGAGAAGAATACGATAAATAGAAGTTACAGTTTTAGCAAACAGTAAACCAATAAAAAAATAAATGAAAGCTGACAGATATATTATCATAGAGAAAGCGGTGCAGAACGAATATATGCATTTAGAGAAGGTTTAAGATTGCAAATAAGTAGAATTTCGCTTAAGAGGAGTTCAAACTAAAAAAAATATATTTTAAAATCATTAAATGAAACAGGGTGACCAGTGTCAATGAAATGAGATGGAATGCTAGTGAAAGTGGGGTTAGTTTACTGTTTCCTACCCCTGTACCTTTATTTATAGTATCTTTCTCTGATTGGTTATAATTATGCTAAGGTAAAACAATAGTTCAGTAGGAAGGTTATGGAGATACAGAAGAAAACAGATGCAAGTGAAGTGAGACAAGGCAGAAAGAAAGAAAGAAAGAAAGAAAGAAAGAAAGAAAGAAAGAAAGAAAGAAAGAAAGAAAGAAAGAAAGAAAGAAAGAAAGAAAGAAAGAAAGAAAGAAAGAAAGAAAGAAAGAAAGAAAGAAAGAAAGAAAGAAAGAAAGAAAGAAAGAAGAAAGAAAGAAAGAAAGAAAGAAAGAAAGAAAGAAAGAAAGAAAGAAAAGAAAGAAAGAAAGAAAGAAAGAAGAAAGAAAGAAAGAAAGAAAGAAAGAAAGAAAGAAAGAAAGAAAGAAAGAAAGAAATAACGCTGGTAGTTAAAACAAAAGCAGGTATGCAAGAATCAAGCAAAGTAACCATTAGAAAAGGCTTACTGCAAGGTGACTCTCTGTGCCCGAAACTCTTTACCATTTACATCAATCCAGCTGCCTGGAAAATAAGAGCTACCGATGGCTATATCTTAAGTAAACCAATAAGACTTAAAATCACTCAGTTGATGTTTATTGACGATTTGAAAGTCTTTGCTGCAAATGAGAAAAAACTTCACCTGGTTTTAAAGTTAACACAAAACTGTATGAAAGATTTGAACATGGAATGGGGAGCAAATAAATGTGCCATTATGAATGTGAAGAGAGGGAAACTGGAAGAGCAGCCAGATCTACACCTGAATGAAACTACAAAAATTAGAGCAGTAAGTAAGGACAGACCATATAAATTTCTGGGCATTTATGAACATACTTGTCATGATTCGAAATTAATTCGTAATGAAGTCAGTAAAGAGTTCCTGCAAAGAATGTGGTTAATATGGTCCTCTCCTATGTCCGAGCCATTAAAGATCCATGCCACCAATACGTTTGCCATCCCAGCACTTACGTACTACATGTGCACTACTGAATGGACTGTGCATGACCAACAAGAGTTAGATAGAGAAGTCAGAAAAATTCTCACCGATGCTGGCGCAAGACACCCTGGGGCGTCGGTACCACTTCTCTACATGCCAAGATCCATGGGAGGCCGTGGTATGAAATCTGTAGAGGATGAATATATAGAGACGAAAATAAAAACTGCTGTACACCTGTATTCCTCAGATGATTTAAGGATGCAAGCTGTGGCCCAAATCGACCAACAAAGAGGAGAGAAAGGCAGAAGATCAATAATGAAAGATGCGGAGAAATTTGCAGCAAAACTGGGTGTCGAAGTCAATAATAATAAAGAGAACCATGGGTGGAAAATAAAATATACAACGCAGGATAGAACGCAACTATTGGCGACTAAAGAAGAAAGTGTAAAAGAAGTGTTGAAGAAAGCAAGCCGGGACAAGCGAAAACGAGAAATAGAAGGGCAGAAATGGTTAGGAAATTTTACGACGACTCGATGGACTGACAACACCGTGAATAATGAATGCTGTTTTACTTGGCTGAACTACTGGACAGAGTGTCAGGCTGACGTCGTGGCTGACGTCGAGGAACTTTATCAACAGCTGCTGCCTACGCGTATATACTACCAACAGAAACTTGGACAAGAAGTACCAAATACCCGATGTCGCCTATGTAACACAAAACCAGAAACGGTGGCTCACATACTGACTGGATGTCCAAGACTGACACAGTCAGAGTATTTGTATCGCCATAACAACGCGATGAAATGCCTCTACTATTCCTTGCTAAAGCATTATAAACTTGTTAGGAAAGTCCCTTCATGGAACAACATTACAAACCCAAAGCCGATTGTAGAGAACAACAAAGTAAGCATCTACTGGGACGTCCCTATACTATCAACAGGAAGCCAAGTTCTCTACGCCCAGGAACAAGGAAACAGGCCTGACGTTGTCGTTAACGATCATGAAAATAAAGAAATAGTGGTTGTGGTGTTTAGCTGCCCGTGGATTTCGAATAGACAGAAGAAAGTCTTAGAAAAACAAGAGAAATACCAAGAGGTTCGTGATGAACTAAAAAGAAGATATGTCAACTATAAAGTAAATCAAATTAATGTGATTGTTGATGCCCTCGGTGGGTACTCAAAGGAACTACAAGATAACCTCGTGTGCCTCCTCGGAAAACAAGAAACAATTAGAGTTTTAAAGATATTGCAAAGATCTGTCTTGTTGGGATCGATAAGGATCAAGAACTTGTTTAAAACAACTGTCGCCGCATCTGTTTCTTAAACTTTTTTCTATTTTATCTTATTTTATGACAATAACAAAAAAAGAAAAAATTATTATAATTTTTAACTATGTAAATATCATATGATTTGTAAATAGTTTTCTTCGGTTTGTGTGGATAACAGAAATAGGCTACCCACTAGTGCCCTATATATCTGGGTTTTTTATATATTGTTAATTAGGCTGAACTGTTTAATTAAATGGATTACAAAAAGAAAGAAAGAAAGAAAGAAAGAAAGAAAGAAAGAAAGAAAGAAAGAAAGAAAGAAAGAAAGAAAGAAAGAAAGAAAGAAAGAAAGAAAGAAAGAAAGAAAGAAAGAAAGAAAGAAAGAAAGAAAGAAAGAAAGAAAGAAAGAAAGAAAGAAAGAAAGAAAGAAAGAAAGAAAGAAAGAAAGAAAGAAAGAAAGAAATAAAGAAATAAACAACGCTGGTAGTTAAAACAAAAGCAGGTATGCAAGAATCAAGCAAAGTAACCATTAGAAAAGGCTTACTGCAAGGTGACTCCCTATGCCCGAAACTCTTTACTATTTACATCAATCCAGCTGCCTGGAAAATAAGAGCTACCGATGGCTATATCTTAAGTAAACCAATAAGACTTAAAATCACTCAGTTGATGTTTATTGACGATTTGAAATTCTTTGCTGCAAATGAGAAAAAACTTCACCTGGTTTTAAAGTTAACACAAAACTGTATGAAAGATTCGAACATGGAATGGGGAGCAAAGAAATGTGCCATTATGAATGTGAAGAGAGGGAAACTGGAAGAGCAGCCAGATCTACACCTGAATGAAACTACAAAAATTAGAGCAGTAAGTAAGGACAGACCATATAAATTTCTGGGCATTTATGAACATACTTGTCATGATTCGAAATTAATTCGTAATGAAGTCAGTAAAGAGTTCCTGCAAAGAATGTGGTTAATATGGTCCTCTCCTATGTCCGAGCCATTAAAGATCCATGCCAACAATACGTTTGCCATCCCAGCACTTACGTACTACATGTGCACTACTGAATGGACTGTGCATGACCAACAAGAGTTAGATAGAGAAGTCAGAAAAATTCTCACCGATGCTGGCGCAAGACACCCTGGGGCGTCGGTACCACTTCTCTACATGCCAAGATCCATGGGAGGCCGTGGTATGAAATCTGTAGAGGATGAATATATAGAGACGAAAATAAAAACTGCTGTACACCTGTATTCCTCAGATGGTTTAAGGATGCAAGCTGTGGCCCAAATCGACAAACAAAGAGGAGAGAAAGGCAGAAGATCAATAATGAAAGATGCGGAGAAATTTGCAGCAAAACTGGGTGTCGTAGTCAATAATAATAGAGAGAACCATGGGTGGAAAATAAAATACACAACGCAGGATAGAACGCAACTATTGGCGACTAAAGAAGAAAGTGGAAAAGAAGTGTTGAAGAAAGCAAGCCGGGACAAGCGAAAACGAGAAATAGAAGGGCAGAAATGGTTAGGAAATTTTACGACGACTCGATGGACTGACAACACCGTGAATAATGAATGCTGTTTTACTTGGCTGAACTACTGGACAGAGTGTCAGGCTGACGTCGTGGCTGACGTCGAGGAACTTTATCAACAGCTGCTGCCTACGCGTATATACTACCAACAGAAACTTGGACAAGAAGTACCAAATACCCGATGTCGCCTATGTAACACAAAACCAGAAACGGTGGCTAACATACTGACTGGATGTCCAAGACTGACACAGTCAGAGTATTTGTATCGCCATAACAACGCGATGAAAGGCCTCTACTATTCCTTGCTAAAGCATTATAAACTTGTTAGGAAAGTCCCTGCATGGAACAACATTACAAACCCAAAGCCGATTGTAGAGAACAACAAAGTAAGCATCTACTGGGACGTCCCTATACTATCAACAGGAAGCCAAGTTCTCTACGCCCAGGAACAAGGAAACAGGCCTGACGTTGTCGTTAACGATCATGAAAATAAAGAAATAGTGGTTGTGGAGTTTAGCTGCCCGTGGATTTCGAATAGACAGAAGAAAGTCTTAGAAAAACAAGAGAAATACCAAGAGGTTCGTGATGAACTAAAAAGAAGATATGTCAACTATAAAATAAATCAAATTAATGTGATTGTTGATGCCCTCGGTGGGTACTCAAAGGAACTACAAGATAACCTCGTGTGCCTCCTCGGAAAACAAGAAACAATTAGAGTTTTAAAGATAATGCAAAGATCTGTCTTGTTCGGATCGATAAGGATCAAGAACTTGTTTAAAACAACTGTCGCCGCATCTGTTTCTTAAACTTTTTTCTATTTTATCTTATTTTATGACAATAACAAAAAAAGAAAAAATTATTATAATTTTTAACTATGTAAATATCATATGATTTGTAAATAGTTTTCTTCGGTTTGTGTGGATAACAGATATAGGCTACCCACTAGTGCCCTATATATCTGGGTTTTTTATATATTGTTAATTAGGCTGAACTGTTTAATTAAATGGATTACAAAAAGAAAGAAAGAAAGAAAGAAAGAAAGAAAGAAAGAAAGAAAGAAAGAAAGAAAGAAAGAAAGAAAGAAAGAAAGAAAGAAAGAAAGAAAGAAAGAAAGAAAGAAAGAAAGAAAGAAAGAAAGAAAGAAAGAAAGAAAGAAAGAAAGAAAGAAACAAAGAAAGAAAGAAAGGAAGGAAGGAAGGAAGGAAGGAAGGAAGGAAGGAAGGAAGGAAGGAAGGAAGGAAGGAAGGAAGGAAGGAAGGAAGGAAGGAAGAAAGAAAGAAAAAAAGAAAGAAAGAAAGAAAGAAAGAAAGAAAGAAAGAAAGAAAGAAAGAAAGAAAGAAAGAAAGAAAGAAAGAAAGAAAGAAAGAAAGAAAGAAAGAAAGAAAGAAAGAAAGAAAGAAAGAAAGAAAGAAAGAAAGAAAGAAAGAAAGAAAGAAAGAAAGAAAGAAAGAAAGAAAGAAAGAAAGAAAGAAAGAAACATGGCGGCTAGTAGAGCAGACGTGTGGTAATGAGCTCCGCAGTCTTAGTCGAAAGCCTGCCTTACAACATCGCACCGAGTCTTAATACAGAAGTGTGGTAACATACTGAGCTCTTATCTTTCAGGATAAGTAGGTCGCGAGTTGAATTATACAATCTAGCTATAGGATTATTTTGATTTAGTGTTTGAACGCTGTTCAAACATTCAACAAACACTAAACTATCAAGCGGAACGAAGCGGAAGAGCCAAGTAAAACTCTGGTTGAAGATACACTAACACCGAACAAAAATGGTCAGATGGACAAGTACAATGTTGTCAGACCTACAGGACTGTAGAAGTAAAGCACTTGAGTTAAGAAACGGAGAAAATCCACCATTGGACGGCAATGGAAAGAAGAAGAAATATGTAGATGTCCTACAAGAGCTATGGCATAAGAAAGGATATGAACATCTGGGACTTTCGAAGGATAATTTACGAGTACGGGCAAATCAACTAAAGGTACAGAATCTTGCAGGAAAGAAATCGATTGAGCAAGAAGTTTTACTTCAACAAAATCAAATAAGACAAGGTTTCGAACAGAATATTACCAACAATCAAGAAGAAGCGGGGTCTCCTGAGACCAACGAATTTGAATTTGAAGAAATAAATTATACACCGGAAGAAATGGCAACAGCTAAGAATATTGAAGACGAAGCAACAAATATCATGGAAAATATCTCGGAACATGCGGGGAACTTCTCAAATCGAATATGGGAAACCAGGACCAAGACAGCACCAACCCAAAGAAATCTACAAATGTTAAATAAAGAAATAAAGAAATAAAGGAAATCAGACGAGATATCTCTCTGGCAACAGCAGAGTTAACACGACTCCAAACAAACGGTAAACTTACAAAGAAAGGGAAGAAGAATAGGAAACATCTCAGTGAGAACAGAGGGGTTAAAATATCTTGCGCAGGGATAATTAGTTTCATTGAAAAGGAGAAATCAAGATTGAAGAGAATGGCAAGGAACAGAAAAAGAAAGATCAAGTGGTGTGAGTCAAAAAAATGTAATAAAATGATTGCGACGTCCCCCACGAAAGTGCACAACATCATGCGAGAATCTATTAAGAAGGATCCGGATAACTTGAAACCTAAGTTATGGATGAAAGAGCGCAATGGTGATGAGAACTCAAACTCCTTTGAAACACTAGAACAAGCAGAGGAATTTTGGCGACCGATGTGGGAAAATGAAGGAAATGGAAATCCCGGAGCATTATGGCTAAAGGAGATTGCAGAGGTAATGGAGAACTGTAGGCGAAGTGGCGGTGATGAAGTGGGTACGGTGTCTGTCAATGTCTCACAAATCAGACAGGCTATAAAGAAGAAAAAGAATTGGTCTGCACCTGGCCCTGATGGAATTGCGAATTTTTGGATAAAGAAGATAACATACCTACATGAACCTTTAGCGAAAGTCATCGAATCCGTCATCAATGAAGAAGAATCAATACCGGAATGGTTGAATACCGGGCGAACAACACTTTTTCCCAAGGAAGGTGAATGGAATGTTTCAAACCACAGACCAATAACATGTTTGAATACAACATATAAACTTGTGACATCAGTAACTCTTCCCATCGTTGATAACCACTTGAAGAACAACGAATTCCTCCAACAAGATCAAAGAGGGGCCAAGGAAGGAGTATCCGGATGTGTTGACAATATTTTGATAGATAAACTGGTGCTGGAAGATGTTAAAGAAAAGAAGCGAAATATGGCATGTGCTTGGGTAGATGTACGCAAGGCTTATGATAGTGTAGATTATACCATCTTGGAGAAAGTACTAGAGATTCATGGCTTCTCGGAAAAACTCGTATGTATTGTAATGAAGCTTGTAACCAGATGCTCCATCACGCTGGTGGTACAGACGAAAGCTGGTATGGAGGAATCATCTAAAGTAACCCTCAGAAAAGGATTACTTCAAGGTGACTCCCTGTGCCCGAAGTTATTCACGATCTATCTCAACCCAATTGCCTGGAAGCTGAGAGCGACAGAGGGGTACGTCTTGAGCAAACCGGTGAAACTTAAAATCACCCATCTGATGTTCATAGATGACCTGAAAGCTTTTGCTGCAAATGAAAAGAAACTCCATCTAATTTTGAAGCTAACACAACAATGTATGACGGATTTGAATATGGAGTGGGGAGTTAGGAAATGTGCTACGATGGTTGTGAAGAGAGGAAAACTAGAAGAGCAGAGTGA
This sequence comes from Paragorgia papillata, assembly GCA_035771165.1. Taxonomy (NCBI): domain Eukaryota; kingdom Metazoa; phylum Cnidaria; class Anthozoa; order Scleralcyonacea; family Coralliidae; genus Paragorgia; species Paragorgia papillata. Next base: position 5,498,715 of record JAWNZC010000087.1, read on the forward strand.
AATGCAGTTAAATGAAGCTACAACACTTAGAACAGTTGATAAGGATGCACCATACCAATTCCTGGGTATTTATGAACACATCTGCCACGATTCGCGATTACTTCGCGATAAAGCCAGCAAGGAATTCCTTCAACGAATCTGGCTAATATGGTCCTCGCCGATGGCTGAACCACTGAAGATACATGCCACCAACACGTTTGCTATTCCAGCGCTTACCTATTACATGTGCACCACCGAGTGGACAGTACACGATCTACAAGAACTAGATCGGGAAGTTAGAAAAATACTAACCGAAGTAGGTGCAAGACACCCTGGAGCATCCGTGCCACTTCTGTATTTGCCAAGATCCTTGGGTGGCCGTGGCATGAAATCAGTTGAACAAGAGTATATGGAAACAAAGATAAAAATAGCTGTTCACCTGCATTCTTCAAGTGATCCGATGATGAAAGCTGTGGCTAAGATCGACCAGCAAAGAGAAGGAAAAGGGAGAAGATCGATAATAAAAGATGCGAAGAAAATGGCAACAAAGTTAGGCGTTGAAATTAACGAGAACGTGGGGAACGATGAATGGAGCATAAAATTCACGAAAAATGATGGAACGGAACTTAGAGCGTGCTCCGAAGAAAGAGTCAAAGAAGTTTTACAGAAAGCTCGACAAAATTCGAGAAAAAGAGAAGTTGAAAACCAAAAATGGCTAGGACAATTTACAACAAACCGTTGGTCAGATGACAGCCTAAACAAACAATCCTGTTTTCTATGGCTTAACCTTTGGCAGGAGTGCCCGACAGATGTCGTTGCCGACATCGAGGAGTTGTACCAACAGCTGCTACCGACGCGAGTCTACTATCAGCAGAAACTCGGGCAAGAAATACCAACTAATCAGTGCAGGCTATGTAAGGTCAAACAGGAGACAGTCGCCCACGTACTTACTGGATGTGCAATGTTGTCACAATCTGAGTATTTGTACCGGCACAACAATGCGATGAAATGTCTATATATTTTTATTCTAAGAAAATACAATCTGATCACTAAAGTCCCACCATGGAATACCAAAATAACTCCAAAGCCAGCGGTAGAAAACGCCGAAGTAACCATCCACTGGGATATACCCATCTATTCTGCGGGAGGACAAATGTTATACACTGAGGAACAGGGAAATCGGCCAGATACAGTAGTCTACGATCACGTGAAGAAAGAAATAACTGTTGTTGAATTCAGCTGCCCCTGGATCACCAATAGACAAATAAAGGTTACTGAGAAGCAAGGAAAATATCAAGAAGTTCGCAAGGAATTGAAAGAACGATATGGTGGATACAAAGTTGAGCAAATCAATGTCAATGTTGATGCCCTTGGAGGGTATTCAGAAGAATTGCAATCAACTCTCGTGCGCTACCTTGGAAAGTCTGATGCAACAAAAGCAATGAAAATTATGCAAAGAGCTGTATTGTTTGGTTCAATCCGGATAAAGAACCTATTCAAATCCACCGTCACCTCCACTGCCTAGTTGGAATGTTGTATAGTACTTTTAATTTTCCTTTTTTATCTTTTATCTTTGACTCAAAATGACAAAAAAAAATTTAAAAATTAACAACTATTTTGTAAATAATTTTAAGTTAGATTGTTTAAGTGGTTGATAGGCTACCTTTAGGGCCCTATCGCCTTTTGTTAATTAAGCAGAACTGTTTGATCAAATGGACTAAAAAGAAAGAAAGAAAGAAAGAAAGAAAAGAATGAAAGAAAGAAAGAAAGAAAGAAAGAAAGAAAAAAGAAAGAAAGAAAGAAAGAAAGAAAGAAAGAAAGAAAGAAAGAAAGAAAAGAAAGAAAGAAAGAAAGAAAGAAAGAAAGAAAGAAAGAAAGAAAGAAAGAAAGAAAGAAAGAAAGAAAGAAAGAAAGAAGAAAGAAAGAAAGAAAGAAAGAAAGAAAGAAAGAAAGAAGAAAGAAGAAAGAAAGAAAGAAAGAAAGAAGAAAGAAAGAAAGAAAGAAAGAAAGAAATTGTTTAACATCATATAAATTGTTTTCGTTTTTAGAAGTCATTTGCTGCACTACAAGAAGTCAAGGGAGAGGAAGAATTGCGTCTGGTTGACGTTTATAAAAATGATGACGAGAACGCTTGGGGAAACACGACAATTATTCTCTCCTCGTTATGCTCAGATGGTGGACATCGCAACGTCTTGGCTTTCTTGTGGAGTGGCGAAGGTAAAATAGTGTTTTTTTGCGTTATATTGCCGACATTGGTTTACATCAAAATTTGGGTCCAAAATGTTTGACATACTACATTGTTTAATTCCGTTCCTCTCAGCTGACAAGACAAGTTGTATAAGGGATCCAGAGTTGCCAGGAACATCAAAAGAAGAGCTGGAATATGATGACTTGTATGTCTATATTTTGCGTTATAGTTAAATATATAACTTTTTTACCATAAATTTACAAGTTTTTACCACCAATATCCATTGCTGAAGTTAGAAACCTATTAAAAAAACGTTAGAAAACCGATTAGAAAACCGTTGATCGAAACATCTGTTCGAAAAGGCGTTAGAAAGTGGATTTAATTGCATGCTGTTGGAGAGATTTCAAAATATTGATTTTTAATATTTTGTTTCTATTGCGTTTTCAAGTCTGATAGTTTACGAACTTCCATCAACGCAAACGCTTCCAGACTTTCTTGAAAAAAATGACTACAATCTTACTGGAAACATGGTGGTCACAATTGCAAAAGAACTAATAGAAGCTATCAGCTACCTTTCTTCAAAGCAGATCGTTCATAATGCGCTCCTTCCTGAGAATATTTTGATCGCAGACAATATGAAGGTATGGTCATTGTTTCGTTTGTTGTAAGTGTAAAACTATTTAAAAGTGTAAAATAAATAACAAATGGTAAGCTTTCGAATACAACTAAAATAATCATGCATGAGTGAGTTTAAGAGTAGTAACAGACGTTTGTTACAATACACCAAACCCTCAAACGCACCACATGCACTTAGTCTTGCAAATTGCACAGACACCATATGCTATTACTTAATAATAATATACATGAAAAATGTTCTACTTGATTGTCCCTACAACATTAACGTCTCTTTACGGTCTATTTACTGCTCGTATATTTGGTTTGTTTAACACGCTTTGCTTCTTTACCCCACTAATTGAAAAAGACTACTCAGATCATTAGAAATCTTCAAGTTTTCCTGCATGCACTTTGCAAAGTTTATATTTTATTTTTTTATTTATTTTTTATTAACTTTCCGGCCACAATAGACTCAGTTACAAAAAAAAATGAAAATACGTAAAACAACACAAAGAAAATTAGCAACACACTCGACATGGTAGCAGGGTAACGGCAACAGCATAAGGCCCAGATTATATACAATTTAAAAATAAATGTAAAAATAATGCTGACTGATTAATAGCAGCAAATATAATGGAAAGGAATGACAGCGAGGTTGATTACATTTAGGAATATTTGTTTTCCATGTTCGTGGGTCATCTAATACTATAAGAATTGGCTAATGAAGTAAAGGAATAATTAGAAACTATCAATTTAAAAGAAGACAATGTTAAAGTTACAGATAAGTTAAGTTCATGAGTTAATGAGTTCCAAACTCTAGATGTTCGGTTGATATACGACCGTTGAAATGTTGTAGTTTTGCATTTTTGGATGCGAAATTTCGGTATTGTTGGGTTCCTAGTCACGCTATTTCAGCGAGCCGCTCTGAATAATTTCCCGAAAATATCATATACCGTGACAAAGTTAAAACTGGTTTAAAACACTCATCAACCTTTATTTCGTTAATTTGGGGAGTTCGAACGACCGCCACAGAAATTCGTGACTGCCAACTTGTCAGGACTTGTGTTCTCGTTCGATCTGGGCTTAAAATAAACTTTGTAGTCCGTCTCTCCATTCTTTAGGTGTGTTTGATGAATTCAATAGATTGGAAGGCTTAAATTTGTGTATCCAGGTACTCGGAAAAACTCTCAAGCAGAGAGATTTGTTGAACAATGCGTATAATGACGTGGCGATTGATGTGGCCGTTTCCGTCAGTATCCGTGAAGATATCCCATCCGAACCAGTAGCTTTGTTAAAGTGTTTATGAAACGAAAATTAAGTTTGTCTTATTTGAAAGTACTTTTAAAATGACAAAGCAACATCTTTTGCCGTTTTTTGTTTCCTTGCTTCGTTTTTGAGATATTTCAGTTTGTTTTATATGTGAAACTAACCAGTGACATCACAACGTGGATAATGTCTTACTGGGAAAGGTTATATATCTTTGCTATTATTAAACGAAATCAGTTGAGAATGTATACTTTTGTTGTTGTAAGGGAAAACACACACACACATAATTGCTTCGAAGTGATTCCGTTTGATAATAGCAAAGATATATAACCTTTCCCGGTAAGTCATTATGCACGTTGTGACGTCACTGGTTAGTTTCGATTATAAAACAAACTGTGATATCTTAAAAACAAAGTAAGGAAACAAAAAACTGCAAAAGGTGTTACTTTGTCATTTTAAAAGTACTTTCAAATAAGACAAACTTAATTTTCGTTTCATAAACACTTTAACATCCAATGCTTTCAATACTTCGAGTACATCTTGAGTTGTAAGACAAAGGTCTGAATCTATTAGGGATGAAAATTGAGTTTCGTTGTCTGTGATAATATCTGAAGTATGTTCTGTACTATCCTTACTGAGGCTACGTCCACACGTATACGTTTTCATATTGTTTCTGGTAAGTAGACCATTGTTTTCTATTCCCTTGATGACGGAGAACAATATGAAAACGCTACGAAAACGTATACGTGTGGACGTATATAGCCTGAAAATCGAGGCAAAATAGCGATTGAAGAGATTGGCGATGCAAGATCTGATGGATTATCAGCTAAGTTCCAAGATTGATCATCACTAGCAGTCGACATTGATATTGGTCCAGGAATATTCCGTAATTTATAGTTTAGTTTCAAAATGGACCAGTGCCGTTTTGGATTGTTCTTAAGGTTTGCTTTGATAATAGAGGCAAACCCGTATAAGATTTTACTATGATCCATAAATATTCCGGTTTGTTAGTGTTAAGTTGTGATAAGAAATGGTCATTAAGTAGATTTATAAATACGGTCTCTTTTGTTCCTGTGGTGTTTTCCAATGATTTCATTGAATATTGGGCAAATCAAAGTCTCTAGCTCAAATTAGCAGAGTTATCGTATTGGTGGCAAATTTCTCCAAGAAAAATATTGAACTGGTCCATCCAAGTTAAATCGACATTTGGTGGCCTGTATCAGGAACACAGAGTATAATTTTGTTATAATAGGTAGTTAGAACAGCCGACACAATTTCTAAGTTAGATTCAAGGGAGAGCTCTTTGATTGTTTTGAATGACGTGGTTTTGATGGCAATTATCACACCACAGGTGTAGCGATCGGTTCTCTCCTTCCGGTAAATAGTATAATCAGAATGTAGAATCTCAGCATCAGAATTATCTTGATTTAACAATGTTTTATTAACACATACGACATCGGGATCTTCGTCGTAAATAACTGTTTGAAAACGTTGTAAATTGCATACCATTTAGAGCGGTTCACGCGGATTTGCATTGTTGACTTCAAGCTTCTGACGTTGAGTGAGCTACGTTTTAAAGAACCCTAAGATGTTGGTCCTGGATTTAGTTCCACGTCACCAGCAATTAAAACTAGGCTGTAAGCGACTGAGACGTTGCCATATTTGAAGGGTTGACGTTTGGCCAAGAGCAATACTTGTCCGTGAAGTTGGTGTCAGTGAAGCTTGTTTTCCGAATGAACTGAGGGGTTAAATGAACGGGGATTTTCTAGCCTCCTTCGCAGACGTTAGCGCGCGGTCCCTGTCCCCCAACTAACGTCTGCTCACATTGGCACAACATTGAACATTCCTTTCCCTTCAATTAACCAATCACAACGAATCCCCCGAAAAGTGAGGGACCGACCTTTGACCTTCTGTTGCCAAACCTCAAATGAGTGAAGATTTGCAATCAACCGTTAGGCGTGATCGTTTTTCCGCGTTTGTTTTACGTTTGAAACATTCACGTTGAGCGGAACTTGTTCGTTATTTGAAAGCTGTAAACCAACTGATTTGAACCGTGAATGGACAACCGTTTGACAAATCCCGACCACATGTTTGACAAACGTGAGAGCATGTTTTCGAGTGTATTTTATAAGTACATTTACAAACGACGAAGCCGAAATCATTCGATTTTTATGGGAAAGGATGGAGTTTATCGGCAGCCGATCACGGTGAGGATAGAGCAACTGTCGATGTTTGTTCTGGCGTCGAAAATTTTTCTGCCGATTGTGATTTGGGTGAGAAAACGTCGTTCAAGTAAACGTGTTGGGAAAATTTTTGACGGAGTGCCCAGCCTTCACCTTATAATATTTTAAACAGGCCAGTTCGAGTTGACCACGAAACGTATTTGAAACCAATATTATTTATATCGCAAAGTTACTACAAACAACAACCAAGGTAAGTGTATTTTGTTTATTTCAGTGTATTAAAATTATTTTGAGCGAATTTAGCATGCATAAACAAAATACACTTACCTTGGTTGTTGTTTGTAGTAACTTTGCGATATAAATACTATTGGTTTGAAGTACGTTTCGTGGTCGACTCGAACTGACCTGTTTAAAATATTATAAGGTGAAGGCTGGACGCTCCGTCCAAAAATTTTCCAACACGTTTACTTGAACGACGTTTTCTCACCCAAATCACAATCGGCAGTAAACGTTTCGACGCCAGAACAAACATCGACAGTTGCTCTATCCTCACCGTGATCGGCTGCCGATAAACTCCATCCTTTCCCATAAAAATCGAATGATTTCGGCTTCGTCGTTTGTAAATGTACTTGTAAAATACACTCGAAAACATGCTCTCACGTTTGTCAAACAGGTGGGCGGGACTTGTCAAACGGTTGTCCATTCACGGTTCAAATCATGCAGTTGGTTTACAGCTTTCAAATAACGAACAAGTTCCGCCCAACGTGAACGTTTCAAACGTAAAACAAACGCGGAAAAAGGATCACGGCTAACGGTTGATTGCAAATCTTCACTCATTTGAGGTTTGGCAACAGAAGGTCAAACGTCGATCCCTCACTTTTCGGCGGATTCGTTGTGATTGGTTAATTGAAGGGAAAGGAATGTTGTGCCAATGCGAGCAGATGTTAGTGGGGGGGACAGGGACCGCGCGCTAACGTCTGCGAAGGAGGCTAGGATTTTCTGGATAGTAAGTAGGTTAGACCAATAGAACTCTGCATGTAAGTTGGTTTCTACAACAATCAGGGTCAACTCTACACTGCTTAGCGTTGACCACGATGATAAGATACATGAGTAAAATTCATATGAGACAGGAATCGCCAAAAATCGAAGACATGGGCTATCAAACACCCTAAATAGGCCCAGGCCCCCGGCTGCTCGGCATGGATAAAATATAACAGAATCATATAGACATTGTTCTATTACGAGAAATATCTCTTGAAAAAATAAGCAATGTAAAAATGTTCATAGCCAGCATTTTAGTTGAATTGTATGATTACTTCTTCGCAAGTACTTCCTTTGTAAAATTTATAACAGATCTCTGTGGGATTTAACGAAATCCCGCGAATTCCTTATCTTCAAAATTCCGTTACAGGAAAAAGAATCCGGCTAATAGAAATGTGCAAACGGGAATGAATAATTTATGTTCTAAACTTACCTGTATATAGCTGCTACAAACATGTGTTTGTAGTTTTCATGATTCTTTAGTCGAACTGAAAACCGTGCATAAATGAGATCCAGCAATTGAACTACGATATTTCAGTCGAATATGCTCCAAATTTACTCCAAAAGGTATCGTTTAAAACCTAATTTCTTCCATTTTTAACTGTTTACAATAATTTTAGTCAGCGGCTACTAAACAATGTGCTCTAAAGTGCTTCATGTTATGTGATATAGAGTACTACATATTTTCTCCTCGCCTTTGAATGTTATGGACTTTTAGGGATAAAAGGCGATTTATGGTATTTGCCGCTGATAATACCACGGGCTCAAACGTCTTCGATTTCTGGCGATGAGCTCGTAATTTGACGTCTAACCTCCATGATTAAGGGGAAACCCCTGCTGAAAGTTGAATTGTCAGGAACGAAACCTTCACAGCACAGAAAAAAATGGAAATCCCAAATACGCCAAGAGCTGAAAACCCGGATAAAGGAACAGTTACTTTCAAAATTTGCTCAAAATGTAGAGAAAAGTCAAGCGATGAACTTGATATCAATAAAAGCTTGGTGTAGAAACTTAAAAGGACCGAATATAGATGAAAATAAACCAGCCGGTAAAGTTGAGTTAAGAATAACTATTAATAAGGGCACGGCATGGAGGAAAGTTGACGATAATTCAAAAACCAGTAAACTGGAAACTCCGAGAATAACACGAGTGGTAGAACTGATCCAAGCGATCAATATGATTTAAAACTTGGCTCAAAGTAGATGTTCTAAGAACGGGAAATTCAAAAATTCACTGTTGTTAGGCGACGAGAATAATTGGTCATGGTCGTGGCTATGGTGACGGTGTAATGGTAAGGTAACAGTCGTAATTGTGATGTAAAGGGACATAGCAAAGCCAATAGTATTTGCAATTTGCAAGAACGAAGGAAAAACTTACCCATGTGTAATGTTTGCGAGTTTGGTGTATTGTAATTTTACCTATAAAAAATGCTTGTTACATTACACACACCTTGAAAACGTATCACATGCACTAAATATTTACGACGTAAACCAATCTCGTTCCCAGAGCCCACGTTCCCCACCCGGGAAACGAGACTCTGGGATAATCCGTTTCAAATCACAGGATTCTTGTTATTCCGGTTGAGGTACGCATGCCTAATTATCCGAGGGGAATCTGGATGGTATGTTCTCCTTGTTTGACTTTTCCCCAAACAAGTCAATGGGGTTGCTGGCGAAGCTCGAATTACGGCATCTACACACATACGGCGAAGATATCGATCGCGGCAACGTCTTCACTGGAGTCTTGTCCAACATTTTTGTTGATTTTGGTTTTATTAATTCTACTTCCGGTCACTTCAGACCAACTCATGCTCACTATTCAGCCAATAACGTAACGATTTGAAACGGATTATCCCAGAGTCTCTCGTTTTCCTAGCCTGCGTAGCCGGCGCTGGGGATTGAGACGGACAGTGAAAGGAGCGCCTGCAGTCACCCATTGTTATTTTTCGTGTATAGCGTTCGCCGACGAACGCTCGCAGTCTATTGGTTGACACGCTAATGACCAATCAATCAAAGAGAGTTTGAATTTCGGCTGCCGACGTTGGCGAAGAAGAGCGTTGTGAAAATGTACCTTGCATATAATATTATTAAGGAAACGAGCTCAAAATAAACTGAGATTGAGAAGAGAGTGGCCATAAGGCAGCTGCATGTGTATCAGAAGGAAAATGTTTATTCGCTGGTTTTCCAACAGTTAATTACGGTAAGATTTTCACGCAAGACGTGGCCCCTTCGGCGACTTCGCTTAACGTCGAGTAACTGAATTGTCTGACATTGGCTTGAGCAAAACATCATGTAGAATTTCTTACACTCGCATTTGATTCGAATCAGTGGGATCTACTCAGGCGTACTTCTCCTGCTGCATTGGCCATCAGCGCCAGTTATCAGTGGAAAATAAAATTTGCTATTGAATTTAACTCAGTATTATTGATGTGACTGCGAATGTCGCGAGATGTTCTGATTATATTTATATTGATCGTCGTCATATTCGTTGTATGCACATCTTTTATAACTACGAAAATAATCTGTCTGAGCTTTCTGTAGCCCATTCAACATAAATTGTTTAATTAGTTAAAAGATTTTGCAGCGAACACTATTAAACCGTAAATCAGTCAAGATATAGCAACAGCAGAATAATATAATGTTGTCAGACGCTGACACAGCGAACATATACCACACAAATTCCTGAATCAAGAAGGCACTTTATAAAATAACATGCATACTACGCAAGCCCTGATTGGTCAATTGCCGTGTTTGGATCAGAGTATCCAAACACGGAAAATTCCCGCCAAAACGATTTTTTGAAAATGTCGGATAATAATTTTCTTTCAAGTTTGGATATTGTAGATGAGAATATATTTAATAAAAGCGAAAATAACAGAAACAGTAAGCAAAGGTTTGTTAGTACAACTGAGGAAGAATTAGACGAGTTGGTCGAGAACTCACAAGCCCAGAGTACAAAGTACAAAACAATTTACGCCGTCAACATTTTTAAAGGTACGAAACTTATAAAACTTTTATTCTCTTTAACAAAAATTAAATACAGAATATTGAAATTTAAAATCTAGTATCACTTTAATGCTCACACAGAACCTAATATTTAAACGTTTACATTATTTTTGAAGAATGGGCTGAACATCGCAATGTATTGACTAAGTTAAATGAAATGGACAGCGAGACGTTGGACAACAACCTGCGTTTGTTTTACGCTGAAATAAAAACCCAGGACGGAAAGGACTACAGCAGGTCCACACTTCTGGGAATACGAAATGGTTTGGAGAGGTTTCTTAACGGGCCACCGCATAACAAAGGCATAACAATAGCAGGAAACCCGACATTCAAAAGGTCCAACATTTTGCTCAACGCTAAGATAAAATCGTTGAAACAACAAGGTAAACAAAGCGTGAAACACAAACCTGCGCTTGAGGCTGAAGACCTGGTAAAGCTGAAGATCAATGATGTACTCGACTGTTCCAACCCCCTTGGATTGCAGAGAAATGTATGGTTTCACACAACCCTCTTCTGGTGTCGTCGAGGTCGCGAAGGTCAAAGAAATTTAACAAAACAAAGCTTCGTGTTCGCTAAAGATCCGACTGGTGACGAGTTTGTAACGATGGCCCATTGTGAATCATCGAAAAACCATCCAGGTGGAGTAAATGACACAGAAAGCTTCAAGCATATGGGACGAATGTACAAAACCCCACAACAAAATGATGGCTACAGCGCCCTGAAGCTTTACATCTCCAAGCTAAATCCATCCTGCGAAGCCTTTTTTCAGTATCCGAAGCGCCAGTGGTCGTCGGCCGATATCGTCTGGTACGAAAATCGTCCTCTCGGTGTAAATAAGCTCGGCGATATGATGAAAATCATCAGTTCAGCTGCTGGCTTGTCTACCATCTACACTAACCACTGTGTGAGAGCAACATCCATTACCCTTTGGTCCGATGCTGGCTTGACCAACCGGCACATCATGTCTATTTCAGGCCACCGAAACGAGCAGTCGCTTCAGCATTACAACCGAAGACCATCAACATCACAACTCAAGCGTTGCAGCGATGTCCTCTCACAAGCTCTTGGTGGTGAATGTTCAGATGGGCATCAAGCAGCAAAACGAAGACGCGTCCTTCAGCTTGCTTCCAATTCCGAGTCAAATGCCCCAACAACAACGATCACTTCGCAGACCTCAAACATTCAGATCGAAAATCTCCCTCAGTTTGGTTCCCTGTTTAGCAGTTGCTCCATTGGGAATGTAAATGTAAATTTCCATCTGCAGCAGTGATTTTGAACTTGTTTCCCCCACTTGTTTAAGCCTTTAAGCCTTTGACAGTTACTTGCAAAGGCTTAAAATGCTCTATTAATGTTAAATAAACATCATGCTAGTTGACGACTTTGGGAGAATTGACATATTTATCAAATTGTTTTAATAAAGTTTATTGCTTTTTATCTGTTGTTATATTGCTTTTTATCTGTTGTTATTTTATAAAAGAAATACCAAATGGTTTTCCGTGTTTGGATACTCTGATCCAAACACTTGGGAAATTGCTCGACTTTCGAAAAGCTAAAAACATTCGCCTACGGCTCGTGTTTTGTTACGCTTTTCTCCAGTCTCGCAATTTCCCGCGTGTTTGGATCAGAGTATCCAAACACGGAAAACCATTTGGTATTTCTTTATTATAAAATAACATGTATACTACGCGAGCCCTGATTGGTTAATTGCCGTGTTTGGATCAGAGTATCCAAACACGGAAAATTCCCGCCAAAACGATTTTTTGAAAATGTCGGACAGTATATCATATTCACTTGTGATTATTTTATAAAAGAAATACCAAATGGCTTTTTCCGTGTTTGGAGACTCTTATCCAAACACTTGGGAAATTGCTCGACTTTCGAAAAGCTAAAAACACTCGCCTACGGCTCGTGTTTTGTCACGCTTTTCTCCAGTCTCGCAATTTCCCGCGTGTTTGGATCAGAGTATCCAAACACGGAAAACCATTTGGTATTTCTTTATTGATACACATGCTCAATCATAACTGTGCTATTTTAGTTAATTCTAGATACGTGTTTTTTAAACGGAGTAAATATTCGATCAACTTCCAAATTAATTAAGCTATTTAGCTTAGGTTTTTGAAATTGAGAACTTCCAAAAATACACTGTTTTAATTAGGGGGCGGCAAGAAAATTATCAATAGGCGCCTGCAGGTGCTCCCTTCCCCAATCACCCCAGTGCCGGCTACGCAGGCTATCGTTTTCCGGGTGGGGAACGTGGGCTCTGGGAACGAGATTTGACGTAAACGCTTTACGTGCAAACGCTGTCGCTTATAAATTAAAGGACGTGTGACTAGATTAGCTCTCCTACTCTCAGTAGCTCAACTGTTAGGGCCGTCTAACTACGGTTATTAGAAGGTTGCGGGTTCTATTCTTGTAAGGGGCTTAGAAACATTTTCGAATTATTTTAGCTTGACGAACGTCTACTAAATATGAGTTCTATTTCTTCTGTCGTCAAAAGTTTATAATAATGTATTTGTGCATGGATATTTTTCCCCTTACCGCTTTAATTATCTATTTCTCAATCGCAATTTAGTCTGTTCTTCATCGACTTCATGTTTTCGGTTTTATTATAGTTGTAATATCACGGCCACCTCGGTTTTCATTGTTTCCACACGCACATTTAATATCGAAATAACCCGATGCATAAAGATGAGGTACGATTAGTAACTAATCATACCTATAACCTTTATGCATCAGGTACGATTAGTAACTAATCATACCTAATGTTTATACACGAGGTACGATTCCCGTGATTTACAATAGGCAATATCATTGCCCAATGCAACGGGACCATGCCTAAAACATTTCGAGTAGAGTACACTGGAGTGTAGCGCCCCCAATCGAGAAGTGGAGACAAGTCTTTGCCTATCTCCAAGTAGGTTCGCTGAACACGCTTGTAGCGGCAGCGCCCTAAACGAAAGGCAAACTTTCATTGTGTTACTGGTTAGTTATCTCAAGAATTTATTACAGTTTGCCTGGAACATAAAATGTGGGACTAATACTAAATCAATGCGCATGTCTTTACACTGTTGTTCTTTTTATAGACAACTATCTAATATTAGTTTATGTGCGTGAATTAGCATTAGGTCAATGGTAACCTTTCAACCGATCATATACATGTTTTGTTAGTTAAAAGCGCTTGTAATATATTTACAGATATATAGATATATAAATGGCTATTGCATTTCAAGTAAAGATAGTTACCGATAGATCATGGCCACGTTTGGATGTTGGTTTTATGCCAGATACATTCCCTCGGGCTTCGCCCTCGGGACTTTTACTCTCCTTCTTCTTCCTCGGTAACCGTAATATTACAAAGTGATAGCATAACATATTGGTTGATTAGTGATTAAATGTCCCTCAAGCCTCGGGAGGTTTAGTTTTCGGGTACATTTAATCACTATTCAACCTATATGTTATGCTATTACTTATAATAATTGTAACTGTGTTATTATCATTATATTATAAGTAACAGTTGGCATTTCACTCAATTAAACTACATTTTGTCAAGGTTTTTTTAACTAGAATCTCGGGAGTGAGAATATGCACATTTTAAGAATAAACCAAGAACAGTTGCAAAAATTGCAACCCCAACGCCTTCCAGCTAGGAATCAAACTCGCGACCTTGCGATACTAGTGCAGCGCGAGTACTACAAAGATAATCTTTGAAATTGCTAAAATATACTATTTTTTCTTGAGTGTCCGTGAAACCGAATTGAAAGTTTGCATTATATATTAGACAAAACTCTTTTGTTTCACTAGACTTCGCAGATCACAGCTATTCTTGGAGGACTTTCTGCCGCAAAGTTTGTGACATCATCCGATGAGGATGGCGATGAAGAACGGGGCGGCGAGAACCACCAAAACATGGAAGAACTCTCAAATGATGTGGAAGCTTTTGGATACATTTTACAGATGCTGCTTGACACCGCATATTTTGAACGGGCCACTCTTCGATTGGTGAGCATTAAGTATTATTGAATTTTCAAACGGCACTTTTTTATAGTTATAAATACATAATTTAAGAAGTGTCGGTAGATATAGATAGATATGTTTCTTAAAATCACCTTGATTACAGTATGAACTGAATTGTTGAGGTTTACATCATTTGAAATCTCTAATATTACAGCCAAAATAACTAGTCCTAAAAATATACATTAACTATAATTAAAACTATAATATTATAAATCTTAACTATGATTAAACAATTGCTTTATTGTAATTGGTATAGCACTAGCATTAATAAATGTGTTGTTAAAACGATTAGTTTGGCAACGCGGTATTTTTAAAAGCATGTTCTTTTCCTAAGATTCACAGATAAATTACTGTCTTTATACGGTAAAAGTTGATGTAACTGTCCGTTCGGCTGAGTCAGAATCTTGTTAAAGAACGAGGAACAAAGTTCAGATCTGCGTTGTTGAAGGCTAGAAAGTCCTGATCTTGTTAGGGCTTGTTCGTAAGGTATATCATACATCCGTAGGTGTACTTTTGTTAGTGTGAAATACAGTACTAGTTACCAAAAGGTGTAGTATTTTGCCTCTCGAGTGAACATAAAATAACAAAAAAAAAATACAGTCGATTTTTCAATATAGTGTTCAACACCATAAACACGAAGATGTGATTTTATGTTCTGCTTAAGTTCAAGCCAATAAAATCTAAACCAAGCTTGACGAGCTCGGCGAACGACGTGTTACTGGTAACCCACAGTTGCATATCCTACTCAAGTAAAATATTCTATTGGAAGACAAAAGCAAAACTAACTAGAGGGCAGTCAGGAACTGCATATACCTCCGCCAATGGGTTATTAGAGATGTAATTATTAGCCATCCCGCTAACCAGCTAGCTCACGAGACCAACACATGCATGTATAAATAGAATGCTTGAATGCACTCGTACCAAAATTATAAGCGCAATCAAGCATTTCTTATACACGGAGAATCTTTCAGTCTGATTTGTATTAATTTCTCATCCAAATTTTGACTAAATTCATCCACAATTTAATAGGTTGGTCGTTGGTCCATTGCCAACACTTCTGCAAACTTTCATGAAAATCGGTGCAATATTTTTTGAGATATCCTGGCGAGAGACAGACAAACAAACAACCAACCAACCAACCAACCAACCAAACAAACAAACAAACAAACAAACAAACGAACGAACGAACGAACGAACAGCCAACAAGCAGACCGACAGACAGACAGACAGACAGACAGACAGAGAGACAGACAGACAGACAGACAGACAGACAGACAGACAGACAGACAGACAGACAGACAGACAGACAGATAGATAGATAGACAGACAGACGACAGACAGACAAACAGACGACAGACAGACAGAGGCAGGCAGGCAGACAGACAGACAGACAGAGGCAGGCAGGCAGACAGGCAGGCAGGCAACACGATCGGAAATTGCGGCTGTCGAAACTCTCGAAATACGGGCTGACCCGTATTAACTACGCATGCGTAGAACGAATATCTCTTGCGTGTAAACGTCATCAAAATACACGAGACCAAGCGAGGCGCGAGATGAATGAGGAGCGAAGGAGCGTTGTGGTACGTGTGGGTTCATACGATAAAATTAGGAAGATAAAGGACAATAATGGATCCATTGAAGAGGATACTAGGGATATTGTAGGATATCAAGCATTTGAAATCAATATGGCGGAAAAAGTAGACGAAGAACATGGTGCGATATAGTATCGTAAACGTCCATGTAAAATGACTAAAATCTGTTGTTGGTTGGCCGTTAACTACCCACAAAGGAAGTCGGGTTGTTTTTTTGGCAGATTTGTGTACCCAATTAGCCTTTAAAACGGATTTTAAAGTTTGAATCAGCGTGGAAAGTATACCGTTGACGACTGACGAAGTGACGAGTTGACATAAAACAAATCCAATCAACTATGGAGGGTGAATAAAGCTATCAACTATCAGCCGACAACTCACTTGAGCCAGCACGCACGTGGACTGTGAACTGCGCCATGAAAGTGACCGATTTTTTATGCGATTTCCGATCGTGGCAGGCAGGCAGGCCGACCGACCGACCGATCGATCGATTGATTAGTTAATTGATGAGTTAATTGATTAATTGATTGGTTGGTTGCTTAACTGGTTAACTGATTGATTAATTGGTTAATTAATTGATGAATAATACAAACAATGTATTTTTTTTAGTAATTTTTTTTTCTCTTTTTATAAGTGTTTGTAAGTAACTTTTGGGTGGATTAGCACGTATGGTTCTCATGTTTCCTTTCTAGTCCTTCCCCACTGTATCCTTTGTAGTTTTGTCTATTTGATGTAATTATTCCTTAATATTTTTTTTGTAGTTCATACTTTTATTTATCTATTATGTTTATACTTGCAGTTAAATGGATTAAATTAAAATAATTAATTAAAATTAAATTACATTACATTACATTACATTGCATTACATTACATTACATTACATTACATTACATTACATTACATTACATTACATTACATTACATTACATTACATTACATTACATTACTTGATTGATTAGTTAATTGATTAGTTAATTGGTTAATTGATTGATTGATTGATTGATTGATTGTTTGATTGATTGATTGATTGATTGATTGATTGTTTGATTGATTGATTAGTTAATTGATTAGTTAATTTATTAATTTATTGGTTGGTTGCTTAACTGGTTAACTGATTGATTAATTGGTTAATTAATTGATGAATAATACAAACAATGTTTTTTTTTGGTAAATTTTTTTTCTCTTTTTATAAGTGTTTGTTAGTAACTTTTGGGTGGATTAGCACGAATGGTTCTCATGTTCCTTTCTAGTCCTTCCCCACTGCATCCTCTATAATCCTGTACTGTATTTTGGTTGAAGCTTGTGTATGTGTATATGTAGAAACTAAATAGATTTTTTTGCTCAAATCTAGTTACATGATGTGATGGATTCTTGTTTCATCGAAGATCGTAAAAGCAGACCAACAGCATTAGAGATTTCCAACCAAATCGAATTGGTGGATCTTGATTATGGCTATTGGGATACCCGTCTCTAAACAGAAGATTCCTTCTCTTCAGTCTAGTTGCAACATTATCGAGAAAAAGATAAAGCCCGTAAAGCCAGGATACGGATTTTTTCCGAAATCTAAAGTGATATTTGGAAAATCTTATGGAATTTCTTCTTATTCATTTTTAGAAATAGTTTTGCTTCATAAGAGCACTCAGTACGGGATAAAGTAGAATGAATTTCAAAAAGCCCATATGTAATACGCTGTTTTAGGTGCATAAAAACCATTAGATTGGTTTTCTTTAAGAAATAATACCCTAAGCTTAAACATGGGAAAATTGTTTAAAAAAAGGTTATTACATAGTGTGTGGTAACCTTTGTAGTTGGGCTTGTAATGACTCGAGTCATATCGCTCAAAATAATTATTGACGAACTTTCATGCAATGTTCCTTATACAGATATATACTGTACCCTTTGAAAAATACCGTATTCTGCAGTTTCATATATGCTGCCGGTATACTGATTGTAGTAAGAACATACATTAAATTTTCTTTTAACTTGCACCGAGTTGAATGTTGTTTCTTTTTAGAGGCAGTGCACTTGAAGCTGCTGTACTTGCGTTGCAAAAATGCGCGCCTTTTCAAAAGTATGTATGTCTTTGTATCATAACAGAAGAGAAGCATGCATGTAAAGCAGGATGAAGTCATTTTATTAACGATATTTTTCAAGTTTTTGAAGTACTCTTTTAAATTCGTGATATCGTAAGCAAGTCGCACCCGTTCAACAAACGAGTACTAGCCGTGGGAACACTATAGTACTACCTGGCTGGACTGTCGGTCATCTAGGCACATTTCGAATCCCTAGACAGTCGGTATCATCTTTGATGGTTGGTATATAGCATCATTACTACTCCTCCCGTCCCCCAGTGTACCATCAGGACCCTGATCCAGTGGTCTCATAATATTTTATATTATAATAGTTTCAATTAGATTCTCCTGAGCTTGTCTATGTAGGGTAAGGGCTATAATGTTCCGATTTGTGGTTTCCAGAGCGACTCGATTTTTTTATTCTTCTTTGTAGTTGAAAGTTTCTCTTTTCCTCCCTTCTTGTTTGTTTATTTGTTTCAATTATAAAAAAATTGTATTTGCCAATGTCAAGGTTTACTTTATTTGTTTCCACCAATAATTTATTGGTATAAGTCCTGATTTTATTTGACTCAACAAAGTATGCAGCTCAGAAACATTGCAGTTTTTGCGCAGTTGTTGGTCATCAGCATAAAGATGTAAGTTTGATGGTTTCCATCAATTTATGATAGAGGGTTGAGCAAGGAGTTCAGGTAATTCATTAATGTAGATGTAGAGTATGAACAAGATGGGGCCTAATACATAGTCTTACGGAACACCACAAATTACTTTTAAGGTTTTGACTTTGAGCACCCAATTTGTACACACTGTGTTCTACCAGCCAAATATTTTGTAAATCACTCCAGGAATGTTCCGGCAATTCCATATTTGTACAACTTGTCCAAAAGCGTTCTACGATAAAGGCTGTCGAAGGCCTTGCTGAGATCTAACTACGTAAGTAGTGTTATTTCTTTGTTGTCCATTGACTTAAACATGTCATTTAATTGTTATACAAGTCAAGCCAGTGATTATTGAAAGTCCCTTGATTGAAATATATGTAACAAAGAATTTTCACACAGATAAGTTATCAGTTGCCTGAATATCAATTTCTCCAAAACCTTTGACAGTATGGGAAGCACAGAGATGGGTCGGTAGTTCAATTTGAATTTTTGAATTTTAAAAATGGGAGGTTTTTTTGTTTTTACATTGAAACAAAATGCTGGCTCGTCAACGAGGGCTTACGCTACTTTAATTAACAATGTGGAGTAAAACGAATAAAGAAGAAAAAAATGAGAAAAAAAAAGGAAAATAATGAGAGCTTAATCAGTTGAAGGATTCTGCAGTATCTAATTTCTAAGAAAACGTTCAGATTGCTTAATATATTGTTGAACATACATAAATATCTCGTTGTTATCTTCTATATTCAAATTGGCAAAACCAAACAAAATATTTTTACTTTTTGCGATTCCGACAAAAGATACCAGCTATCACAAAGAACCTGTGAAGGCGCCAAGAGAAAGAAAATCCTAAGAGCAGAATATTGAATTAAATAGTGAGTCACTGTCTCACAGTTGTACCACAGGCGCAAATGAAATGCGTTGCAGGTTTATTTTGCCAGTGTCCACTCCTCGTATATTTTGGTTGTTTAAAAACGCTTTAATTGTTTCTTCTACCACTACTCGAAAAAGTTAACTTAAAGCATTATTAGAATCTTCTAGTTTTCTTTCAGGCACTTTACTTGACAACAAGGAAGAATAATTAGCTCCGAATTTGAACGAATTGTTCTCCTTTATTCCAATTTTTTAGCCGCCATCTTTGTGTATTTTGTGCACAAAAGCCTGGGTACGAGATTGGAAAATGTCATACGTCAAAATCCGCTGCAGAACCAATCTCGTTCTCAGAGCCCACGTTCCCCAGGAAACGAGAGGCTCTGGGATAACAGTTCACGCCATCACAGGATTCTTGTTATCCAGAAGAAGTAATCATGTTCATCAGCCAATGAAATATCGATGTGAAATGGATTATCCCAGAATCTCTCGTTTCCCGGGTGGGGAACGTGGGCTCTGGGAACGAGATTACTGCAGAACGTGATTGACTCTTTTCATTTTTTCCTGGGGTTTTATTTATTGCTTTATTGACTTTATTCTGCACTTTATTTCCTTAAAACTGCACTCCTCTTAGCCAATCAAAATTGAGAATTTTTTTTTCATGTATATTATTAAGACGCAAACGGATATGTAAAACCAACGAATATCTGTCAATAGCAAAATTATAGTTTTTGTTATACGTGGAATGTCAAAAAAGGGCGAGAGCTCAAGCCTCATACGCAAGATCTCACATAATAGTTATTTCCTCTTAAAATTTTGTTGTGTTTATAAATATGGACAACTCAGTTAGTCCGGAAGAGTAGACATACTACTAAACTAAGGTTAAGTAAGATCTGGGTAGCCAGTAAGCAGGATGAAAATTTTCCAGTGTAAATGCTTAAATGCCGAGTTTCATGACCTGCTTATCAGGATAACTTTTTTGAAATTTTGAATGCTTTACATGCTTAAGCTGTCAAATCAGGCTGTACAAGCAAGATAAAATTCACTCAGCACTGCCTAAATGTGCTTTACTAGTATTTTAAATTTATAATTTGTTCAAAATTTATTCGAGGATGGCATATATACAGGCAGAAATATGTATTGATATATTAAGATGATAAAATAAACAAATAATTCAAAGAAGGTATACTGTACAGTGATTAAAACCAATTTGCAAAACGTTCAGATTTTTTTACATTTATGATTTTAGTGTTAGAAAGTACTACATGCACGCAGAAATATAATGTGTTGTTTTTAAAATGCCGTATAAACATAAAAATACACCTGGACACTTTCAACCCCCCTAGTCTTGATACGATTAATTCAATAACGCAAAAACGTGGATGTAATGTATGCGCCCCCACTGCGACAACTTCCTAGAGCACAAATATTAAAGTTAAACATTTTAACACACTCTTGTCAAAAACAGCCATAATATTTTATTCTGGCTACCAATTTTTTTCAGCAGACAAAAGGGACCAGTTAAGGGCAGCCTCTGCAGGAATGAGTAATTGTAACTAACTAAACATCAGATAATTCCATTGCCTGGATAAAGCTGGGTTGTACCATCACTTCAACTTCGATATTTATACACCTTCCTGGCTAAAATGTCTTCTTTCACCCATCAGAAGAACGTCAGTGTCTCCACTAATTGGACAACATAGTTTAAAACTCTGGTTGACCGACGGATTGTTAGTAAATCTTGAAGACATCTTGGTCGTCATACCTTCTCCACATTTTCAAAATTTCGCCACAGACGATTACAAAACACGATGATCCCGCGATATTTTTTAACAGCGCAGACAAAATTCCTTGCTGCTGGTCACCGCTCTTTAGCGCTTTGTCTGGATGTCTATTTTGTTCAACAGTAGGGTGTCTACTTTGGTCCGCGTGGGATAGGGTATATAGCCATTTTATTAAGCCATTAATAAAATAAAGTTAATGAGGAAACGTTCTTATCAAGGCGTGTCTTGGGTTTTGGCAAAACAGATGTTTTTCAGGCGGTTTAAGCTATCAACATGTCAGATATACGCCAGATCGGTTCTAAAGTCCATTTGCTTTTGCTCATCCAGCTTGCCAGTGCACGTGAATAACAAATGACTAGTTCCTGGCGCGAAAAAGTAACCAATAGCATTTCAAAAGAGTCACATATAAGCAAAACGCGCGCTAAACCCTTTCACTTGGTACATGAGCTCTATACAAAGATATAGCACGCACAATCAAAACGCGTAAAGCTCTAAAAGAAAATATTTGTCCACCGGCTTAATGAAATTCAATCGCCTGTCCTTAACCAACTGCCACAATCATTTTCAAGCAAACCATTACAACTGAAGGCTCTGGTATGTAACCACAAGGCCCACCATCAGTGTAAAGTATTTGTGAGTATGCTCCTTGCTTTCCCGTCCCTAGAATATATACTTGTGTCCCAACCTCGCTTGAGGTTTGGGATTTCCTTCCTTACTAGATCTCGAGAATAACTTATTATTGCGGTCAAATGACTCGACCCGATTAATACTTGTCGACAGCCACTCCAGTCTCGGTCAGTCGACGATAAATATATGGATACAAAAGGAAAGAAAAGAATAGTATATATTTAAATAATGAGGCAACCACACAACTGTTCGCAACCTTCGATATCCTTCAATAGTTCTCAACTGTTTAACGCGTTAATTTCTGACACTAAACACTTCAACGCATGATCGTCCAAACAATCTGTTTCTAAAAATATCCAGGGCCCGGTTGTTCAAAGGCCGGTTAGTACTATTACTTTAACTCGTTATGCTGCGGCTACCATGATACCTTTCCTTCTACTTCACTTCGTTCATCCGAAGGAAAGTCATTTTCCTTCTCCTTCCCACTAAGCAGTAAGCACACATACACAACATTAATGGCAGGTTACGTGCAAGCACTGGCCTGGCGAAAGAAAAATTTTATTTATTTATTTATTCTTCACTTATAACACTAGTTTATTGGACGTCTTTGTTAGAGTCAATCGACTTTCCAAGGAGTCTTGAACGTACATGTCTTTGGAGGAGTCCGACTTCCACCGACCTTGAAGTTTGAGCAAACGATTCAAATTGGGATTGCCTGCTTGAGAATTTGCCATGAAAGTTGCTCCGCCAGACCGCAGGCTATGCGTACTGTAAAAGTGAGGATCAAGACCAATACTGGAAAGAGCTTCCTTAATGATTTCACGTAATCTTGTGTAGCCGTAAGGCACTTGGAACCAAGAGCAGCGGCGGCGTTTCGACGATGAAAGGCTTGGACAGATCTGAAAATATATTCGTCTGACTGTGCACGAATGTTAGCTAAAGAAAAATAACGAAAAAGCAAAGCATGCGGGCATAAAGGTCCATTAGTTTGGGCAATATAAACGTTATTGCTGTTGTGATATTGGTCTGTCTTACTTTTAGGAACTAATATTATCAAATGGTCCGTATTGATAGTTATGTCCTTCGCTTTTATACTGACTAACTCACTGGCTCGAAACAAACCGAAGAAACCCAGAGTAAACAAAAGTGCCGTGCGAAGACCCTTGAGGTCGCTGTCAGAGTTTGCGTATTTTGCGACGACTTTTGATAAAGCATCTATGGAAATAGGTTGCTTTCTACAGGACACGGCATGGTGCGACCGTTTACTAGCTTCAACGATGTTTCGTACCAAAGGAGAATCCGCGGGATTTGACTCGAGGGGAACAAGGTCGTGGACCCACTTTAAAGCACATTGGACTTGTAAGGTAACGCTGTACATCTTTTTGGTCGCAAAGAGGTGTGAAAGATACTGGGAAATAACCAGGGTAGTGTAAGGGAACTTGTCAGTAAGTTTGGAATCCTGGACGAAGTGGATAAACTTTCGGTATTGGGATACATAAGACTTAACGGTGGAGCTGGCGCGGAAAAGCAGCACTTGGCGAACTATTCGTTGCCTGTCAATCACACTGATCTCTCCCCAACAAGGGGCACAAACTAGGTCTTGGAATAAACAAATCAATAATTATTACAACTTAAAACGCTGTCGAAGGGTAGCTAATGTACCTGCTACAATCCAAAGCCGCTAGACAACCGGCTTCCTACCAAGCTAGCCAGGGTAACAGGCACCCACCGCCTCCTAAGCCATCCGGCTGAGAGCGTATCATTGACAACTCTGTTAAAGGCATCCGCCTTCTCCCAAGCCACCCGGCTAGGACTTTACATCAAGTAAACAACAATGGTGTCGGAATTGGTTCTCATTGCACACAAATTCATTTATTCATGTTAGGCCAAGAGCATGAATTGCTCAACATATGAAACATGATTATAAGCTTACACAAAAATACGCACAAGGCGAATAGCCTAAGAGAAAACTAACCGAAAAGCTATAAGATATCCTGTCCAGGAATTTGAACAACTGTGCATGAATGTTAAGACCCTAGAAGCAAGTGAGACAGGAGGTACTAACAGGGCGTTCTCCCCTCCCCAACTGTGGAAAAATGCATCCATCCCCGCAGAGCCAGGGTTCCAGAACCGGGAATAGAATTTGGGTACTTTGCAATTCTTATAGTCGGCAAAGCAATCTACCGTGTGCGGGCCAAATTTCCCTTCCAACAACTGAAATACTTTGGGCGTAATTTCCCAGTCGTCATAATCGACAATCTTGCTTAAATAATCGGCTTTCTCATTTAAAGGCTGTGGAATCCATTGCATATCCAATTCAATGCGAGCTTTTAGACAATTAGAAAAAATAGCAAAGGCCAGCTGATGCAAATTGAATTTCATGCTGCCTACTTGTGTAATTTTTGCTGCTACCCGACTGTCAGTAAACCATTTTACCCTGGACTGACGCAAGATGGGTTCAAAAGATTCTAAGGCAAATTCTATTGCAACCAATTCCCTATAGGTAGAGCTTTCAGCTCTTTCCAATTCGGTAAACATGCGGTGAGCTACAATTTCCCATCCCCTGAATGTGCAGCGCAAGCTGACTCACTAGCGTCGGAAAAGAATGCTCTGTTATGCGCAACCTTAGGTGTAAAGGAACGACAATTTACAAATTTTATGTTACTTTGCCAGAATTCTAACTCTAGAATGCAATATCGGTCTAAATCGAACAACGAATCCCATGAGGAAGAGCAAGCGACGGACATCTGGCAATGGCGAGTCATAATGCGAGTCAAGTTCCCTAAGACAGGCCCCATGGATATAATCATGCCTACCACGGAGCCCAACTTCCGAGTTGATGTCCTCGGCTGAGTAATAAGGTTCTGGAGGACACTCAAAGTTTTCCCAATCCTTTTAGGGGTGATGCTAATAGTGCCTGTTTGTCCGTTCCAGTCTAGGCCCAACCAAGTAAGGGACTGAGTGGGCTGCCATGTGGATTTATCGTCATTAGCTATAGCCCGTCTATAAATCTCGTCTTTACGAGATCTGAGCGAATTGTACCGGAATTGGTCGTACAAGTTTCTAGACTCTGTTCAACGTCAAAGCCATCGTCCTAAGTACACGACAATAGTTATTCCTTGAGATAGCCAATGTTTTACTATGGGCCGCAGCAATTTTGTAAAGATATAAGGGGCGGATGTCAACCCAAATGGCAAGACAGTAAACATGAAATAGCTGGGTGTCTCGCCATCCATTTTCCAGCTAAAGCCCAAATATGGCTGATGCTCTGAAAAAAACATCCAAGTGATGATAACCGGATTTCAAGTCGAATTTCGTGAAAAAGGAGCCCACATCAAAAAACTGCAGAGCTGTACGCCAATCTTCAAATTTTGTAGTTTGCTTATAAACGTGATTGTTCACATAACGCAGGTCTAGAATCAGCCTCTTTTTGCCACCCAGTTGAGTAGCTACGGAAAGCGGGCTACAAACTATTAATTCACGCTCTTGTACCTGGACAATTCGGTCAGTAGATAGCAATTCGGTGATAGAATCGAACACAAATTGCCAATTATCGAAGGATGAAGAATTATTTGAAAAAACGGTCGAGGTTGGTGTATCACGGAAAGGTATCTTATATCCGCCTTGGATAGTATCAATGATAAAATCTGATGCTCCAATATCCTTCCAAAACTGAATATGAGCCCTAAGCCTCCCTTTAACTTTTACAGAAGAAACGGGGGTGGTAGTGGCGGACTGCACATATTCGCATGCATTTATAGTGGAGAATTGTACCTGCATTAAGTCCTCGTGCGAATCTTGCAACGAACTATCGGGTAAAGTTGAACCGCTCTCCTGAGGGCCCTGGAGCTGAGGATCGTGGAAAATATCCTGGTTCGTTTTGGCCTGATCGAGTGAGGGCAAACTTTGTACAACTTGAACTCCAGTGACCTCGTTTACCGCACCGGAAACACAAGTCTGTTGGACTAGGGAATCTACGGCCTAAAAAAACAAAACAAAGACAAGGCGGCAACAAACAAGGATCAAACCAAAGATGTAGAAAAACTTATATTTGATACTGAAAATATTGAACTGCTATAAATTACTTCTACATCTTGCGGCTGTATCACAAACCAGCAAACATGCGACTTGGGTGTGCCAGTGTAGTGCTTCACGTGATGCCCTGTTGCACTAAGTGCCCATATTTATACTCTCATGCAAATGGACTGTCGCGATTTGCATGAGCAAGTACATGCTGCGTTTACATCCGAAGGAAAACTCCATTTCCTTCTACTTCACTTCGTTCATCCGAAGGAAAGTCATTTTCCTTCTCCTTCCCACTAAGCAGTAAGCACACATACACAACATTAATGGCAGGTTACGTGCAAGCACTGGCCTGCCCTTGATAAACAAAGAAGGGGAACAAATTACCTCGAAAAAACGATTGGTCATTAACAACGCGATTGTTATTAATATTAGGACGTGGCGTTGAAACTTGTCTGGCTTTCTCTTTCTTGAGTGCATTCTGACGCCGTTTCTTAATGGCTGAATCTTGTGCCTTCCTAATTCGTTTCTCGTCATCAGAATCACTGGCGAGCTCCTCTGCTTCATACTCGTGAACCGCCAACCAACCGGCCTCGCTTTTGTCTGCTAACTTGATTTTCTTCTGTCGCTGCCTTACGAGCTTGTCGGCTTCTCCAATAGTTTGTACCGCTGTCGGTGTATCCCCTTTTTTCAATGAATTGGCCGTTGCCGACAGAAGATCTCGAGCTTCGTTGTTGAATAAAAATTGATCTTTGTTGCTGGGAAACTTCAAATTACTACCTTCGGCTTGCCGTTGCAATTTCTCAGATTGTGAGTGAGAAGTAGCCTGAAAGCCGCACGATAAACTCTCGATCTTCTGATCTAAATATGCTTTGAACTGGTAGAAAACTGCTGCAGTGACGGATGCTGTATCAGACGAAGCGTTTTGAGCAGAATCTTCGTCAGACATTCTCGCAGCAAACATGCGACTTGGGTGTGCCGGTGTAGTGCTTCACGTGATGCCCTGTTGCACTAAGTGCCCATATTTATACTCTCATGCAAATGGACTGTCGCGATTTGCATGAGCAAGTACATGCTGCGTTTACATCCGAAGGAAAACTCCATTATACATACCCCGAAACCCGACGAAGGAATATAACTAAGACGATCGAAAGTCCTGTTAATGGAAATTATCGAAAAGCAGTCTGAAAGCGCAAGGACACATTCTAATTTCTTACGATCAACAAAAATAAAATTATAGACTAGTCGCTTCAGTTAACGATAAGAAATATACAAAATGTGTAGCCTGATGTCTGTTGTTTGACATAGAATTCGGCATTCAAGGATTTCAAGACATGATACGGTGCGGCACAGTGCCGCTTCACAATTTTAAAGAAATTTCCTGCGCGCGCCTTATAATACTTTATACCTTGGCGATCGATTACATTATCTAGAATATGTTTCGGCCCAGGCATATTGGCGTCCCAAGCAGACACGGTTCTAGCGCTGGCATATTGTGGCCTGTTATGAAAACCTACTTTTCTTCCAAATTCATATTTTATTTTATTTTAGCCTACAGTCATTGCACCCTCTTATGATCTGTGATTGCACAACCCTTCCCTTTGTTTCTTTGCGTGTTTTTCCTTTATTTTGCTTTGCTTTGCTTGTCCCGTTTTCTTCTTGTTATACCAATATTAGATGACAGTTTTTGGCAAACCACAGACCCCCAAAACCACCAAAAGCCAAGACGGAAGGCACGTTGCCACGGCGATATGACTCCTTATTGGTCTACATCCAGATTGGTTCAATTATCCAACTACCCGTACTTCAATTTGAAGTCAACACATGCAGAGATTAAGGCAAAGACTCCACTCACGCAAGTTCCGAACATAACCGCAATTGACGCAAATTTATTTATTTTTTCTGAGTTCCGCAATAGCCTATTCTATTTTGCCCAACATCGTTGAATGTTCATCCCATTCCGACTTCGATCGTCATCCCTAGACAGTACTCAACAAACCATGCATGTGAAAAATTACAAATCCAATAATAACAACCTAAAACCAATTTCCTACGCGATGCATACTATAACTATAGCTTGGCGTTGTTTCGCAAGATATTGACACTCGGCACAAAATTTGTAACATAGCTGCTTTGTGGAGAAGCTGCTGGTTTCGTCTTGGCTAAACCCAACTTTTTCCTGTCACTGGCTTTTCCCACGGGTTTTTTACCAGTGTTAGGTTTTTCTGGCCTCCCTGACATTCCAGCAAGTAAGCTTTGAGTGTCGGTATTTGCCTAACAACACACCCGTTTTTCCCAAGCCTAGGTTCACACTTCAGTAGTATCCAATCGGTTTCAGCGTTTTCGTCAACTGGCTCCAGAGGCAGATACCAATCCATGTCCAATTCCTGAAGTAATGTCTTCAATCTGAATGAAGATATATATGCTGGTCATAGCTATCGGATTGGGGCTGCCACAACCGCAGCCTCAGCAAAATTGCCTGCTTGGCTTATCAAAACATTAGGACGTTGGTCATCAGATTGTTTTGAACGATACATAAAGACACCTACATCTACCTTATCAAATGTATCAGCCACACTGGCCGACGTTTCGAAATATTAACCATGTATAGAGTAGTTTCCTCATACATGCCTAAAGTCGTTCTATGTACATATGTGTACATATGTCTGTATGTCTATATGACTAAAATTCTCGTTTCCGGGGGAGGGTTACTTCGTCTATGGGGTATACACATGCTGTGTATTTTGGGGATGAAGCGCTCCTGATTGTCACGTTCAAGCCCATAGACTCAGGCTATTTATTGTAATTATAGATCAGTCGAATCGTAAGGACTGTCCAACTGTGTGTACGGTTGGTCAGGTTGATGTCTTAGAGGCTAGCTACCTATTTGGCAGTATATGCGCGTGTGCGCATATATGCGCGTGTGCGCATTAGCAGAGTCCTAATGGGGATTATAACCCCTGGACAACAATCTAAGGCCATGTAAGAATGAGTCTGTGGGATGATGCTTGACCATAATTTTACACTATAGAAGTGCTTCCCCCCAAACCCCTTCTCCCACAAAACTGCTGTGTGTTTATTTGCTCGACATTGCTGTGTTCAATAAAGAACAGCTTTAATCATTAAAGCCATTTTATTAAGCCATTAATAAAATAAAGTTAATGAGGAAACGTTATTATCAAGGCGTGTCTTGGGTTTTGGCAAAACAGATGTTTTTCAGGCGGTTTAAGCTATCAACATGTCAGATATACGCCAGATCGGTTCTTAGCATCTTCGTTCACCTTGTACTTACCCATTTGGTTGGTTAGGTGCAAGCTGTAGACCGAGGGGGCCTGGGAGCGCACTGTGGTATTTGGATTCAGGTTAAGATCCGAGGCGGTGATATCTTGAACTGACCACCCCACTCGGGATAGCTTGCACCTATCACACCAATGTAAATTGGTGGAAAAAGAACTTACCATTTGCACCATTGAATGAAGGGACCAGACGAGTTGTGTGTAAAGGAAGAAGAAAAAGGAAAATTTTCCGAGCAACAGAATGTACGTCTGACTGCTTGTCGTACGTATGACTAATGATGTGCCATCGAGCCGTACCAGTCTCCCAATAACCACCCCCGACCTACGTCTGCACCATTCACGAACGACGCGCGGTTACCTAGCTGTTAACCTTGGTTATTGCATAACCCCACTTAACATCTTCGTTCACCTTGTACTTACCCATTTGGTTGGTTAGGTGCAAGCTGTAGACCGAGAGGGCATGGGAGCGCACTGTGGTATTTGGATTCAGGTTAAGATCCGAGGCGGTGATATTTTGAACTGACCACCAAAAGTGATGCCCGGGCATCACCCATCCAAATACCACGAAGCCGAGACTAAATGACCTAATTCACAATGAACATCTGGAGCTATGGTTACTCACGCTGAGTAAATACTGATTGATTGGTTAACAAAGTTCACGTTGAACATGTTACTATTGTTACTCACAATGAGTAAACACTGATTGATTGGTTAACAAAGTTGACGTTGAACCTGTTACTATATTGTTACTCACGATGAGTAGATACTGATTGATTGGTTAACAAAGTTCACGTTGAACATGTTACTATTGTTACTCACGATGAGTAAACACAGATTGATTGGTTAACAAAGTTCACGTTGAACCTGTTACTATTGTTACTCACGATGAGTAAATACTGATTGATTGGTTAACAAAGTTCACGTTGAACCTGTTACTATTGTTACTCACGATGAGTAAATACTGATTGATTGTTTAACAGAGTTCACGTTGAACCTGTTACTATTGTTACTCACGATGAGTAGATACTGATTGATTGGTTAACAAAGTTCACGTTGAACATGTTACTATTGTTACGCACGACGAGTAAACACAGATTGATTGGTTAACAAAGTTCACGTTGAACCTGTTACTATTGTTACTCACGATGAGTAAATACTGATTGATTGGTTAACAAAGTTCACGTTGAACATGTTACTATTGTTACTCACGATGAGTAAACACTGATTGATTGGTTAACAAAGTTCACGTTGAACCTGTTACTATTGTTACTCACGATGAGTAGATACTGATTGATTGGTTAACAAAGTTCACGTTGAACATGTTACTATTGTTACGCACGACGAGTAAACACTGATTGATTGGTTAACAAAGTTCACGTTGAACCTGTTACTATTGTTACTCACGATGAGTAAACACTGATTGACTGGTTAACAAAGTTCACGTTGAACATGTTACTATTGTTACTCACGATGAGTAAACACTGATTGATTGGTTAACAAAGTTCACGTTGAACATGTTACTATTGTTACTCACGATGAGTAGATACTGATTGATTGGTTAACAAAGTTCACGTTGAACATGTTACTATTGTTACTCACGATGAGTAAACACTGATTGATTGGTTAACAAAGTTCACGTTGAACATGTTACTATTGTTACGCACGACGAGTAAACACTGATTGATTGGTTAACAAAGTTCACGTTGAACCTGTTCCTATTGTTACTCACGATGAGTAAACACTGATTGACTGGTTAACAAAGTTCACGTTGAACATGTTACTATTGTTACTCACGATGAGTAAACACTGATTGATTGGTTAACAAAGTTCACGTTGAACATGTTACTATTGTTACTCACGATGAGTAGATACTGATTGATTGGTTAACAAAGTTCACGTTGAACATGTTACTATTGTTACTCACGATGAGTAAACACTGATTGATTGGTTAACAAAGTTCACGTTGAACATGTTACTATTGTTACTCACAATGAGTAAACACTGATTGATTGGTTAACAAAGTTCACAATGAACGTATGGAGCTACTGTTACTCACACTGAGTAAACGCTGGTTGATTGGTGGTGGACAATGTTCACAATGAGCATATATAGAGCTACTGTTACTCACGATGAGTATTGAGTAAACACTGATTGCATGATTGGTTAAGAAAGTTCACAATGAACAATAGAGATACTGTTACTCACAATGAGTAAACACTGATTGCATGATTGGTTAAAGTTCGCAATGAACCTATCGAGCTGCTGTTACTCACCATGAGTAAACACTGATTCATTGGTTAACAAAGTTCACAATGAACGTATGGAGATACTGTTACTCACCATGAGTAAACGCTGATTGCATGATTGGTTAAAGTTCACAATGAACGTATGGAGATACTGTTACTCACAATGAGTAAACACTGATTGCATGATTGGTTAAAGTTCACTATGAACGTATGGAGATACTGTTACTCACAATGAGTAAACACTGATTGCATGATTGGTTAAAGTTCACAATGAACGTATGGAGCTACTGTTACTCACAATGAGTAAACGCTGATTGCATGATTGGTTAAAGTTCACAATGAACGTATGGAGATACTGTTACTCACAATGAGTAAACGCTGATTGCATGATTGGTTAAAGTTCACAATGAACGTATGGAGATACTGTTACTCACAATGAGTAAACACTGATTGCATGATTGGTTAAAGTTCACAATGAACGTATGGAGATATTGTTACTCACAATGAGTAAACACTGATTCATTGGTTAAAGTTCACAATGAACGTATGGAGATACTGTTACTCACCATGAGTAAACACTGATTGCATGATTGGTTAAAGTTCACAATGAACGTATGGAGCTACTGTTACTCACAATGAGTAAACACTGATTGCATGATTGGTTAAAGTTCACAATGAACGTATGGAGATACTGTTACTCACCATGAGTAAACGCTGATTGCATGATTGGTTAAAGTTCACAATGAACGTATGGAGCTACTGTTACTCACAAAGAGTAACCACTGATTGATTGGTTGACAAAGTTCACACTAAACACGTATAGAGCTACTGTTACCCACAATGAGTATAGCGTGACCAGTGACTGATATTAGCGACGTTCACGAAGAACCCACGGCGCCGCTGTTACTTCTGAGTATAGCTTGGTACTACTGTAATCCAGTGACGCTGTAATCGTATTCATAAGCTTACAATTGATACAAATCCAGTCGTGACTGACTAACCGGACGTAAGCGAAAGATTGTTTGTGAAACGAGTCTGTACTGATTCTGATATGCACAACGGGGTGCGATTGGCCAAGGGCGCTAGGTGAAAAGTTCCTACAGTTTGAAACGAGATGCCTCTGCTAATCTGTTAAGCTTACCAGGAATGTGAGCGGCGGAAACGCGAAAACTAAACTTTGCTCTAATGAGATAAAGTTCTCGAACCAAATGCATAATATATTATCGTCTTTAGACGGCCCTGAGCGTGTGATTTGAAGGACACTCTGATTATCACAATTGAACTGGACTCCCACATGTGAGAGGCTAACACGATTGGATAGAGTTCCTTATAGGCCCATCCCCGGGGCAGCTGTGATGGAAGCCAGGCCTTATATAGCCATTCACGCCGTTGTCAAAGGCACCGAAGCCGAGGTTGCCTAGCGAGATGAATGTCCGGGAGACAGACGCCCACCATGGGACACCGAAGAACCCATGCCATTCCGAATTGGCAGAAATCTAACCACCATTTCAAGTCGAGACGACGAACGTCATTGGTTTATTTTTATCTTATCGGAGTGGAATCCAATCCGGAAGCCTTCACCGAGACCGGTAACGAGGTAATGTACTTTGGCGCGATCCGGGTGTGGAGCTAATTGCGATTCAAAACGATCGACGTTTAAATGAAATTGGTCAGCTAAATGTTGGAGCCCCCGGGCTCGTCACGAAAGCCATGTTTGTTTAGACGGGAAGAAGGCCTCACTGTAGGTTGCGACATGGCAGTATGGAAATTATAAGGATCGGGACGTATGATGCTCCAATCTTGAAGATTACTCGCGGCAGTTTCGCGACGAACCGCACGATCATAATTCAGCCATAACATACCCCAAAACATTTGGCAGTGCCATGGTATGCCATAAAAAATCGCGTGCTCGATTGGAACAGTAAGCTGTCACGACCGCAGTGTAGCTGTTAAAGCCGGCATTCTACCCAAGAGAGAATGTCTAGCGGCGCGTCTTGATTTCTGCGGGAAGAGGATTTGGGACAATTGTCGTGCCTTCAATCGTGAAGGTCGTAGCCTCTTAGTGTGGCTCTTCTAACTTTTTGGGCATGAGTTCTGCCAGGTCGACGAACAGAGGCGACATGATTTGTTTGAGCGCGGCCAGGACCCAAAGTGAACGCATTTTGCGCGCGTATTCTCTTGTAGAAGAGTTGCGCTTACCTTAAAAGAGGACCAGGCGCAGTACGAGTACCAGTAAAGTAGTTGGAATATTAAATACGGAGCGAAAAAACATACCTTGTTGAAAAAACATACCTGAACATCCGCTCATATTTCGAGTGGCTACTAGTGTATACTTAGCTTCCTGTTATGTTGGGTTTGACATCGCTCATAGACATTGGATAATTTGGAAATCCAGAGACGATCTTATGTCAACGAACTGGCTTGTTAATGTTAGTTAAATTAACCAATGTAATCCCTGTTATATTTGTGTTGTTTTGAAAAGAAATACAAGTTTGGGTTTGGGGATGAGGCGCTCCTGATTGTCACGTTCAAGCCCATATCATAGACTCAGGCTATTTATTGTAATTATAGATCAGTCGAATCGTAAGGACTGTCCAACTGTGTGTACGGTTGGTCAGGTTGATGTCTTAGAGGCTAGCTACCTATTTGGCAGTATATGCGCGTGTGCGCATATATGCGCGTGTGCGCATTAGCAGAGTCCTAATGGGGATTATAACCCCTGGACAACAATCTAAGGCCATGTAAGAATGAGTCTGTGGGATGATGCTTGACCATAATTTTACACTATTGAAGTGCTTCCCCCCAAACCCCTTCTCCCACAAAACTGCTGTGTGTGTGTTTATTTGCTCGACATTGCTGTGTTCAATAAAGAACAGCTTTAATCATTAATGATTATTTTAGTTTAGGTCCGGGATAGCGTTTGAAAAATTGCCCTTTTAGTTCTGGGACAGGGTCAGGATTTTGAGGTCACGGCGGCACACACCTAGCCAAAAATTGCAAGAGTACCCCCCTCCCACCCCCTGAGTTTTTAAACTTGTATTTGTAAGAAAAAATAAGAGCACATAATCTTTAAAAACAGCTTAAACGTGAAGTATATAGATTAAACTGCACATATTCCCTGTTAATCAGGCCAGTTGTTACGAACTGTTGTTTCATTTCATAGGGATACAACAACATATCTTTTCAAATTTCATAAAACTAACATGTAGGAATTAAAATTATGATTGAGGTAACAGCTTTAATTATTGCTTGGTGTCACCACCTGTGAGTTTGCTGTCTTGTTGTTTGACACCAGGACTGTTTTATTCTATAATGTATGTTTTAATAATCAATTTTGCAGTTAAAAAGCTGAATTGCAATGAATGAAGACATTCAACTCTCCCAAAGGGGACACCCTTCAAATGCAGACACCTCTCTAAGGAGATGTTATATGATCCCGGTAAGCGGGCTGGCCCGGTAATCGAGACGAAGTCTATCTTGTGTTCATATGGTAGTTTTCATCCCGCCTAGCGAGAAGAAATCATGAATAAAATTAGCTTGTCTCACGATCCGTGACTAGACATCAGCCATCAAAAATCACAATTTTGTCATATTGCACAGGTTTGTTTGCTTCAAAATCAATCCTTTTATTATACAATTGAGATTTATATTCCAATAAACAAAACCTTCAACTATCCTTTAATCCTATCAAAAAGAACTAACTTTTTGTCCATAATGACTTCATCCCGGTAAGCGGGACGATGTGTTCATATGGGCAAATTTCATCCCGCTTACCGAGAGCTCGGCAAGCGGGCCAGCCCGGTTTCTCATATGAACACAACGAAATTTTAATAGGGAAAGTGTGAGGCGAGATCTCGGCAAGCGGGCCAGCCCGGTTTCTCATATGAACACAACTAACTTTTAATAGGGAAATAAGTGTGAGGCGAGATCCCGGCAAGCGGGCCAGCCCGGTTTCTCATATGAACACAACGAACTTTTAATAGGGAAAGTGTGAGGCGAGATCTCGGCAAGCGGACCAGCCCGGTTTCTCATAAGAACACAACGAACTTTTAATAGGGAAAGTGTGAGGCGAGATCTCGGCAAGCGGGTCAGCCCGGTTTCTCATATGAACACAACGAACTTTTAATAGGGAAAGTGTGAGGCGAGATCTCGGCAAGCGGACCAGCCCGGTTTCTCATATGAACACAACGAACTTTTAATAGGGAAAGTGTGAGGCGAGATCTCGGGAAGCGGGCCAGCCCGGTTTCTCATAAGAACACAACGAACTTTTAATAGGGAAAGTGTGAGGCGAGATCTCGGCAAGCGGGTCAGCCCGGTTTCTCATATGAACACAACGAACTTTTAACAGGGAAAGTGTGAGGCGAGATCTCGGCAAGCGGACCAGCCCGGTTTCTCATATGAACACAACGAACTTTTAATAGGGAAAGTGTGAGGCGAGATCTCGGCAAGCGGACCAGCCCGGTTTCTCATAAGAACACAACGAACTTTTAATAGGGAAAGTGTGAGGCGAGATCTCGGCAAGCGGGTCAGCCCGGTTTCTCATATGAACACAACGAACTTTTAACAGGGAAAGTGTGAGGCGAGATCTCGGCAAGCGGACCAGCCCGGTTTCTCATATGAACACAACGAACTTTTAATAGGGAAAGTGTGAGGCGAGAGCTCGGCAAGCGGGTCAGTCCGGTTACCGGGATCATATGAATACTCCCTAAGCTTGGCCACTCATAGATTATGTATATTATTAACTAAAAAGCGGACACCAAATTTGGTCCGTAGGGTATCAGCTTTTGAGAGAGTTCACAGTATACAACATTTCTAATAAAACTTTTTCAACAGCAATCAGTTTTGCATGTTGTATTCATTTGATATTATGCAAGTTTATATACACCACTAAACCAGCCTGTAGGCCTGATTAGCAAAATTCAATCTGAGGTGCTGAAGTAACCAAGATCGATACAATTTGGCTTCTAGTATTTTATTGTTTTAGCAAAACACTCAGTTGAAGAATTAGCAATAAAGTATGATTTTTTTATTTTTTTTGAACAAGCCATTTATGTATATTACTAAATCTATTAAAAAAAACCCAGCCCTGGAAAAGTCTTAAAATTAAACCTTAGACAACAGAATTTCTCTGAATGAGTTTGCTTGGACATAATTAATATGCAAAATTCAAAATTAGTGCAAACTTGCTGATGCAGTTCAAGAAGAAATT
The DNA here is from genome assembly GCA_035771165.1 of Paragorgia papillata. Lineage (NCBI taxonomy): Eukaryota > Metazoa > Cnidaria > Anthozoa > Scleralcyonacea > Coralliidae > Paragorgia > Paragorgia papillata. The sequence continues at coordinate 5,535,374 of JAWNZC010000087.1, forward strand.
CAACCTCTAAGGATATTAAACTTTATTGTGCAATCACAAACAGTCAATCTCAACTATCTGTTTTCGTATGGCAAAAAAATTTACACTAATTTACACTGTAGTACAAATTAATCAAAGTACAGTATCAAAGTATACAAATAATTGATCTACCAATAAACAAAGTAATCCACTGAAGTAGTAACTACACAGTATATATACGTCTTGTTTTGATCTAAAATATACAATCATGCTTGTACTATGAAGCAGCTTACCAACTCCAATCTTGGACTGAATCACATATATTTCAGTACACTGCTTTTAGCTCGTTTAGCATGATTCAACTGTAATAAAAAATATATAACAAACATAAAAATCGCAGCCACGCTTCTCAATATAAAATGAAAATTATTATTGCAGAACTATTAACTTTAATTTTGAAAAGCGGTGAGATTGTGGGCACTTGGTGGTTTGGTTTTAATACCAGTGTGAAGGTATCGCCACATTCATCCTCGGATTCATCACCAGAATCATCACTAGATTCATCACCAGATTCATCACCAGTTTCATCACCACAATCGCAAAGCAAATATTCCACCTTCAATAATTCCTTCAATAATCAACCGATCGGAACACACGATTAACCAAATTAAAGCTTATTATTCTATCTTTCTGGCCCAAGATTAACGGCGTTTGTTTCTACAATTTATAGAGGAGAAAAATAACGATTTACTAGAAAGTACTCGCTCTTCGGTCTTGGGGGGAAAATTTCCATGGCTTCTTTTAATTTTAACCGGCTTTCCTATATATCAAAATGAAGCTCATTCCATCCTCTTGCTGGCACAAGAAAAATTAGAAGTGGCCCAGATCTGGTTCAAGAGTTATTCGCTTTTAAAGCGAGACGCCCATACTGTTAATTACTTAGCGCGCTAAAAATAGAACACTTTATTATTAAATTCGTCGGGATGGTTTTGGGGGAAAGATTTCGATGGTTTCTTTTAATTTTAAGCGGCTGTCATATACATCAAATTGAAGCTCATTCTATCTTCTTGCTGGCCCAAGAAAAATTAGAAGTGGCCCAGATCTGGTTCAAGAGTTATTCGCTTTTAAAGCGAGAAGCACAAACTGTTAATTACAGTGCGCCGGAAATAGAAATCTTTTTGGCCTTCAAAATATTCGGATATAGCCATGGCTATTAACAATGGTGGTTAATTATGCAAATTTATTCCGTGCCAAGTTTTGCCAAATTCTTTACAGGATCATACAGGCCCTAAATTCGGCGTGTGTGACCTGTCCACGATGCAACGAGGGCCTGCGGAGGAGGCAGCATAAAACTATAGGGAGCCACCTTAAAATGCGTAATCGAGATGACGTTCACGTGATATTCAAAAGTCCAAAGTTTATCGTTCGACAGTATTTAATAAACAACTGCTGACATGCAGTCTGAAATTAAAGGGAAGCTTAGAACCTTTTTTGTGATTAATCAATCAATTTAGTGTTTCTCCCTTTGACAAATGTTTACATTGAATATTTTGAGAATAATTACTTGCATATTGTTATATTTCCGGGGCAGGGAGTTTCTGAAGCCTTTACAGGCTTTTCGAGGAACACTCCCGGTTTAAGTAATGTTCATAAATGTATAATTATAAAATACAAAAAATTTCATTAATTATTTACAAAAAATTTTTTTATATATATATATATAACTAGAACTATAAAAAGTATGACACTAAAATGGTTACAGGTATCAACAGGTAACCCGGTTCAATAAAACCTTTTTTTCTTTTTTTACAAATATAATTTCTTGACATTAGTTTTAAATTTATAGTATGACTGAATATTTCTGATTTTCAAATCTAAGTTATTCCATATATCAATTCCCTTTAATTTATTCTTAGAGTATATTTTAGAATGTTTGTTCTGACATAAGATTTATGCAGTTTGTCCGCATTTCTAGTATAGTGATGGTGAATCTTATTATTATCAACAAAATATGAATCAAAGTTTGATGGTAAATTATTGTTATGATATCTGAACATAAAAACACTTATTAGGAAATCATTTAATAAGAAAAAACAGTCAAAAGGTGAAGATCTAGTTACCAAAGCAAGTCAGAATGCAGTCCAAGTGTTTTTAAAGTTTAGTTGATAAAGATTCCTCGTCGTTCTTTGTCGTCGCTTGCTCGTTTTTGGCTGTTCGCTTGGAAAGTCGCTTTGAGTACTCGACTGACTCCATGGAAATTGAAGTGTGTTGTTCGAGTTTGAAGACGAAAATTCTTGTAGTAAGTCATTTGTAACTTTTTTTTCAAAGACGTATGGCACGATGAGATTGACATGTGGAAAATGTTTGACTAAAAGGTAAGACTTGTAGCGGTTTTGTTGAGTGTAGTTGAACAACAGTTTTATAGTGTCAAAAGGTTTCAGCTTCTCTGTCTTCCCGTGGTATGTTTTTTTTTATATATATATATACTTCTATATAGTTTCATTTAGTGATTCAAAATATTGTGTTCACAAGTTTATGTATCTTTTGTCTACCGTTTTAAACTGTTTTCATACATCGTTGAGCAATAATACTTGAAAAGTTTATAAATGTCGCTCGTAAATTTTTCTTTGTCCAAGTTTTCCCAGCGTTTCTTTTAAAATTCGCTGTTTTCAAATGAAGTTGTCAAAACCATTTGGATAATAAAACTCATTTGCATCCCCGTAGCTCACTGTAGCTCTCAGTATACATTTTGACGTGTTTTTAAAAACTAATTTACGAAATTGCAAATTTTGTTTTGTTGTTGAAAACGCCAGCGGTCTGGCTGCGGGGTCCGGATAGGAAAATACGGACCGCTCGCTAGCCAATCAGAACACGCGATCTCGTCGGATACCGGAGCGGGAAAAAATAAAAGTCACTAGTATAAAAATAGGTCCGCAATGCGTACATGCGTCTCGGACTGCTGGTCTTGTTCAACGACTCAATGATATAATTATACGCGTGCACAAAAGAACATATTAAAAGTAAATAGGCACGATGTGTACATGCGCTTACTATAATTTTAAACAACGTATAATTATTGCAATGAAACAAACTACAGACAAAAGAAGATATAAAGATTATAAACAGGTCCTTTTAGAGCTAAAAAAATTGAAGGGGTATGTAATAATTTAGTTTTTCATGTTCACATATTCTCTGATAAACAGCCTCTAATCAAAATGTTAACACTGTTATTTCAGTATTGCAGTGATTTACAGTAGGGGTGGAAGATGCCTAATGTTGGAGGGAACTAAGTTTGAGCCCATCATATCAGAAGCTTTATTCAATTTTTAGCCACATCAAGACTCACAGGGTGCTAACTTAGCTCCATACTGTCAGCAAAGTCTGGTTGAACTTCGCTGCTTAAAATTATGTCTTGGGGACAACATGTTGTAAATTGAAAATATTTCACCAAGTTTTCTATACCCTCAACTGAAGCTAAAATGCAAGTTCCAGATGAACAAGGCATTGATTCCACATGCGTTTCTTGAGTGAGAGCCCAAATTTTTGCGTACTTCTGGAAGAGGTCTAAATATTGCAACTATATGGACACCAATTGTAAACAAACAACTGCTGTAAATTTAAAGAACTTGAACATATTTGATTAAAGACATGCTCATATGACACAAAAGGCTCATTGTTAGCTGTCAAAAATACATCACCAGAAAACGATCGACTCACTGTATTGCAATTGATAATTTTTATTTTCAGTTGAAACCATCTCAGGCACATCAGTTAAATTCAATAATATATTAATGTATTCATAAAAGGATATAATTATTTGCACGTTCATGTGCAAACACAACGATTCCGCTCTATATATTTGTATGTGATATCCACACGTAAATAGCGCCTGATCGAACTATTGGTCAGTGCAAACACAATGGCTCCAATTATAAAACAAAAACAAGTAGCACTTATCCTGGCAAAAACCTGCACCAAACGTTATTTTTGCATATGACGTGGTAACGTGACGTTACATATACGGGCAGGTTGCATATACGGGCAGGTTACATATACGAGCAGGTTACATATACGGCAGCGTCTGCAGGGATGAGAACGTAAATGTTACATATACGGGCACCAAGGGGGTGGTGTCCTAATGTTACATATACGGGCAAGGTACCAGGGGGTGGTAACCTAATGTTACATATACGGGCACCAGGGGGGTGTTAACCTATGTTACATATACGGGACCAGGGGGTAGTAACCTAATGTTACATATACGGGCACCAGGGGGGTGTCCTAATTTTACATATACGGGGACCAGGGGGGTGGTAACCTAATGTTACATATACGGGCACCAGGGCCCGGTGGTAACCTAATGTTACATATACGGGCACCAAGGGGGTGGTAACTTAATGTTACATATACGGGCACCAGCTAGGGGTGGTAACCTAATGTTTCATATACTGGCACCAGGGGGTGCTAACATAATGTTACGTATATGTAACATTAGGTTACCACCCCACTGGTGCCCGTATATGTAACATTAAGTTACCACCTCCCCTGGTGCCCGTATATGTAACATGCCCGTATATTTAACATGCCCGTATATGTAACGTGCCCGTATATGTAACGTGGCCGTGTATGTAACGTCACGTTACCACCCCTGCTCTACTTTTGAGGAAGCGATGTTCGACCGCGTGAGCATAACAAAATGGCGACCTTCGGCAAACTTTCGTTACTTTACGTGACATCTTCGTGTTCACGTGATTGTCACAAACAAACTAAATCAGAACATTTTCGATAGCAATATGTCTTCGCACTACGTCCGAGACGCAAAAAGGTAAGCTTAAGTTTTTCCTATTTTCTCGACCACGGAAAATAAATTTTCGAATGAAAGTTTCATCTTGAGAGATATAAATTTTATTACGTTGAGGGTTTTTGCTGTGTTTTGCTGAAGACGCCAATCTTTTAGACATGGTATATATATGTTTTCCATATTTTCTTGACCACTGTTATCTATTTTTGAATGAAAATTTGCCGTTTGATTAATAGTCAATTTATACCACCTTATTTTTGTTTTCTCTTATTTCTGCTATTCAATCTCTTAAATAGATTCGCTAATTTGTCTTCTGTGGTGTTTTCCGACGTGTTTTCTAGTGTTTTTGACTTTGACGTGTAACTATGATGTGTCAATTTTCTTTGCTGTTTTTTCATATTTTTGACGGAAACCTTGCCTGTTACTTTTCCATGGCAATCTGATTGTATTGGTTTGGTTTTAGTTCTATTATAGCGCCAATTTATATTAACTAGATAAATTGGGATTAATGAGAAGCTACATCTTAATACTCTCACGCAATAGCGCAGTTATGACATTTTCTGCGTTATGTCACTTTGGCAAAAACAAGGTATTAAAAAAGAAGCATCCGAAGCTTATAAGCACTAAAAGAATGTCAAAAAACAAGATAGCTCACTCTGGTTTCGATCGCCTTCGTCAAAACATCTAGTCGAAGTTACCCCACCCACCGCACCCTTTGAGAATAAATACGGAACATTTAGAGTTGTTGTTAAAGAACTTCAATTTGTAATATAGTTTATGGTTGAAATATCATTTAGCTTTTGTGTAGCTAATACCAAAAGTGAGGTAAAGAACAAACCCAAAATTGGATATATACATATATTTATGATTCACACATACTTAAAAAATATCGGGTACAAAATGAAAACACAGCCAGTAATTAAGCAACTGTTTCCACAAGCGACATAAATAACACCAAGCACTACATTGGCATGACAGCAAACAATTTCAAAGAGCGATACAGAAATCACACTAAATTTTCCAAAACAAAAAATATTCAAACGAAACCGAACTTTCGAAACACGTCTGGCATTTAAAAGAAAAGAAACAAAATTTCAACATAACCTGGTCTATTTTAAAACGCGCGGCTTCCTACTCAGGAGGATCAGGCAGATGCAATTTATGTTTGGAAGAGAAACTTTGTATCATGAAAGCAGACAAACACTTTTTACTTAATAAAAGATCGATAATAAAATCATTTCGACATGCAGGCATAAAAATAAATTTAATATCAACAATCTAAACAACAACCAAAACAAGGAAAGGAGTTTGAGGAATCCACCGCCCACACGCAAGCCCACCTTTCGACCAAAACCATTTGAGGGATGCATGCATTGTTTCACCGCCCACACGCACACCTTTTGACCAAAACCATTTAAGCGGCCCACGAATCGAAACTACTCAGTCGCCCGAAGATCGCCCCGCGTGAAACTGACTGTTGCGATACTCAACATTTTGAGGTAAGCCCACTTAAACTATACTATATTCGCTCTACCTTAATGGTATTGAGCACTTTCCGACATTCCATGAACAAAATCACGCGTGCTCGTTTGTATATATATATATATATATATATATAAATATATATATATATATATATATTTTAAGTACTACTAATAAAAAAAACCGGGGCGGAAAGTGGTGTCCCTTCGGCCACACTTCGCCCACGGTGAAGCACACACACCGGCGACGGGGAGCAAGGTCCATAACGGTGAGGGCCCTTACCTTCACCCTGATCTTCGCTTATCTCGGTAACTTCACCAAGGGGAAGCCCGCCTGGGACATGAAAGCAAGGTCCATAACAGTGAGGGCCCTTACTCTCACTCTGACTTTCGCTTCTCCAGCTTTTTCTGGGGGCCCTTACCTCCAGAAAACCGCACTTTCCGTCACCCAAAAATAATCCACAAAGATTTGCGTGACTTATTAACTTATAGACTAACCTTACTATATTTCACTTATTCTTTTCAACACTGCCTACGCAACACACTACGTTTATTACATCTCTACCTTGGTTTTGCAATTCTTCAGCGCGTTTCCTTCGCCTTTCTTTCTCGGATTCCATTGACCAGATTTCAAGATGATGACTGCTGATAAATTCAAAGATCTTCAGAGAGTCTTCGTAGTCAAATTCACGTTTAAAATTCAAAAGTAGCCATCTAGAAGATAAAGATGCAATTAAAGACGTAATCATGACACACAATCGAGCCACAAGGAACTTACCTATGACAAAATAATAACTCTTTTATATCAAGACTTTTAAAAAAATCTGAAAGTTCTTCGTCCATTTTTCTGAGTAACGTCTGTATAATGTTTAGCTGGAGTACGAGTTGGAAGTCTGCACCAACTTACACCGTTTGTGCAGTGAATGAAATATACCAACAACTGTCCAAAACAAGAGTGAGAGAGGAAATGATGGGACAAATGATTGATAGGACATGTCGAAAATGTCATCAGCATCCTGAAACTGTGGAACATATCCTGTCAGGATGCCCAGAGCTAGCTCAGAGGCATTATCTTTGGAGACACAATGCTGCATTGAAATGGGTGTTAAGTGAACTACTAATGATTCATAGCATAGGAGTGAAGCCGCTGGCGTTTATGGAAGAGCCAGCTAGTTTCTACAGCAGCGATGACGTTGAAATTATTTGGGATTGCAGCATTACGACTGACGCACGAGCTGAAGGAGAAGGTAATAGACCTGACATGGTGATGACGGACAAGAAGAAGAAAGTAGTTAATATCGTGGAAATGGCGTGTCCTAGTTGGCGAAATAGAGAAGAGAGTGACCGCCGTAAAACGGAGAAGTACAAAACGGTTAGGCGAGAAATGACAGAACGTCATGTAGGATTCAGAGTTGTACAGTCCAACATTATTGTGGATGTCTTGGGCGGATTTAACAGAGATTTAAAAGAACGAATGAATGAGTTACTGGGCAAAACAGCTGCCAGGCGCGTGTTGGTCAACATGCAGAGAACCGTCCTATTGCATGCTGTGAGAATTGTCGGACATGTGGTTTCTTAAAAACTTTTATTATATTATTTGTAGAAACACCTATTAATTATTGTTATATTTAGGCTTAATTTTGCATGTATATTCCATTGGTATGTATTATTAGGGGAAAGGAGTTTGGCTTTGCCCCTCCCTGTAACCGAGACATTTTATAGAAACAATAGACATATGTCAAAAAGAAAGAAAGAAAGAAAGAAAGAAAGAAAGAAAGAAAGAAAGAAAGAAAGAAAGAAAGAAAGAAAGAAAGAAAGAAAGAAAGAAAGAAAGAAAGAAAGAAAGAAAGAAAGAAAGAAAGAAAGAAAGAAAGAAAGAAAGAAAGAAAGAAAGAAAGAAAGAAAGAAAGAAAGAAAGAAAGAAAGAAAGAAAGAAAGAAAGAAAGAAAGAAAGAAAGAAAGAAAGAAAGAAAGAAAGAAAGAAAGAAAGAAAGAAAGAAAAAAGAAAGAAAGAGGGAAGGAAGGAAGGAAGGAAAGAAGGAAGGAAGGAAGGAAGGAAGGAAGGAAGGAAGGAAGGAAGGAAGGAAGGAAGGAAGGAAGGAAGGAAGGAAGGAAGGAAGGAAGGAAGGAAGGAAGGAAGGAAGGAGAAAGTAAAAAAGGGAGGAAGGGAGGAAAGAAGAAGGGAAGGAAGGAAGGAAAGAAGGAAGGAGGGAAGGAAGGAAGGAAGGAAGGAAGGAAGGAAGGAGAAAGTAAAAAAGGAAGGAAGGGAGGAAAGAAGAAACAAACTACATCTACATTTACATGTACTTGCTGGTAAAACTGCAAATTACGATCTGTCCTTGGAACATCTTTGTCAATTATTTTCAAAAAATGGCGTAAATTTTCAATGTTTCTCTTTTTCTTATTTACATTTACCTAAACAATAAAAAACCTTACTTATTATGTATTTTAAAATTCTTTCACCTCACAAAGCAAGAAAGAAGAACAAAGGAATATTTTTTCATACCTGTGCAACTATTTTCAAAAATATCATTTGTTGTTTTTCAATTGTATTAGTTTCTTCTAGTGCACTATCTGCTGTGTTATTGTTAGTATTTGATGCATACCCAAGACAAAGAAAGCGTTGTAAATCTTCATTACTGCCGGCATCTTTTGAAAGAGCTTTCTCAAGTTCTGGTTTCCATCATTCTTTTAAAACATCATACTGAACCATGCGTTCAAAATTGCTTGCTTCTCTTTCCCTATAAATAACAAAAATATATATTTTAATCACCATCACCGTGACCATCACCATCACCACCACCATCATAACCACCATCATCACCACCACCATCATCATCATCACTACCACCATGACCATGACCATCACCACCACCATCATCATCATCACCATCATGCATCATCACTACCACCACCATCATAACCACCAAAGTCGAAAAGTTTTCGTTCCGACTATTCTATGCAATTGCGAGGTTATGCAAATCGACGGTCTCATTGTGTAAGCATTTGAATTTGCCCTAAACTTAAACTCAATTGAGAAGGCGGGTATACCCATCCTGGATTTATGATTATTACGATTATTATTATTATTATTATTATTATTATTATTATTATTATTGTTATTATTATTATTATTATTATTATTATTATTATTATTATTATAATAATAATAATAATAATAATAATAATAATAATAATAATAATAATAATAATAATAATAATAATGATAATGATAATGATAATGATAATGATAATGATAATAATAATAATAATAATAATAATAATAATAATAATAATAATAATAATAAATCAAGGACGGGTAAGGACTGAATATAATGAGCTCATTACAAATACGGGTAAGGATCGATCTCTTACCCGTATTTATAATGAGTTTACCCCATCGATGGCTTACCCGTATAGTTCATGTCCTTATCCGTATTTTTAATGAGCTTTATCTCCTTACCCGTATTAATTATGAGCTTACCCGTAATTTTAATAGGGTTAACACTACGTTACCCGTTATCCGTCTTTTTCTATGCCTTGTAAGTTTGAGCTCATTATAAATACGGGTAAGGATCGATCTCTTACCCGTATTTATAATGAGCTTTATCTCCTTACCCGTATTAATTATGAGCTTACCCGTAATTTTAATAGGGTTAACACTACCTTACCCGTTATCCGTGTATTTACGTAACCAATAAGTTCTGCATGCTAACTAGTATTACCGATGTTTCTAAACGGAATCGTGTACGGTTACACAATTGGATTTTTATAAATGTAAACTCGCAATCTTGTTTAAGAACCACGCTCAGGAATATGTCTTATTACTATCGTGTTCTGCATTAAAAATATATATACCCGCGGTGGTCGTATTTCTCCGTCCTTTAACGATTTCATTGTGTTTGCAAGCTCCAAAGGGAACTTACTAAATGCAAGTTCCTTTTACCACAATTATGCAATTATATAGATGTTATATATGTATTATGCAAATATATATATATATATATATATATGCGCTCGCTGAAACAGAAATTGGCCTCTATATACACAACATCTGTTCGACACTACAGAGCAAAAGCTAAAAAGCAAATGATTTGGCCGACATGCCACCAAAACTGCCGTCTAAGCAGCTGAATTCAGCAAGGCTGAGGAATTCTGTTAGAGTAAACTTATTAAGTATGGTAAGTGTACTTTATTCTCGTTTTGCTTTAATCAGTTAACTCGGTTGATTACTTTCTCATGAACTTGGCATGTACATGCATTCACGGTATATCAGAGAGGATTTATTCATAGTTTGATCGGATCTATTTTAGATTACAAGACATGTCCAAGCCGTTTGCTGTCGGGCTATGTGGAGGGTTAATCGAGAAGACATAGAATTAGCTAAAAATCGAATTGCGTCGATACGGTTGGCGTTGGACGACGTACTGGGAAGTCTGCAAGGGGTGCATTTCTTTATTTCGGCAGTGACTGCTCTATCGGAAACGTCAGAGGCAGAAGACAAAAGCGAAGATGAAATACCTCCAAACTCAGGAAAACATTCCGACATCTACCCAGGTGTTGCTTATTTTATCGCTTTCTCAACCACTGAGAACTGCCACGAGGAAGCTATTTTCGCGGCATTGCATCGCGAAGATACGGAAGCAAAGATAAAACCTATTTACTCGAGGGGAAATAAAAGAGATGTGGAAAAAGCGTCCCACGATGTGTTCCAAGTTGTAAAAGATCATAAAAACGCAATGGTGACAGAAATGCTGCAAAAATCCAACACGTTTTGCTTCACTGAGTGTTCTGCGCAGATGAAAGGCGACGAATACGACCATATCAATAACAATTTAGATGAGCCAGCCGAACCACGCTACTACCCAAGAACGCCGTGTCGTATGGTCGTGGTAAACGATGCCGAATATGGAGTACGTGCGCAGAATGCTCCAGGAGCCCAACGCACGTTCACAAAAATGATGAGTGTTGAAAGCTACATCAACAAGCTCCTGGCAAACGACACCTGCCGAAGGAACGTGTTAGTACACATGGCGGCTCTAGTTAGAATCCTCTCACACCCGGCCTGCGAGATCATCGAGCAAATCGAGTTCGACTACGACCTTATCGAAGTGTCGAATGGCTATTATTTTAAGCTTTCGACTCGGCAGTTTACGCGCTCTCCCGACAAAATCGAGAAGAAGACGATGTGGTCTCCTCGTGCTTTCGTGGCTTACGACCCAACTACCTCGCTCCCACATCCTGGCTACTTCAAAGATGCCATTCTAAATTCATTCGAAGAGATGGAAACGGGTATACGGTTCCTGAACAAGTTCTACCAGTGCTTGTTTGCATTTAAAATGCCGCACAAGGTTCGTAAGTTGGTGGTTGCTGGCCCGAAAGATTCAGGCAAGACTTCTTGGGCTAATGTTTTCCACAGAGTTATACCACCAGGAAAGATTGCGTCCATCACTAAAGAGGCGCAATTTTCAGCAGCTATGATCAACGATGACACCCAGCTCGTGTTGATCGACGAATGGTCACGCGACACGCTCCACTCAGATTTGGCGAAGACTGTGCTGCAGGGGGGGTGGATGGTCACTGCTGTTAAACACCAAAGTCCACGGTGTTTGGTGTACAACAGCCCATTCTACATAACCACCAATGCAGTTCCCAATTTCGGCGACGAAGAAGACAACGTCAGACGACACATCGTTGTTTTTGAAACCAAGTCATTGACCCGTACGCTTCCTGGAGTTGACAAATGGATATATGACCATGCCATGGATTGCATCGCCTGGATTGCGGAGGAGATAACCGAGAACATCCATTTGGTAGAGGCTTCCGAGCGATGGTATGAGAAAGAGGAGGCTGCGAAGAAGACAGTGGAAAACTGCACCGGCATGGAGCTGTTCAATGTTAAAAAGTAAGTTTATTCTTAGACTAACTATATAACTAAATTGATTTATATATATATATATATATATATATATTTATTTTACCACTCGTTAGTGACCACCACATGGTGATCTGCGTTCCCAAAATTAATTATTATGAATTATTATGAATTATTATTATTATTAGTGTTGTTATTATTATTGTTATTATTACTATTATTATTATTATTATTATTGTTGTTATTATTATTGTTATTATTACTATTATTATTATTATTATTACTATTATTATTATTACTATTATTATTATTTATTATTATTACTATTATTATTATTATTATTATTACTATTATTATTATTACTATTATTATTATTTATTATTATTACTATTATTGTTATTATTATTGTTATTATTGTTGTTATTAATGTTGTTGTTGTTCTTGTTATTATTATTATTATTATTATTATTATTATTATTATTATTATTATTATTATTATTATTACTATTATTATTATTATTATTATTATTATTATTATGAATTATTATTATTATTATTATTATTATTATTATTGTTGTTATTATTATTGTTATTATTACTATTATTATTATTATTATTACTATTATTATTATTACTATTATTATTATTTATTATTATTACTATTATTATTATTATTATTATTATTACTATTATTATTATTATTATTATTATTATTATTATTATTATTATTATTATTATGAATTATTATTATTATTATTATGAATTATTATTGTTGTTATTATTGTTGTTATTATTGTTATTATTATTGTTGTTATTATTGTTGTTATTATTGTTGTTATTAATGTTGTTGTTGTTGTTATTATTATTATAATCATTGTTATTATTACTATTACTATTATTATTATTTATTATTATTATTATTATTATTATTATTATTATTATTATTATTATTATTATTATTATTATTACAAGTGCGTATAGATTTAATTTAACTCAAATATCTACTTTCTCTTTTCTTTTTCCTTCCTTTGATAGATTGCGATCGATTACATCAATCGATCTGGATTCGGTGGATGATCCGGCGGGAAGCGAACAAGAAGGCAGTTGTTTCCACGTTTCGTTCCAAAAAGAGGCTGAGCGACAAATGATGAGGAATATCAGAAAGGACAGAGATTTCAACGAATCACTAGATGAAAGTTCAGGACAATGGATCGAAAAGAACCCAATAGATATGTTTCTGAGTGAAACGTTGCACGACGACGCGCTTTCCCAAGCAACAGCATCTCCGTCCCAGTTTCTACTGGACTCTGGTCGTGTTCATGGCGATGAAGATAACGAATGCGATGAGAATAACGAATTGGAAGTATCTGAACAAACTTTGCAGGAACCCTCCGCCCATTCCAGTGCTTCGTGCCCTTCGTCGTACGGAAACGACGAATCAGAGCCATTCAAAGAGGAGGAGATTAACAGTCCGATATACCACGCAAAAGTGTACAAGATCCTAAAAAACCACTTTGATAGGAATCTCGTTGGAAGAGGACGTCTTCTTTCGGCCCACCTTTTTTCATTCAAAGCAAGGAGAAGAACAAGCGGCATGAAGGAAAAGAACTTTTGGAGAAAGGCTGATCCAACAATCGACGCTTGGGGCATCGTCATTAGTGATCTCCGCGAGGTCTTCAACTTCCAGCTGTTTTACCGGCGGTACGGCAGGATCGAAGATGAAGTTAAAAAGATCCGAATTGCAGTAAAAGCACAAATCCTGCCGCTTGATGACGTCTTCACAAAAGCACGAACAAGAGAGCATGAACAACAACAGCAAAAACGACTACGACTTGAAGAAGAGAAAGAAACGGAAGACGACATAGAAGAAGAGAAAGAAAGCGAAGAAAACCAGCAACAACGACAACATGAAGAAGCTGCACAATATGAACAGTGAAGAGGAGGAGGAGGAGGAGGAGCAGCCGCAGGAGCAGATAGAACAACAACACGAAGAAGCTGATCTGATACTGTACGAGGCCAATACAGAAGAGACTGGCACTCGGCAACAACGTGCCCAGTCTTACTGGCAAACCCCCAAAACTTGGAAAATATGGTGAACTGCTTAAATACGATATTCATAAGTCATGACTTGTTGTGTGTGTGCAATATATATTCTCTTATGCTAATTCCTGTCACTGCATGTGTCATTCCATCTTATACTGTCTCCCCCGGAAAGAACGAATATCCTGGTATTTTTTTAAAAACCCGGTTTTTCTGAATTCAAAAATAGAATGGTTACGTTTAGATCTACGGCAACAAAGTTTTTAATAGATTTAACAACCATTAGTTCTATTTTTCTAATGAATACATTTTATTATTCTAACAAACGATTATCAACAATGTTTTTCTACTTTATTCCACTCTAAAATTTGTATATTAAAGAATTTGTATTTATAAAATTTGTATATAATAGACAAATTTAATCTTGTCAGGAATATTAAAGCCCAGCATATAATTTTAAAAAGACCCATATTAAAAGAGACGCGAGTTATTTTAACTCGTGTCTCTTTTAAGATGGGTCTTTTTAAAATTATATGCTGGGCTTTAATATTCCTGACAAGATTACGCTTTTCGCCTGGTTCGTCTACTGAGACAAATTTAATGTTGGGAACATTAAAGGCAAATTTTATTTTCAAACTGAATCAGCAATTATATAATTACACAGCATTGCATTGCATTGCATTGCATTGCATTAAATTACATTACATTGTATTTCATTATGTCATCGAAGTATATATCACACTAGCTTCAAAGCTTCTGCCCTCTTTCTTAAAGTGTTAGGTACTCTGCAAGTGTGAAATTTAAAGTCGGTGTGACGCAATATTGTAGCCCATCGCAAACCGAACATTTCAATCCCTCTCCTGATGCAGTCGTCTTCGTCTTTCGTGAACCGAACACCTTTCTTTCTCCCAGCAAATTTAACAGGCTTCAGCGTCGGCCGCTCAACATTCACCTCCGTCGCGGAATCAAGTTCATTCTCAGGTGTCTCAGTCGTATGTAGTCGATCTTCTACACGCTCGTCAATCACTTTGCCTTCGTTTCCTCGCAATTTTTCCATGCACACACGCGCCTTGATTGCGATTTCCCGGGATCGTTTCTTTTGATAATGTACACGCGCAACGTTTGAGCAATGCTTTTGATCTTCGGAAATCCACTTTTGCTCTTCTGCGTCGAGGAGGGTAGAACTCTCGGTCTCGATGATTTGCCTGTATCTGGTAGGTGGAATGTACTTGCCGATCGCCTGAAACACTAATACGCTCAACAGCTCCGTCAGTTTTTTGAACTGCACGCCGTTGCGGTTTACCAATACATAATCGCAGCTGGGGTTTAATAGCGGTCTTACGTCGCGAACGTAATCATCTACAATTTTAAACTAACTTGGTCGAAATAGAGAGAATCAAAACCGTATTTTTGAGCCGTCTTAAAATTTTTCTGATCTACCATGCCCTCATTACACTTTGCGCTTTCGAACATTTGCACTGACAAGTGTTGATAAGTCATAGGACGACAGCCTTTAACCCTGACAAACATGAAGACCGCCACAAATCGCGTCGCAAACGTAAGGTCGCTCGTCGTGATCGACGTCGGGTATTTTTTGCACGTTTCCAAGACCGACTGATACCGCTCTATGTGAAATGGAACGACAGTCTGCAGCTCGCTGAGCGACGCCCAACTTCTTCTCGACTCGAGCGTTTCGACGTCTAAGTCGGTAGTCCAGTGCGATCGCATGTTCTTCGCCAAACATTTCCTCGCACGTTTGATGTACACCTCGGTCACGGCGAAATTCTGTAGAACTGAAGCAGCCGGCGAGTTAAACTTACGAAAGTCGAGTAAATCGGAGATACCGTAAACGTAGCCGATCTGCCCCGATTGTCCCATTTGCCATTCAGTTTCGAGCTTGTCGAGAAAATCAGTGAGGAGCTTAGCACAGCTAAGGAAATAGTCAACCAATTCGACGGTGGCCAACACGGCGTCCTCGTCTTCGCCTGTCTCCTCGCAACAGAACTTGAGAAATTTTAGGGCTCTCTTGATCGTTACGTCGGCTTGTTTACGAGACTTGCCACCCCCGGTCGTACTTTGAAGCCACTGCGAAAACGACCGGGCGAACGCGTTCTCCGTAGAACAACACGGCACCTGTGTCTTCTCTCTGGCGGATGTCCTCCTGAGTTCGCCAGTCAACTCCATTGCCGCCTCGATATTAGGTTTGTTGTCGAAATACAAGTACCAGCCATGTTTAGCGTTTACGTGTTTACGACAACCTCTGCGACTGCCGAACCCAGGATGATCGCAGAAAGCCACAGGGCAATGATCGAGGCCCTGCTTGTCTTTCGTCAGGTACAGTCGTCGTCGTTTTGAGAATGCTCCTTCGACTAACTTCCAATCTACAGGCTGTTTTCGGCGACGCATCGCGATGGGTGTTCTGTGACGGGACGGTTCAACTTATACTATACGTCTTATTTACGATGACCCAAGAAACAAACGTTCATTGTTATTGTGAAGCAAATAACGTTCCCTTTGGAGATGCTTTTGTTCTTTAGTACAATACAACCGCGTAAAAACACAACAACTTATAATCTGATTCTATTCATTTCGTCCAACACGACTATAAATCAGATGCAAATTGCTATACGCGACTTGCCTGCCGTCAACAAAATCACTAACGTATTCAAAGACTTATTAAAATTACCAACGTTTTCACGTTTCTTTCTATTTTTTGGCTATACCCAGAGGAACTTATTGTACGAAAGACAATCTCACCGCACATGCAGAACGAAAGAAATATTACATGCACGACATGCGTGTGTATAATATATACGATATGCATGTATATCCTCGACTCAAAATATAACGAAACGTACAAAAATTATATTAATCTTGATTAACTCTTTCCTGCCCGAATCGGTCTTTAGTATTTTATTCTGGCTAACGCTAGATGATTTTATTTACCTCCGGGAAAGCCCTCGGACAGGAATGAGTTATAAACTATCTCCCTAAAGCTCTTTTCTGTCCGAATCGGTCTTTAGTATTTTATTCTGGCTAACGCCAGACGATTTTATTCACCTCCAGGAAAGCCCTTCCACAGGAATGAGTTAAGTTCGTTGTGAATACAAATAAAGAAATGAATTAAACCGCGAAGAAATCGACTTTAACCGTATCCTACTTCAGGTTTAAATTTAAGTTCAATGGAAATTATCAAACTTATTGGTTATGCGAAAAGACGGATAACGGGCAACGTAGTGTTAACCCTATTAAAATTACGGGTAAGCTCATAATTAATACGGGTAAGGAAATAAAGCTCATTATAAATACGGGTAAGAGATCGATCCTTACCCGTATTTATAATGAGCTCAAACTTGTTAGCCATAGAAAAAGACGGATAACGGGTAAGGTAGTGTTAACCCTATTAAAATTACGGGTAAGATAATAATTAATACGGGTAAGGAGATAAAGCTCATTATAAATACGGGTAAGAGATCAATCCTTACCCGTATTTATAATGAGCTCAAACTTACAAGGCATAGAAAAAGACGGATAACGGGTAACGTAGTGTTAACCCTATTAAAATTACGGGTAAGGTAATAATTAATACGGGTAAGGAGATAAAGCTCATTAAAAATACGGGTAAGGACATGAACTATACGGGTAAGCGACCGATGGGGTAAACTCATTATAAATACGGGTAAGAAATCGATCGTTACCCGTATTTGTAATGAGCTCATTATAAATACGGGTAAGAGATCGATCCTTACCCGTATTTATAATGAGCTCAAACTTGTCAGCCATAGAAAAAGACGGATAACGGGTAACGTAGTGTTAACCCTATCAAAATTACGGGTAAGCTCATAATTAATACGGGTAAGGAGATAAAACTCATTAAAAATACGGGTAAGAGATCAGTCCTTACCCGTTCTGGATTCAGTTTAAATTTAGTGTAAATGTAGAGAGAAAAAGAGAGAGAGAGAGAAAAAGAGAAAGAGAGAAAGAGAAAGAGAAAGAGAAAGAGAAAGAGAAAGAGAAAGAGAGAGAGAGAGAGAGAGAGAGAGAGAGAGAGAGAGAGAGAGAGAGAGAGAGAGAGAGAGAGCAAATGGGACCAAAGCGATCCTTTTCTTTAGTTCCTTTATTGAGAAGTATTTCTCAATAAAGGAACTAAAGAAAAGGATCGCTTTGGTCCCATTTGAATCATTTTTAAGCGTTCCGCATTAAGGAACACTTATAGGAACGAATTTCCCAAATGGAATTAGGAACACGACGACGTTCCTTATTGATTCGTTCCTTTCCTTAGGGAACAAGTACGATACGTTCCTTCGCCCAAGCGGAACAATTAGTTCCTTTCATAGGTCTTCTAAATATCATAACAAACACATGTCAACCAAAAACCCAAAAATGCTTCCCTTTACCTGTTCTCCCTAAACTGTACGGCCCATGTTGTGTATACTCTAGTCTCATTAATAATCCGACTTTCCACCTCCCATATCGATCGTTAAGCGTAAAAGTAAAGTAATAGCTTGCTTAACAACTTAGAGTGCTGGAACAAAATATAAGAAAATGCTAATCATTACCACCACCACCATCACCATCACCACCACCACCATCATCATCATCATCACCACCACCACCATCACCACCATCACCACCACCACCATCATCTCCAATAAATACACGTATGTTTGGTTTAGCTGGGATATAAGAATGTTGTTTTCCAAATATAGATCGACGTGATTCTCTCAAGAGGGCCACAGAAATTTATCTGATCAAAGAAGTTGAATCACTTAATGGCTGTAATGTCAGGGAAACAGTGAGTACTTCTAAAGTTCTCTAACATTTGGTTGAAAAATGATGAATGGTTAAAGAAATATAAGTGTTTAAAGTGCTTATGAAACGAAAATTAAGTTTGTCTTACTTGAAAGTACTTTTAAAATGACAAAGTGACATATTTTGCAGTTTTTTGTTTCCTTGCTTTGTTTTTAAGATATCACAGTTTGTTTTAAAACGACAGTGTTTTAAAGGCACGTTGTGACGTCACTGGTTAGTTTCGCTTATGCCTTTCCCGGTAATGACTTACCGGGAAAGGTTGAATATCTTTGCTATTATCAAACGGAATCACTTCGAAGGAATTGTGTGTGTGTGTTTTTTTTCTCTTACAACAACAAAAGTATACATTTTCAACTGATTCCGTTTAGTAATAGCAAAGATATATAACCTTTTCCAGTAAGTCCTTATGCACGTTGTGATGTCACTGGTTAGTTTCACATATCAAACAAACTAAAATATCTCAACAACGAAGCAAGGAAACAAAAAACAGCAAAAGATGTTACTTTGTCATTTTAAAAGTACTTTCAAATAAGACAAACTTAATTTTCGTTTCATAAGCACTTTAACTTTAATGAAATTAAAGCATCACTATTAAAGCATGACTGAGAATTGCCATGACGTAACGAGCACACGCCACCCGTGCTTTAGAGCTTAGAACTGACAGAATACATCAGTGTATGAAAATTGAGTATGAAAGTTTTGTTTTTTTTGTTTTAGGGTTTTGTATCGTTGTTAAAAGATGGTTTTGGCTTCATTCAATGTTGTGACAGAGATGCCAGACTTTTCTTTCACTTTAGTGAATTAATTGATTCGGTAATTTATTCAACATTAATGCTAATTTATGCCATGTTGATGCTAATTTATACCACATTAATGCTAATTTATGCGATATTAATGCTAATTTATGCCACATTAATGCTAATTTTACCACAATTCTAATTTATGCCACATTAATGCTAATTTATACACATTAATGCTAATTTATACACATTAATGCTAATCTATACTACATTAATGCTAATTTATACCACATTAATTCTAATCTATACTACATTAATGCTAATTTATACCACAATGCTAATTTATGCCACGTTAATCTTAATTTATACTAGATTAAAAAATTAGTCATTCTGTCAATTGACTTTTTGTCCTCCTCCGTTTGTTTAGGAGCAAGAGATTAATTTTTCGGATGAGGTGGAATTCACCGTAGTTGAGGTCTGTAAAGTTTTCTAAATTTTGTTAAATATTGTTTTTGTTGAACTTGGAATATGTAAAGTTGTATTTGCGCAATTGAATATCAATATTATTTTAATTTTACTCTCTCTCCGTCTCTACTTCTAATTTCGCTGTAGGATCAGGGTTCAAAGCGGCTTCATGCTATACGTGTTCGAGTTTTACCACGAGGAAGCATCAATCTTAAGGTAAGTTAGGGAGGGAGGGAGGGAGGGAGGGAGGGAGGGACGAAGGAAGGAAGGGAGGGAGGAAGGAAGGAAGGAAGGAAGGAAGGAAGGAAGGAAGGAAGGAAGGAAGGAAGGAAGGAAGGAGGGGCGGGAAGGAAGGACGGAACGAACGAGGGAGGGAAGGAAGGAAGGACGGACGCACGGGACGGACGGACGGGCGGGGGAGGGAGGGAGGGAGGGAGGGAGGGAGGGAGGGAGGGAGGGAGGGAGGGAGGGAGGGAGGGAGGGAGGGAGGGAGGGAGGGAGGGAGGGAGGGAGGGAGGGAGGGAGGGAGGGAGGGAGGGAGGGAGGGAGGGAGGGAGGAAGGAAGGAAGGAAGGAAGGAAGGAAGGAAGGAAGGAAGGAAGGAAGGAAGGAAGGAAAGAAAGAAAGAAAGAAAGAAGGAAGGAAGGACTGACGGAACGAACGAACGAACGAACAAACAGAGCAGCGGAAGCAAGGGAAACAGCTCAGCCATATAAGATTGTATTCATCTTCCTTGTAGGCAATATCAGAAGAGCGCCACCCAGGAAAAGTTGACCGTGAGCCTTTGCTGTGGATGGGCCGCAGTCCAAGGAAAGGTGATCGTGAGAAGTGAGTAAAATGATTGGAAAAGGACGTGTGCTGGTGCTACAAGGACTACATCATTAACCTTTCCTTTATCAATATTCTTACAGGGACAGTGAATCTGGTTTGATTGTTGCTTACATCAGAGATGAGATGACCTTCCTTCCCTTCATCCCGCCAGACGCTGATCCGAGGACAATGCCGAAGTTTGGGGATCAGGTAAAGACATTGAACTCTAAGTAAACTGGAACGCTAACTCCATAAGTCAAGCCCTATGAATGGATGAAGCCAAAAATCTTTAAATGTTAGTTTTTCTGAGTTTTGAGCTGAAATACTTGGGGAGCACGGATGGCATGTGCTGTTAGGGCGCTGCCTCTCACCAATAGTTAAGCCCGGTTAGACGGGGTTAGTACTTGGATGGGTGACCAACTGGGAACAACCCCATTCTCGAGCTTGGCACTCATGTGAGTAGAGTTTAGTTGCTCTCTCCGAGGGTTTTTCGCCGGGTTCTCCGGTTTTCCTCCCTCCGTAAAATCAACACATAGGGCTTAGCTGGGATCCGTGGTCTGAACTGTGTCGTATGGCGGCTGCTTAAAGCGCCTTTGATATGCCTCGACACGGCCACATTGAAAAATCCTTAGGAGTAATTTGATTGTAAAGATACACGTTTGATGTATTCTAATTAAAGACCTTTACTTTTACTTAACGCTGAACGTTGGGCTGTATATGAAACTGAAGCTATTGATATTTGGTATAGAAACTTCAAGACTTTAGCTAAAAGGGAAATAATTAAAAAATATAAAAACAACTGCCATTTTGTTTGCTGAACGTTACAAAATGGCAGTTGTTTTTATATTTTTTAGTTATTTCCCTTTTAGGTAAAGTCTTGAAGTTTCTATACCAAATAGCATTTTTCAATAGCTTCAGTTTCATATATAGCCCAACGTTCAGCGTTAAGTATTTCAGCTCAAAACTCAGAAAAACTACAACAAGTATCAAAGTGTTATTTCCCGGTGATATATGGTCGAATATTTACTACATTTTAAAAAGTTTAAAATAACGAGGAAACTTATACTATACATCAAATTGAAGCCAATGCTATTTCTAAAAACATACGTATAAAAATATATTTCAATCCGTTGTTTTGGAGTAATTTGTTATCGTCCCAAACAAAATATATGGCAGGATGAAAATTAAGTAACTTGTAGCACGGGTGCTACCTGCAAAGGGACTGGCACTGGCTTCAAAATCACCCCCCCCCCCCCCCCCGAGTTATCGTTCCAGTCTTATTACAGTTCAATGGGTAAAGTCCTCACGAGTTACAGTCGCTTGGCACGTAAGTGGAAACAGCGCCCGTCAAAACATGTTCTATTTCAACGTCAAACATATTATGTTTCCCGAGTGCTGTGAGTAACTAGTTACTATACACTTGTTGACTGGCGCCGAGGGAAACATCGAGTTTTACGGACCCGAAGGCTTCAATGTCACGCGAGGGCTTTAGCCCGAGGGCGACATTGAAGCCTGAGGGACCGTAAAACTCGATGTTTCTCGCGACAAAAGTCAACAAGCGTTTTGTTATATACCAAAGACTTTCAACATACAAAATACAAAACTGTCTTGAAATTTGCAAACGGCGAAAAGACTTACCAAAACACTTTGACTTTGTCTTCGTTTTCAACTAAACAAATACACCAGACTCAACACTAAGAACAGCTTTAAATTTCTCCAAGTGCTTTTCAGACCTTCTTTGAAGATATGTATAGAAATTCTTTCTTTCGGAAAATGGACTATTTCGTACCAAACAAGCTCGAAACAAGCTCTTGTTTTCAAAATGCCCGTAGAGTCCAAAGTTCTTGATCTGATGCAATAATCGTGTATTCACGTGAACGACGCATGATTAAAGCGACGTCAGAGGGAAACATTGCACTGTTTCCCTCAGCAAAAAGAAACATTGAGTTTGTTGAACAACACGTGACCATGATTTGACCAATAGGATTTCATTATTGGCAAACGAAAGCCTTTGGTATATAACAAAGTAACTAGTTACATTTTTAAGTAACTGTAACTGAAACTAGTTACTTTTTCTGAAGTAACTGTAACTATAACTAGTTACTTTTTGAAGAAGTAACTATAACTAGTTACTTTTTTAAAGAACTGTAACTAGTTACAATATTTGGTTTAAAAATGTGACTAGTATAGTTACTGATATTCAGTTGAGGGTGTCATTCTTTCTTGATCAAAAATGGTTTTGATATAATAATAAAGATACATTATATACAATTTGACTATTTCTGCTTAGTGACAACCATATTTAGCTGTAAAAACATAATTATGGTACTGGCATCTAAAAACCAGTAATTTCTTTGTTGATTCTAGTAACACGGACAAAGGAATGTAACTTTGTAACTAGTTACAAAATTTTTGAAGTAACTTTGTAACTGTAACTAGTTACTTTCTTTTCATTGTAACTTTTATCGGTAACTAGTTACTTTTCTAACGATGTAACTGTAACTAACTAGTTACAAAAGTTATGTAACTTTTACAGCACTGTGTTTCCCATCGATACGTATATCTTTGTGCTCTTGGCCAATCACGTCTTGCCAATCACACGGTGTCAATTTCAAAACGGTTAACTTTTGAACATGTTTTGACGGGCGGTGTTTCCACTTACACGCGTAAAAATCTCACAAGTTGTTACAGCATTGTTGCCTGAACAATGCTGTAACAACGTTGTTATCATGTGTGAACAACCTTGATGAATTAACAATATTGTTCATCATTCTTTCAACAAGTTGTTACTGCTTGATGAAACAACAACCGTTGTTCACGCATGTTGAAACAAACCGAAGGACGTGTTGACACACCAGTCATGTTAACAATTGTTGTGACATTGTTGTCCATCGTTGTTACTTCATCATGCTGTTACAACATGTTGTATCATGTGCGAACAACGTTGATGGCTAGAAAAAAATGTGCTGTCGGAACAACTTGTTCATGACTGTTGATTTATCCGTGAGATGTAGAACTATAAGTGAACAACTTGTTGAAAACTTGTTCACGGGGTGCAGCACAACATTGTTCACGAGGTGCAGCGCAACATTGTTGACGGGGTGCAGCACAACATTGTTCACGGGGTGCAGCACAACATTGTTCACGAGGTGCAGCACAACATTGTTCACGGGGTGCAGCACAACATTGTTCACGAGGTGCAGCACAACATTGTTCACGAGGTGCGCACAACATTGTTCACGGGGTGCAGCACAACATTGTTCACGAGGTGCAGCACAACATTGTTCACGAGGTGCAGCACAACATGGTTCACGGGGTGCAGCACAACATTGTTCACGGGGTGCAGCACAACATTGTTCACGAGGTGCAGCACAACATTGTTCACGAGGTGCAGCACAACATTGCTCACGGGGTGCAGCACAGCATTGTTCACGGGGTGCAGCACAACATTGTTCACGCCTGTTGACAACCGTGAACAACTTGTGCGTTTTTGCGCGTGTAGGTGCAAACGACAGTATCCTTTGCGAAATATTTCCACTTCAAGCCAAACCAACCTCTCTATTTTTAGGTTGAGTTTCAGATTTCAAAGAGTGAAAGGACCTCGCATCAGATGGCTGTCAATATTACTGTGGTCAAGCGGAACAGT
>JAWNZC010000087.1:5565000-5585000 GCA_035771165.1 Paragorgia papillata
CTTAGTATTACAATAATACATTGTCTTGCTTTCCTAGACTGTCATCTCTGAAGCTTACGAAGGCAGGATTCTTCGTCCTTTGCGTCGCGCTGATCCACAGGTACAAGAAGATATAATTGTATCCGAGTGTCATTGTTGTGTATGTGATGGTTTGAAATGTTATCTTTGATATGGTTATGTTTTTAGCAACTGCGATATCAAGGCTTGATTGAGTATGTGGAGAAGTCTGATGAGAATGACGGAGAGGAAGATGAGGAGGAAGATGGAGATGATGCTATGTCTGTTATTCCGTACGGCATTACTGGTCTGCTCGATAAGAAAACTGTTTTGCAGTGTGGAGAGAAGGTATACATGGTTGTAGGACTAACTGTAAGGACGATGTGGTGGTGGTAGTGATGGTGGTGATAATGGTAGTGATGATGATGGTGGTAGTGATGGTGGTGATGTTGAAGGTGATAATGGTAGTGATGATGATGGTGGTAGTAATGGTAGTGATGATGATGGTGGTGATGTTGAAGGTGATAATGGTAGTGATGATTATGGTGATGATTATGGTGGTGATGATGATGATGATGATTGTGGTGATGATGATGATGATGAAGTTGATTATGGTGGTGATAATGGTGGTGATGTTGATGGTGATGATGATGAATGAGGTGGTGATGATGGTGGTGATGCTGAAGGTGATAATGGTAGTGATGATTATGGTGGTGATCTGAAGGTGATGGTGGTGGTGGTGATAGTAATAGTGATGATGAAGGTGATGATTATGGTAGTAATGGACATGATGGTGAAAGTGATGGTGAAACGAGTGAAGATAATGGTGGAGGTGGTAGTTCTGAATGGTGGTTTTTGTAGTGTTGATGGTACTATCACAGTATTAATATATGTTTCGATGTTATGAATTTCCTTATCTTATTTTAGGTCCAATTCCGCGTTGGTTGCTTAGAAACTTCCGATAAAAAGTTTGCTGTCGAGATCACTGCCAAGCGCGAGCGATTGAAGGCGTGTGTTGAGTCTGTCAAAGGAGATGTACGTCGTTTATTGAGATTTACTGAACGTCTAGAGAGAACAGTTTAGATATGACTGATAGAGTTATCCAGTATAAATAAAGTTAGTTTAGTTTACTCTGGTTTTCTTCTGTAGTAACACTGGATCAATGAAGGATGGTCCTTACTGGACCTCTAGAGAGAACAGTTTAGATATGACTGATAGAGTTATCCAGTATAAATAAAGTTAGTTTAGTTTACTCTGGTTTCCTTCTGTAGTAACACTGGATCAATGAAGGATGGTCCTTACTGGACCTCTAGAGAGAACAGTTTAGATATGACTGATAGAGTTATCCAGTATAAATAAAGTTAGTTTAGTCTAGTCAATCCTACACTTGTAAAAATATTCATTTTTTTCTTTTCATTGTAGTACGGCTTTATAGCTTATGAAACTGACGAAGCGAAAAATCTTTTCTTCCACACGAGTGAAATTGAAGACGAGACTCTTTCCATTAAGGTAAACAAATACCATTTAGGTTTAAAATATTGATGATGATGTCACATTTTGGTTGTCCCTAACTAGTTGCAAATCCCGAGAACGAGGGATGTATGCTACATAAAGACCCGAGGACGCGCAGCGTCCGAGGGCTTTATATCTGACTTAAGGAGGTTAAGAACCCTAACCCTTAAGGAGGTTTTCCAACGAAGTTTTGTCTATTTTTTCCACTTTGGACAAAGATTTTCCTTGTTTTTTTCTTCATTTCGTATCTAATTATTATTCAAGGTCTTTATGCGATATAAAGACCTCGGAATGAACAAAGAAAACCCACTCGATAATAAATTAATCTTGCTTAAAGCCGACGTTCGAGGTATTTATCCGACTTAAAACACGATTGAAGAAGGTTTTCTAAAAGATAGCATTTACCGAGTGTCGAAGGACATTGCTATGTCAAATGTTAACGGGATTTTATGAAATAATAAGACTCCAAAGCAACCTTTGAATAATAGTTTATTAAACAACTTGAGAAGTACGTAAAGGTTCATTGAACACATACACAGACTTCTACAAGCTTGTTTGAATAATTAGTGTGAATAATTAGTACCAGATCTATCATTACAGCATTGGGCATGCGTATTGATGCCGTATTAATCCGACATTTTATGCTCAACGTTCAGCGTAATAAATTGCTGACTCAACCAACAGATTTTGATGATTTTCATTGGTTTGCCTTCCTCTCGTAAACTACGTGGAGCGAAAAGTAAACCCTTGCTCTCCTTCCCGTATGTGGGCGCTACCGGCGTTACCATACGAGATAATTGTAGTAGGCACCCTATGAATTTATAACGCGGGATTTATGGGATATAAATCCCGCAAAAAAACAAAGAAATCCGACTTGATCGTGTTTTAATGTAGGTTAGTGACCGAAACCGAGGCAACTACGTCAGTTATTTACCGATGGCCGAAGGCTAGTTCAAGATATCCGAGGTTGCCTTATGGGCCGTTTACATGGACTAAAAGTTGGCTCGGGTAAGAGGGACACCCTACCCCCCGAGACAACTTTGTCGTGCGTTTATATGAGGAATTAGATTATGACTTGTGAATCGGTTTAAGCCTGGAGGACTGGGTATAGTTTAATGCATCTAATTTAGGATGGCCGATCGTCGGGAAGAAACTGTAACTGTACTGTTAGAATTAAACGATAGAATTAAACTCACAGCAGCTTTTATACTTCTTCAGGCCAATTATCAGGTTTTAAACTATTGTTGGAGACCAAGACCATTTTTTTCGCTTCGTATTTTCTGCTCTATCAATTGTTTTACTTTCTGCCGCCATTTTGTTTCGCAGTTTTGCCTCGGGTAGAGGCGAGTCAACTTTATCTCGCCCCCTAGGGTAACCCTACCTCGCAAAGAGGGTGACCCTGCTACCCGAGACAAGTATGAAATTCCCCATGTAAACACTCGCTGTCGAGACTAAGTAAAATGAACACAAAGTTGGCTCCACCAGGGTAGCATTGGGGGCCGGGTGACCCTTCTACCAGGGACAACGTTTGTCCATGTAAACGGCCCCTAAGAAAACTGAGCTACTGAGTTCATTACCACAGATATTGTCTAAAAACACTTCGGTCGCGATGATAAATCCTTTATCACATTTGTGACCATGGATTAAAGCTTATTTTCCCAACCACGCATAAATCAAGTTAATTGCCCGGGGCTAATATATATTAGCCCAGGGCAATTAACTTGTCGGGAGTAACTATTCAAAATAAACAACCACGGTACATCAAAGAAAACCGAGGTGCTCGTGAACTAAGGCCCCGTTCACACTATACCGGATAGCTTTTGTGCCGGCACGAAAACCATACCGGATAGGCCTTCTGTTCACACAAAAAACGCCTGTTCCGGCACAATTTCTGTGCCGGCACGCCGTTGCGCCGCTCCGATCTCGAAAGAGGTACATCTTGTATCGGATAGCTTTTTGTGCCGTTTCAGCGCCAGTGTGAACAGAGATCGAAATCGTTTCGGAAGTATATTAATAGAATAGAGCGTGGTGATTGGATCACCTATCCGGTATAGTGTGAACAGGGCCTAAGTACTATTTACAGAACGGACGCGAATTCTGTAAATGACTTCTAAAACGCCTATTAAGGTAACTGAACAAAAATAAATCATGTTAACAGCTGATAAACCTTCGAGGTAAGGTTTAATAGGCTACGATTATTAAATTAGTGATACGAGCATGCGCTTTAATTTAATATTAGTCCCACATTTTCTATTCTAAGTGACGTGGCATAAATGGCCTTACTGGTCATTGGGCAACAAATGTTTGCATCTTCATCTTGTATGAGGATGCTACCAGCGTACACTACCTCACTCAAGATAGTTGAATGCGAAGTGTCTGTACACTTGCTACAGAACTGATATGATCAGTGTCTGTAAGTAAATGTGATACAGAATTGATGTTTTGTTAAACAGTTCTGTATCACATTTACAGACACTGATATCAGTTCTGTACCGGGGTAAACAGACATTGATTAAACCTTAATTTCTTTTGAATTTTCCTCATGAATTATTAATGAGTTTTAGAAGTACTGTTTAATAAACGAGAAGGAGTGTTTTATCAGATATAAAGACACGTAAAAACATCTGATAAAAGACGAACTGCGAGTTTATTGAACGGCTTCAAAAACGAACCACTTGGTAAGTTCATTGGCGTAGTAAGTTTGAAAAATAACCTTGTCTAAGCCGAGAAAATCAAAGCTAAAGTTTATGTAAATCAGGAGGTATCTTTATCACAGATACAGACACTGATTAAACTTTAATAAACGAGTGGGAGTGTTTTACCAGTGGTTACAGACATGAGAGGACAATGAAAATCACGAGACCGTTAACCGAGTTATTTTCATTGTTCTCAAGTGTTTGTAAAACATGAGAGAATAATGAAAATCACGAGGCTGCAAGCGAGTGATTTTTAGTGTTTTCGAATGTTTTTCAAACACGAGAGAACATTGGAAATTACGAGGTAATAGGCCGAGTGATTTTTGTTGTTCTCGAGTGTTTGCAACCCCTGGTAAAACACGATACACGAGTTTATGAAATAGCTTCGCAATCGTCAATTATAGTAGAGGGACTTGGTGATATTGATGCATATTAGATTTATAGATAATAGTTTCACGTTGAATTTATAATTAAGAAATGTGGTAATAAACGGTTCTTTGTTTGTGCCGTTTATTATCTGATTTCTTAATTATAAATTCAGTTTGCGCGACTTTTATTGGGTTTCAAAACTCATGCACACGACCAAATATTTTTTCTTTGATTGGCTAATTAGCTCGTGAATTATTAATGAGTTTGAGAAAATGTCTTTCAAGGCTGGGGACGCAGTGGAGTTCTGTATCGTTCAGAACACGCGTAATGGAAAGCTGAGCGCATCTAGAATTCGTTTAGTGAGGTAAGTTTTAATATTATATAGCGTGCTATCGGATATGAGCTTTTGCGTAATCTGATTGGTTCCCCACTACCAGGCTATCAGCTCATATCCTGCTAGTAGAGGAAAAACAAGATGGCGGCATGTTTTTTTAAACTGCCGAAAAGAGTTGAAATTGACGGATTTTTATACAGAAAAACATCAACGCCCTCAAACCAATGAATAAGAAAACAACACTGTGTCAAAATACATTAACAAATACACAATTTAGCATGTTAAATGGTAAAATTCACCTAAAAATTACGTCTTTTACTTCAAAAACCCGACTAAATTAACGGGTTGATATTAATTTGTTGGCAAACAAAGAAACTCACGATTAAAATCAAGCTTACAACACACATTCCGTAGAAGATTACCAGTAAAGAGACTTTTTTTTATATTTAGATAAGCATTTGGAGTAGTAAAAAGCATGTTCTTTTTCAAAAACAACCAACTAAGTAATTTAGTTTCACTGCCGAAGGTGTTTCAGTTTCATTTTTGCATGAAATCAAAACCGTTTTCCCGACAGCAACGCTAATATAAACAACTGACCCACCTTTTGACTTCATAAAGGCACCTTTTAATCTTTTTTGTTGATCTGCTTAACACATTTTTTGCCTCTCGAGCAACATTACTCATTTATACAACATTTCGAAGCTGTTTACCGAACAACCCAGCGAGAACTGTATGTGAATTGTGAATGCATCATTACGCATGGCGGAAGTATTAGTTACCTATGCCGGAAGTTTGTTGTTTCAAACATTTCGCTGTAATTTTGCCTCTTACAGTGCTTGGCTATATAATAAAACAAGCGCCTCGTTGGCTATGAGCTCATATACAACTCGAGCTCATGGTATAACTGTTAAATATATTTTCCATTTGTTTTTGCTGTACAAGCTGTCGTAAGTTAAATTGCCTATGTCATCCTCAGGGACTTTACATATTTATACTAATTGGAACACTCTGAGAAGATTTGTAATATATCTTCTCAGGCGAAAATTTCATCTTCATGGACTTTTTTCCGTTAAAGTGGACGGAAGTGACGTCGAAAGAGGAATTTGTAAAGTGGTTTTCATATAGACAAATTCCTCTTTCGACGTCACTTCCGTCAACTTTAACGGACCCGCTGGGGAAGGTCCAGCAAAATTCGTAAACACTTTCACTTTACAGCTCAGTTGTTTATTGAGGAAGAATTGTGATGTTATGACGTCCTAAGTGTTTCCCGACACTTACTATTCCATCTGCATAATTAAAATAATACAAGCCTACTCACCTCGGATCGACGAAGGTTCACTAGCCTAGCTTTCTTATCACTAGCTTTCCTTCTGCAACCGCCAAAAGTTGAAAGTTAAACAGTTAAATTTTCATTTCGAGCTCCAATTGGAATATATTCCATAATTTCCTTCTTTCGATCGCCAAGATCTTTGGTAAAATCTTCGCAGACATCCTTGTGCTTTTTATATAATATACTGTCGCTACGCTAGATCCCAGGAACACTCGAAGGGCCAGAACGATTCTGGGCAGGACCTTTTTACGAATGTTGCTAGGCCTTCTCGTGTCCAGCCTCTCCCCAGTCTTCCCAAATGCCAGCCGGACGCTCTCACCATTGAGACCCCTTTTACACGATGCCGGTACAATTTGAAAACGGAACAAAATCATGCCGTTTAGGCCTTGCGTTTACACGATGCCGGTACAAAAATTACATGAAAACGGCACAAAACGAAGACGGGTTCCTTGACGGCATGAAATGAAAACGGAACACTAACCGGTATCGTGTAAACGCACGTGCCGTAACAGTTTGATGACGGTAATCACGATATATACGACCACAGTATTCGGGTCAGCAATATTCACAGTCTTTCTCAATTCGGGACGTTTTCCGTTTATATGGAAAGATATTTGCCGGGACGTTTTTCATCCCATCCCGGCAAAGCGGGATCCCGGTTGTCTCAAGACAATTTTTCTCATGTAAACACTCCGTCCCGCTTTGCCGGGACGATATTATGCTGACTTTGCAAGATTTGTCATGTGATGCAAAAACAAAAATGGCTTCCACAGAGAAGAGGAGTGCCTAGTCGTTTGCCTAATCCGTCTACTCCGAACGTTTTCTCCAGAAATAATCCACTGAGAAGTTATAAAATATATTGGCAGAAAGATAATTCACCTTGCTACAACATACGTACAGTTTATCCGACCAAATAGCTTAGTTTCCCTAAAAAAAAGCGAAATACCGAACATGTCCAAATCATAATAGCGGCCGCTATTATGAATTTTTTCCCGTATGTATTATAATCTGTCCTCTCCGAATGTTTTCTCGAGAAATAAACCACTGTAGAAGCTATCAAATATACTTGAGAAAGATAATTCATCTGGCTACCCAGGCTGGCATTAAAAGCTTCGTACACGTGACAAAATTTGTTTTTATCAGCTTTTTTCGCCGTATTAACAGTTCACAAGTTCTGCTTGTTCATGTACAGTTCATATTTAAAACAATGAGACTTCGTGTCTTACCAGTACTGATAAATTACGCAATTAGCACAACAAGCAAGCCAGCCCGGCTAGGCGAGCTAGCCGTTCAGTCATGTAAACACAATAAAAATCATCTCGGGGGACTGTGGCACATTCGATCGTGGTGTGTTTAGGAAAATAATAAAGGGATGAAACACGAATTCATCCTTGTTTTGAACATCGTTTTAAGCGCTTATAGGTATTAAAATTGTAAGATAATTGAGCGAAGTAGTTGTGATAATGATTCATTTATCAAAATATAAATCAAAATGATGCAAAATCTCAACTTTTAGCCGTGATTTTGCAGCTAAATTACATATCGTATTTTCGGGAGATGTGTTCCGCAAGTAGCTAGGACACTACATCATCGTTGACACTTCGGATAGCTACGAAATCCTACGATAAGCTTTTCGGATAAAGCGGGAAGTCTCAGGATTATTGATTTATTGCACATTCATCTGACTCTGAGTTTCAGTCGGTTTCAGTATTCTAACGGTGGCTCCCGACGATAAGAGATGTCCTGGCTACTTGCGGAACGCATTCCACGTTGAACGTTTGGTATTTCATCCCTTATATTTTTCCCTCTCCCTCTCCCCCTTTCCCCTGCCTCCTCCACAGGCCCTATTGCATCATGGACAGGTCACACACGCCGAATTTAGGGCCTGCAAGATCCTGTAAAAAATTTGGCAAAACTTGGCACGGAATAAATTTGCATAATTAACTACCATTGTTAATAGCCATGGCTATATCCGAAGATTTTGAAGGCCATTGAAGACTTATGACATACGAATCCTACAATCCTGGACAAAAGTGCTTGGGACACTATGCGAAAATCGGCAAAATCGGCAAAGTGGCCCAACAATTTTGTCCAGGATTGTCTGAAAATGACGAGTTTATGATGTTTCAATAAAACACAGCTTCTTAACTTTGTAACATTGCAAAATATATACAGTTTAATAAAAGAGCCCCCATCTCTGCTCCCCCTTACCCCCTCAATGGGGAAGGGATCTCTGGAGCAGAGTCTCTGCAGAGTTCCCACCCGCACCGGTACCACCCGCACGAGAGCTCTATTTAATTTGCATATTCACCAAACCTTCTATACCCCACAAACAATTTGTTGTTCATGCATGTGGGAGCGTATTTATGTCATTTTCGACCAAACTGCGCAGAATCGCCGCCCCCAAATTTTTTTTTTCTTCGATTTTGTTTAATTCGTCATTTTCAGACAATCCTGGACAAAAGTGCTTGCGACACCATGCGAAAATCGTCAAAATCGGCAAAGTGGCCCAACAATTTTGTCCAGGATTGTAGCTTTAAAATGCAGGAATTGTTGAAGAAAGCAATTACGGTTGAACTTTGTCAACTTTCGGCCGGAATAATCAACGAAAATACACTTTAGTCTACCCAGAGACTGTTTGGTTTATACTTTTTCGGTTTCCACAACAACTGAAACTTGAATTACGCTACACTATAGCCTACAATTTAACAAAATTAAATCTCATTAACTCTTGGTCAGTTGACAGTCTTCGATAGCTAAATAAACCAAAAAACAATACGAAAAACCTGTTACTTTCCTGACCGTCGAATTTGCTTTTGTTCGGCAGATATTTTCCCCTTCAATTCCTTTTTGTCGCTAAAAATATTATTGGCAGAAAGTCGGTAATTCTAAAACATATTGGTTTCTTCATTGTCATGATCTGTAAGAAAGTTTAGACCGAATTTCCTGGTGGGTCACAGTACGGTTTAAAGAACTTGGACGTACGTTTGTCGAACAGCGGCCGGAAACTTGCAGGCCCCTCTCAAAACTATCGCCTCTAGGGCCTAGTTATATGGCCTAGTCTCGCTGTGCATAATGGGATCAGTCACCATTTTGTTTAAAGGATCTGGCAGGCCCTCTCAACAGCGTGACCTGTCCATGATGCAATAGGGCCTGTGGAGGAGGCAGCCCTTCCCCCCGTTTTTCCCCGCCTTTTTCCCCGCTTCCGGTAACCGTTTTTCGTTTTTTTTTAAATCCCCAGCCACAGTCCCCCGCGCGTCTTTCGAGTCCACCACAGGGTGCCCACGCGCTGCCAAGATGGGCTCCCTGTGACTCACCTTCATATAAACACCCTCTAAGTAGAGCTGTATTAAATGCTTTGTTTTGTGTGTTTTAGTGAGACGGTCGTCTGGTGCGAAGGAGTCTGGGTCAGTCTGGAGAAGACCAGAATGCGAAGTAAGATATTGTTCAGTTTTTCAACTGCCTTAACTCATTCCTGTCCGAGGGCTTCCCCAGAGGTGAATAAAATCGTCTGGCGTTAGCCAGAATAAAATACTAAAGACCAATTAGGACAGGAATTTTTTTTAAATCGGCCTATTGATTACTCATTCTTCAAGAAAAGTTTTAATGAAAAAAAATTGGGGGTCACCAAAGTTTTTTTCGATTTAAATTAGTTTGAAGGGTAATTGGCAGCCATTTTAAAACGTCATTGTTGCCATAGCAACAGTTTTTGATTGTCAGAATGTTTAACTATGCATAACATTTAGTTTTACTATGCATAACATTTAGTTTTATTCTTTTCCCGAATTGTTTATGCAGGCGTTTTGGACCCTCAAACTTGTATTTTCCATTTTTCAAGAAACTGTATGGAGCCAGCTTAAGCTCCCTATTGTTACCGAGGGCAATTTAATTCTCCGAAAGCGAACTAGCCATGGCAAACTTCGCGACTTCATAACTCGAGTGAACGATACATCAGATTCTCTTGAAATTTTCATTCAGTGTTCCTACCATGGTCTTCTATACATTAAAACAAATTTTTCATATCATAGACACTTAGAGAGATAGTTTATAATCTCATTCCTGTCCGAGGGCTTTCCCAGAGGTGAATAAAATCGTCTGGCGTTAGCCAGAATAAAATACTAAAGACCAATTCGGACAGAAAATAGTAACAGAGATAGTTTATAATCTCATTCCTGTCCGAGGGCTTCCCCAGAGGTGAATAAAATCGTCTGGCGTTAGCCAGAATAAAATACTAAAGACTTATTAGGACAGGAAAGAGTTCAGCTGGTAGATCGATGGGCAAAAACCCCAACTTATTGTTCAATTGACTATGGACCATTTAATAGATTATTCAAATCTTACAGGTTTTTTCTGTCTGTTTGTCCGTTCGTTCGTCAGTTGTTGTTTCATGTTTTAGTCTGTCTGTCTGTTTATTCTGTCTGTCTGTCTGTTTATTCTGTCTGTCTGTCTGTCTGTTTATTCTGTCTGTCTGTCTGTCTGTCTGTCTGTTTATTCTGTCTGTCTGTTTATTCTGTCTGTCTGTCTGTTTGTTTATTCTGTCTGTCTGTTTTGTCTGTCTGTCTGTCTGTCTGTTTATTCTGTCTGTCTGTTTATTCTGTCTGTCTGTCTGTCTGTCTGTCTGTCTGTCTGTTTGTTTATTCTGTCTGTCTGTCTGTTTATTCTGTCTGTCTGTCGATCTGTCTGTCTGTCTGTTTATTCTGTCTGTCTGTCGGTCTGTCTGTCTGTCTGTCTGTCTGCTTATTCTGTCTGTCGGTCTGTCTGTCTGTCGGTCTGTCTGTCTGTCTGTCTGTCTGTTAATTCTGTCTGTCTGTCTGACTGACTGTCTGTCTGTCTGTCTGTCTGTCTGTCGGTCTGTCGGTCTGTTTATTCTGTTGGTCTGTCTGTCTGACTGTCTGTCTGACTGTCTGTCTGTCTGTCGGTCTGTCTGTCGGTCTGTCTGTCTGTCTGTCTGTCTGTCTGTTTATTCTGTCTGTCTGTCTGTCTGTTTATTCTGTCTGTCTGTCTGTCTGTCTGTCTATCTGTTCATTCTGTCTGTCTGTCTGTCTGTCTGTTTATTCTGTCTGTCTGTCTGTCTGTATGTTTATTCTGTCTGTCTGTCTGTTTATTCTGTCTGTCTGTTTATTCTGTCTGTCTGTCGATCTGTCTGTCTGTCTGTCTGTTTATTCTGTCTGTCGGTCTGTCTGTCTATCTGTCTCTGTTTATTCTGTCTGTCTGTCTGTCTGTCTGTCTGTCTGTCTGTCTGTCTGTCTGTCTGTCTGTCTGTCTGTCTGTCTGTCTGTCTGTTTATTCTGTCTATCTGTCTGTCTGTCTGTCTGTTTATTCTGTCTGTCTATCTATCTGTCTGTCTGTTTATTCTGTCTGTCTGTCTATCTGTCTGTTTATTCTGACTGTCTGTCTGACTGTTTATTCTGTCTGTCTGTCTGTCTCTGTTTATTCATCAGTTTTCTTCATATTTCTGTGTCTGTTCATCCATTCATTTATCAGTTCCCTTCATGTTCCTGTCTGTTTGTCTGTTCGTTCATCAGTTCTTCATTTTCCTACTTCATCTTTTCTAGATTCTATGTCATTCGTCAGCCTTCAGGTCCAGATGGCACCCTTGGTTTCAATCACAATCGAGCGCTTGATACAGCCAACCATTCTGACGACTGCTCTTCAACCGACGAATGTGACGAGCCCTAACTTCACTGTTTGAAACTGTGAACTGCACGTATTTTATCTCATGTT
Organism: Paragorgia papillata; assembly: GCA_035771165.1. Taxonomy (NCBI): domain Eukaryota; kingdom Metazoa; phylum Cnidaria; class Anthozoa; order Scleralcyonacea; family Coralliidae; genus Paragorgia; species Paragorgia papillata. Next base: position 5,576,963 of record JAWNZC010000087.1, read on the forward strand.
TTTTTGATCTGCCACAATAGCAGTGTTCCCAAAGCATTGAACTCTATTAAAGTAAACTGGAACGCTAACTCCATAAGTCAGGCCCTATGATTGGATGAAGCCAAAAATCTTTAAATGTTAGTTTTTCTGAGTTTTGAGCTGAAATACTTAACGCTGAACGTTGGGTTGTGTATGAAACTGAAGCTATTGAAAAATGCTATTTGGTATAGAAACTTCAAGACTTTAGCTAAAAGAGAAATAATTAAAAAATAGAAAAACAACTGCCATTTTGTTTGCCGAACGTTACAAAATGGCAGTTGTTTTTATATTTTTTAATCATTTCCCTTTTAGCTAAAGTCTTGAAGTTTCTATACCAAATAGCATTTTTCAATTAGCTTCAGTTTCATATATAGCCCAACGTTCGGCGTTAAGTATTTCAGCTCAAAACTCAGAAAAACTACAACAAGTTTCTTAGTGTTATTTCCCAGCGAAATATGGTCGAAGATTTACTACATTTTAAAAAGTTTAAAATAACGAGGAAACTTATACTATACATCAAATTGAAGCCAATGCTATTTCTAAAAACATACGTATAAAACAATGTATTTCAATCCGTTGTTTTGGAGTAATTTGTTATCGTCCCAACAAAATATATGGCAGGATGAAAATTAAGTAAGTTGAAGCACGGGAGCTACCTGCAAAGGGACTGGCACTGGCTTCAAAATCCCCCCCCCCCTGACACGGCGTCACAGATCAACCACATTTCCTCCCATCGGCCTTGAATGTGCGCCAAGTTCAAAGGTATCTTGTGCCAGCGGTTTATCGCAAAAATGTTCGCCAAAGAAGTCGCTGATATTTGCTCCAACTTTAGCATTGTAATATAAATTATTTAAAACAACCTTGTACCTGAAAACGCAATGGATAAAGGAAATAGTATACATTTTCCCATTTAAAATAGTTTTGAGCGTTCTTTCACTATATTTCCCTTTGATATTGTCCATTTTCTGAAGCGAGTATTACGTCAATAAGTCGATTTTACGCGGGAACTAAAAGGCGCAAGACAACATTTCTTGTCGATTTTTTTAGCGAAATACTGTCGCACCTATATCCCTTTTGTCGATTGTTAATACAGAAGGTGTGTCAAAAAATATAGCCAATTATGTGATTTTTCTGGGATTTTTTGGCCAATCACGGGACAGAAGATGATGGCTTTATGGTAAACACGAAGTTCATTAAATCCAGAATGAGCGGGAAGCTTTAAGCTATTGAATTATTCATGTCAGAAGAACCTTTGTCAAGGTAAACCTCGTTTTTAAATACGTATTTTTTTTGTACATGTACATGTTATTGGCCGCCATCTTGAAAATTGCTTTATACTTCCCGCAGTGGTAGTCTTTGTCAGAAAAGTGTCAAGTGCTCGAAGAACAATTGCCATCGTGGAAAATGTGATAGCAGAAGGCACCCAAAAACTGAGTTTTGGAAGTACTCGCGGAAATGGTTGGTTAAAGAGAAAGAGAAGGAGCTTCGTACGTCCCTCAGCCATGAATATGACGACATTAGAAAGAGGAAGCTTGACCAACTTGAGCGTGAAGAAACCCTTGCCCAGATGGAAGCAGAAATCAAGAAGCTAGCCCACGAGGTAGACGAATATTCGACTTCAATCATTGCCGAAGCTCAGGGGAAAGCAGGTACAGAAATACTTACATATTGACATCTTGTTTTAACTTTGGGATACTCCTGCCCGTGAACCCCCATTGCTACCTAGGAAATGGCTTTAAGTTCCTGAAGGTTCTATCTAGATGAGTATTAAAAATTAGAGAGTTAAATAATAAAGGGGCCATTTTTGAACTGCTTGGGCAGGAATTACCAGTATTTAAATTGATCTTTGTTTATAATTGTTACTGATCTTTTTAAATATGTATGTTCTAATCTAGATGATTTGTTATCGAACACAGAGAAAATATGTGAGGAAAAGGAACACATTGCTAGTAAGTCACTGACAATAGAATCATTAAATACATTTGTACATTTAAATATTAAATTACAAAAACGCTTAACATAATATTTCCATTTTGAAACAACATTAATTTTTTATCTTTATTATGCTGTACATGAAATAATACAGTTTAATTTAGCTTTTAATGCATGCATAACTAATGGTTTAGAATTCACCTCTCTCCTAACCAATACCAAAGGCATTTAGCCTTATTTTGATATGTACAGTTTTTAGCAGTTATTGTATTAAATCATGGCACATCATACATCAATACATGGCACATGAGATGTTGAGCCACTTCGTTTGTTTTGACTTTCCGGCCTAGTTAACCTATAAGCCTGGTATATATATATATATATATATATATATATATATATGAAATTCATTCAGATTGTTCCGATGAGCTGATGAGCTGTAGTACAGCGAAACACCGTGTCTGTAGATTGAACTATATATATATATATATATATAAACTGAATCCTTCTTGCTAAGGTACCTATTTAACAGTAAATCTGGTGGGGCCTCAGGCAAACAGCCCAGCCCAGCTAGCCAGGCTCGTATAAACAGCTACTAAACATTGTATGTGTATGCCAATAAAAAGGGAGGTTCTGGCAATTTGTGTGAATATTTCTGTTTCTATCTTTTAGATGAGCATGCATCTCAAATTATGCTTTCAGCTGACAATCTCAAGACAAAGCTCGATGATTCTACTGAAAAGCTAAGTGAACTTTCTTGCCAGCTTACTGAGAAGCAAAATGAGTATGATAAATTAAAAGTAGTAATAGAAAAGAAGTTAGGGTCTCGCACAAAACGTTCTTCCAACTCTACCTCATTTGACATGGTCAGTGATCCTAAATCTAGCACTAGATATAGACGTCGAGCTGAGAGCAAAGAAACCATGAACTTTATTCATGGTGGTGAGGAGGGTGCTCTTTATGGTGCTTGGGACTTAGTAGTGTCACTGGGAACGAGTAGGCAAGTTGAGGAGCTTATTTCAGGCTATAAGAAAGGAAAGTTTTTGCAAGGTCATTTTAATTCCCTTACCAAAAAGTTTGAGACATCTGATGTTGCTCTTAAACAGGCACTTGTACTGAAATACAATAATTATTTGTCTACCAGAAAATATAGATTTCAATGTAGGACACTGAATTCACTATTTGACCCAGATAAGCAAACATGGATTCCCCGAAATTCAAAAGTCAATGATATGGACATATCCATGCCTAAGCTTGTGTCAATGAACAAACTTGACTCACTTGCTAAAAGTATTGATATCGGTCATGTGAATGTCATACCTGGAGGCATTGGGGTATGTCGCACACTTGTTAGTCTGGTGATTATGATTACTGATATCCATCTAAGGCTTCCATACTTAGCCAAAAGGTTGATTTGGTTTAATGAGAGGACGAATCATTTTATTTTTCAATTTGGTGATGATGGGGCACCTGAGACAGGGTCTCTTACCATGTCTATTGGTACATTAACTTGTTGGAATTTTGGGGTTTACCTGCGCAGTCGTGAATTTCAGTATGCTCTTCATGGGTTAAGTTTACCTGAAAAGCATGCTCTTATGGTTGACATTTGGAACCAACACACTCAAGAGATGTTGCTCTTGGAAGGTAGTGTGTTTACAATAAATGGACAACTTTGTTCATTTGAGTTTCAACCTTCAGCTGACCAGTCATGGCAAACATGGGCAGCTAATGAAGTTACCCAGGCTGCAACTTATCCATCTCCATATGCGAATGTTTCCAAATTTACTATGAGTGTACCCCATGGTAAAATTGGCACAACTTGGCAAGCGACAACATCTGTCACACGTGATAAACATGTTAAGATGGTAGATACTTTTGCTGCTGAGCTTGAACACTCGACATGTAATCTTAGTGACAAGGCTAGGCATGACAGAATTCTGGAATTTCTAGCTGCTAATGGTTGTAGAACATTAGGACCTCCCAGGATAGGCACCTATGCCAACAGACTCAGACCCGAGCCTTTACATTGTGAAATAAATAGCTGGCAGGATTTCTTAGATTTAGTCTACCATGAAGCACTTGTAAGGGATAAATTTGAGGCCTTTGCATCTGTTCTACAGAGTGCGGTAAAGCAGAGAGTAAATGCTGGGCAGGCCACTGTAAATGTTGAGAGTGCTGGATCTACTGTTGGGTCTGAAGGTGCAGGGGCTCGAGTAAAAAATATTGACTGTGCAAGATTGCACAACAGTGATTTTGTTGCCCATCTACAGGCCAATTGGCATGTTTCAAGTCCTGTAGAAACTGTAAATGCAGTGCCTGGGTTAGGATTAGCATTCATTACAAAATTTGTGAGAGAGCATTACCAAAACAGTAAAACCAGGTATAATAAATTGCCGGTAAGGCTTATTGGAGAACAAGCAATTAAATTAGCACACTACTCTCACCGGTTAGTTGATTGTCTTTTCACTGAAAATGAAACTGACGAGCAAAGGCTTGTGCGTTTAGCTCTTGGTAAGATTGGACAAATGCTGAGAGATGCATGCTCAATATTTAATCGGATTAACATGAATAATTCTGATTTAGTGTCACTGCAAGATGCTCTTAGCAACTACTATAATCTACACGTGTTGTTTTTTGCTCCTAGAGTAAACTTGTCAATATGGACTATGGGATGTGCAATACCATATTATGTAGAGGAATTATATAAAGAGCACAAAATAGGTTATGGTATTGTAAGTTGCCAATCTAAAGAGGCAAAACATGCCAGTATTAAAAAAGATCTTGCTCTTTCTAATCGTCACTCATCTGAAATTGCTAATGATAACAAATGGTGGCAGGTCTTTCGTGCAGAGTATATTAGATGTTTCTACATCCCAGAGTTTTGTCCTCAACCTTCTTTATATCACTCCCATTATTGTCCTCGTGTCCCAAAGCATTGTTCTACTGAAGAAATATGTAATTGTGGAAGAAATCTTCAGGAGGGAAGTACTGAGTGTCAGATATGTTTGCAAAGCAAAATAATTATGGATTGTGCTATAAATGGCAAGTTGTCTGACAGTGTTAGCAAGATACTTTTACCAAATGCATGTGAACAGTGTTCAAGCAGATTTTCTGACAGGGGATCACTTGAAACACATGTTAAGAGTTGCCACATGACATCATTTTCTGTATTAACAAGTGACCCAAGGTCAATGGGTAAAGCAGCATTAATTGAAGTGCTTAATGAGAGAGGTTTGGACACTAGAGGTAGAGTAGCTATTTTACGGCAAAGGTTGTTAGGTGCTTTAGAAGGTGAAGACTAATTAAGACAAATAATGTGCAGTACCGTACCGTACCAGTATTCAATAACTTAGAATATATTGTGTTACAGGACCCAGGTGTTTAAAAGTTTACCATTATAGCTTAAATGTAATACTGGATTGCTCAAAATTTTGGCAATAAAATGTTAGGAAGTTTGTACTTTTCTTTTACAGAAACATAAATTTTTTTATGAAATAAAAATGTTTTATTGCAAGGAGTTGTACCATACATGTATATAAATTTATCACCGAATAGAATGCACCATAAAAATAAAATAGCAGCTTACAGTACACAGATTCCAATCTAGAATTACTGCTAAATGACTTTCAACAACAGGGTCCAAATGCAATATCTAAGCATTGGCAATGCATGTGTAAAGTACAGAGGTACAGTATACCTCACTATTTGTTTATATTTTTAAAAGACATTACTATTGAACAAATCTGTTGTATGTTTGACAGTGTGTACATGTACATACATGTGTTCCATCGCAACACAGTACATGTGCCATAAAATATGTTCTTTAGTTTAAACTGCCTTTGTATTGTTAATAGCAACTAGATAATTATTACGTTTGAAGAAAGTTCTTTGGGCTACATGTACTCTATGTTACTGAGAAAAATTTCTGACTCCTAGATCACTAGATGGGAATAGAGTTTGTAATCTTCTGATCACTGACATGTTCTGCTCATAGTTTAATTAATAACTCTTGTGTTTTGTTTTGATTTGAACTTCAGTTAATATATATATATATAATTATATTAAATAATATATGATATGTAATATATATTAAAATTATAAGTGTAGTGTACATATGAATATACCACCAAAGCAAATCAACAAATAAATTTTATTTACAATAATTTTGAGTACTGGTCATTATTTTAATGCAAATAGTTGGATATTGTTTACAAATCCACTTCACAGTAACACCCATGGTTTCCACATAGTCATAGGAGCAGGCAGCATGACTGCTTAACTGAGGGACACAAAGGTCCAATCACATACAAAGAGATTATACAATTGTACTGTACTACTGAGCCATGCTATTTGCTTCTATGTCTATATGGAAATCATGCTTTAGTGATTATTGGAGGTACAAAATGTTGGCCTGGAGCAGGTTTGGGGGGAATATAGCCGTGTTTACACTGCAAGCCATTGCCTGGCCTTGGCCTGGCCCGGGGTAAATATGTCGTGTTTTCATTGGCACAAGCTTGACCAAGGCCAAAGCATAGGCCAACAAAAGAAGCAAGCCCAGATATTCTGGCCAAGGCCAGGCCAAGGCTTCTAGTGTAAACACGGCTTATGTTTATGGTTACCACAACACCTATGGAGAACACTTAGTACAACCATTGAAATTGAAAACAAATGTATGTCACTGCATAACAGTTGATTTTCAACACTTGAGAAAATTATTTTTCTACAAGACTACTGTAGTCCTTATCTAAAAAATTATCTAAGGACAGCATTACAACAAAATTCAATATAGAGACTGATGGTGTCAAAGAAGAAACGTATCAAGAGTTAATCAATCCTTGCAGAGTTAAATCTTCTGCAATCCCATTCCTATCATAGTTCTGTCTATAAAAACTTATCTTTGCTGTCCCTTGTTCCATTTTGAAAGAAATGGTGAAAGGGGTCTTCTCTGACACCACCACAGCCGAGCGTCCCTCGAACACATGAACAAATCTCGACTTTCCAGGAGACTTAATCGGTTGTCGAATTCTGCTGTAATGCCGTTTCTTTAAATAATTTTCCCCGCTGAATCTTGCAGGAGAAAATATCTTCTCGAGTGTCGAAAATCTAGTGCTAGTAAAAAGCATTTGTTTCCGCTTGACATCTGTCGAGATGGTTCCCCCATAGTTCCTCCACAATACACAAATATATTTCATCAAATCCATAGGAATCGTCGTTGAAAAGTCATTCATCAGCCCGGTTCTTCTAGCTTTGCGTAGACGAAGCCTTATTGCTTGGCCAATATGCTTCAGGAAGAAGTCTACGAGAGGGCCAACGATTGTCAGCTTATAGCCGATGTCCTCTGCTTCTTGGTCGAGCCTATTGCCAACTGATAAGTCAGGCAAGCTTTGGGACATCCTAACGTGCTCAAGCCATGGTTCCTCTGCAACGGATTTCATTTTTACTGTCACTGCATTCCAAAAACCACATCCCCTCTCTGTCCTCTTCCCACTTTCCGCCATGTTTACATTAACAATTGTTCGCGCAGATCACGTTTCGCGAGAGGCCTGGAACTAAGCGCGGTCACGATTCCAAGTGGGAGAAAAATTAGGAATTTGTGACGCCGTGTGAGTTATCGTTCCAGTCTTTTTAGAGTTCAATGGGTGCGCCTCATAAATGGGTGGGAGGCATTTTTTTGGGACACCCTGTATACACACACTGACTGATTGGTGGAAGAACTGAATCACTACTTGCTTAGGTCAATTGCTTTGTGCTGTAAAACCTGTACATTAATATCACTTTTATATTTTTAAGCCATCATCTCGTGGTAGTGATTCTGATGCGGGACGTGTCAGTTATCAAGTCAATGGTGTAAGTTTTTCTCGATTGTTTTGGCTCTCATCCAAATGTTTCTTGGCACATAGGATATATCCTATCCTATTTTAGTTGTTCTACTCTAAGAGTGTTTCTTGATTTTCTTTAAAAGGAATCCTTTTTTCTGCCATTTTCTTATTCTGATATTGTTGCAAATAACCAACTACACAAAGGTGACCTAGTGTCATTTTTTGTTCTGGAAAATAAGAGGTGTGTACATGTTTGTTTATCGTTGTTG
>JAWNZC010000087.1:5587500-5742500 GCA_035771165.1 Paragorgia papillata
TAATTGATCACGCATTCACAATGAACATTCACTCAGAGAAAGTATAAGGCCCATCCCACAATGCACCGGAACCAATAAATCATTATTAAAACAAGATGGCGTCGTCTTTGCGGACCGCAGTTGCTTTGTACAAACTGTGTCATGAAGACATGCTCCAAGCAAATTGGACGGTTAAAATATGCGTGGTGGATAAATAATTATATCAGTTTCGAATTTATTATGTTAAATTTTCCAGTCCTGACTAACTATTGGACAAAATCGTTGGAATTTGCAATCAATTCAAGATTATTCGAACATGACACTGCGAAATCGTGCATAAATCACAACAGTGCTTGGCCGTCTTCTTTTGAGAAATCATCTATTTTTTGTTCTACTCGTAAACTTCGATATTTATCTCGACTGAAGTTATAAAAAGGCTCCTTAAGGCTCAACGTTTTCGTCGCGAAATTTTCCGTTGAAATTTGGGTATTATGGCAACGAGAGGCCACACGTTTCAACAGGAGATACTCCGCACAAAGAGAAGCAAACAAGACTAGTTCCTCCAAACGAACACGGATATTCCCGTCGATCTTTGTTTCCAGTTGGTTCTTCGAATGACAAGGTAATCCACAGTCTTAACAGTTTTAGTTTAAGTCAAAATGTACTCAATGTTTCGTATTTTGTTTTCTATATGTCAGAGAAAGCCCTTCAGCTTCGACATCATTCGAGGCCAAACGCAAAGTAAGGCAAGGTGCTTGGTCAAAGCAAGAAGATATCGCTCTTGTCCGATTCATTGTGTTGCAAAAAGATATTCAAGAAACACAAAGTGAGTGGCCTTCTTCACTGCGAAAGCAACATCCTTACTGGGAAAATGCTGTTAATTTTGTTAAAGAGACATGTGGAGAATCTGAAAGAACAGGTGAACATTTTTGCTAATTTTTAAAATAATTTGGTGCCGTTTTCTTTCTGCACTAGCAGTAATAAAGATCACATTATTTGCAATATTTCATAACCTTTAAGTGTGTTAAGAATAATTCTGGTGAACGTTTTTGTCGAGGTCGGTTCGATTCCACCTTTATTCTCTTATTTTGATAAATATCATTGTAAATATGTACACTGTTAGAGAGCATGGAATATTGCTAATTGCTGCACGTTCACAAATATTGCTAATGTTTATTCACAAAGAAGATTCAAAAGAAATTAATTTCTAATCAGTGCATGTATACCGAATACTAGTACTGTATACCTTAACCTGTTAGAATTCTGTTATAGTAATAGAGTTTATAGACCAATAATGAATAATTTACTTACAAACAAGGTTTGTCTGGCACACTGAAATTGAGCCTTTTCTCAAATAATCTGAGAACAACCTGACCACTCGTATTGTAAATAATATTAACTTAGAAAAATTATGTTCATTTGTTGTCCAGCACATGCTGTTCGATCAAAAAAAAGGAACATTAGAAGCAGTGGTGCAGGAATATGGCATTGATTACGAATGTGAAGCCAGTTTGAACTCTGACAGCACACCATCTACTTCTACTGATGTCCCTCATGTAGAAGACAACACTGTGGACTCAGTATTGTACCGTTGTTCTAAGCTACTGGAAAAAAGGTGCGCCAGGGCACTCATTATTTTGATTAAAATGATACTACTCTTGTTGGGAACGGATGAAATAGTTGATGTGCTAGACAACATGTTCCTGGACATTGCTGAAAGGAAAGGAATAACATCACACCCCTCAAAATTCATTTCTCTGTCCCTTGTGGCAATGGAAAATTTACAACAGAACAAAAAAAGTAATCTTTTGTTTAAATTTGCCCAATGTGTTGGTAAAGAAAGGCCTGATGGTTCAGGTACTCTAATGCAAATGAATCGCATGCCATTTGGATTGGTTCAGTACCAAATCGAGTTCTTTACATGGAAAAATTCACAACAGGTTAGAAAGGTGTCACACTGTACAGTAGGTGTACATTTTGTATCAGTATGAAATGTTTCATATCTCAAGGATTATACTGGTTCCATGTTATGTTGTTTGTTATAAATTTTTTTTGTTTTTTAAAGATAACCATGCCCAGAGACTATGCATTATGGCATTCAACTATGGTGTCAGAGCTAGGCTATCGCTTTAACCACCTGTTCAGAGGACAAATGTGGAGTGGAATAGCTGCAGATGGCATAAAAATCCCATGTGTGTAAGTTCAATGTTATACATGTTGTAACGCATTGGTGCCTGAGCCAGCCAAAAACAGCCCCATACAAGGCAGAACCCCAGAGGAGGTACGAAGCTCTTCCCACAATGCATTGCGTTAGGTTTTCTTCCCTTGGCTCGGAGCGTGACAGTTGATGATCAAATTATAGATATTTTCGTTGGCCCTGTTTCGATTGAAAAACTGCGTTTCAAAAGGTAAGATCTTTATATGATATTCTAAAAGTTGCTCTCTTTTTTTTCATTCTGGCAAATGGGGCCCAAAATATTTTCTAACCCCTGCTGATTGCATCCTAATTCGTGTAGTCCTCAATAATTTCACCTATTTGCATTGATTTGTCTTTAAGGGAGAGACTATCAGGAGATTGGTGCTCTCACATAAAGATGCTCGGTTTTGGATAAAGGCTGATGCCACAGATGTAAAGGGTGCCTTATTTGAGTCTGCAAGGGGTGAGTGGAATGGAGATGTTGATCTTGGAGATGGCAAACTTGGCTAGCTCAACGATGAGTATTCAGTTAGAAAGGGTGGGATAACTCATTGCCTTAAAGTGCATTCCTCCCCAAACGAGACATCTTCACTTCTCCAGGGAATTCAACTGAGGTTGATAGAGGACAAGGGGTTTCTAGAAGCTGGACTGTCAACTTCACTTAAAGAGTACCAGGAGAAGTATGAGAAAGTGGGGTCACCTGAAGAACGTCTGAAAGGGCTAAACTGGGAAGTAGTGGAATTTAGTAAACTTCTGGAAAATTGTCAGCGCTTGCACAACATCATCCAGAACCTGTCTGCATTTTTAAGTCCAGATACTTTTTGTTTTAAGTAATTTATTTTCCAATTCAAACACATACACCCAGAATTTCTTACCTACCTTCGAGACTTGTTTAAGAAAATAAGACAACTTCCAGCAACCCATGTCCTCGTCACAATGGTGTCTGATGAACGAAGGAATATGAAACCATACGCTGTTCCAGTACAATATGTTCCATACACATCACTTGCTGACAAAAGCTTGCGGGTACTTGTGAACAAGGTGAAAATGGCTATGACAGGGCAGAATTTGAAAGTTGTAGGTAGGCCTTGTCACAATACAAATTATGTATGTAATAGTAATGAAATACTGAGAACAGCACCTCTCTATAATCATTTATTTAGGAACGGTCACTGATGGTGAATTCAGTTCACTTAGAACTCAAGGAGAAACAAGACCTCCATATTTGGCAGCTCATCCATGATCCCAGAAAATCAGTTAAACAGCTGTCGAAGAAATCACTGTTAAGAATGCTTGAGTATATTAAGGGTAAGAAAATAATTACTATTTCTATAATTATTTGGTACCCCCATACAGCAAATTCTAAAAAACACATCAAATTGTAAAATTCATTGTGTCTCAGTCCCTCAAATCCTGCTGTCTGGGGGAAATTGTTCCTTATATTAGAAGAAGAAGAAGAAGAAGAAGAAGAAGAAGAAGAAGAAGAAGAAGAAGAAGAAGAAGAAGAAGAAGAAGAAGAAGAAGAAGAAGGAGAAGGAGAAGGAGAAGGAGAAGGAGAAGGAGAAGGAGAAGGAGAAGGAGAAGGAGAAGGAGAAGGAGAAGGAGAAGGAGAAGGAGAAGGAGAAGGAGAAGGAGAAGGAGAAGGAGAAGGAGAAGGAGAAGGAGAAGGAGAAGGAGAAGGAGAAGGAGAAGGAGAAGGAGAAGGAGAAGGAGAAGGAGAAGGAGAAGGAGAAGGAGAAGGAGAAGGAGAAGGAGAAGGAGAAGGAGAAGGAGAAGGAGAAGGAGAAGGAGAAGGAGAAGGAGAAGGAGAAGGAGAAGGAGAAGGAGAAGGAGAAGGAGAAGGAGAAGGAGAAGGAGAAGGAGAAGGAGAAGGAGAAGGAGAAGGAGAAGGAGAAGGAGAAGGAGAAGGAGAAGGAGAAGGAGAAGGAGAAGGAGAAGGAGAAGGAGAAGGAGAAGAAGAAGAAGAATTATAATAATAACAATGAAAATGAAAATGATAATAGTAATAGTAATAGTAGTGGTAATGGGTAATGGTAATGGTAATAGTAACTATAATAATAGTAATAATAGTAATTAATAATAGTATTACATAATAGTAATAATTATAATGATAATAACAAATAAATAATATTAAATATATTAAATAATAATTAATAATAAATAATATTAAATAATAATTAATAATAATAATAATAAAAACAATAGTGTAGTAACAACAACAATAATATTAACAACAACTTTCTTTGTTTGAAAATAATTCTTTCAGATACAAATGGTGAAGTCACTGCTGTACACCCCCATCCAGCCATACCTAGGGAAGTAGTTGAGTCAATTTGTTTGAGTCAAAGTAATTGTTTGGACTTGATTGAAGCTGTGGAAAACATCCGTCACATGTTGGTCCCTGTTGGTCATGTAGCACACACATTCAGACGTAACATCCCTGAATCATTTCTTGACTGCCTTCGTTCACTCATTGGTACCCTATTCTTTCAACAAGCTGTTGCTGCTTGGAAAGAAAAAGGAATTGATTTCTCAACCCACCTTTATGTACCAGAGACTGACCCAATCGCAGGAATCATCCACCATGAAAGGGAAGACCACTGCCAAATTCTGAAGCGAATAGCAAAGCACACAAGGGAGGGTGCATATTTAAAATTAAACTTGGATGCTTTTAATGAGGCAATATGAGAGATCCCAAAACTAGTCTGACCCATACAGCTCTTGTAGGCAAGCGAAAGCAGTTAGTAACTGATACGGAGGAACTTCTTTCTTTTCATGTAGCCAAATTTTTAAATGAGAAAGGACATAAAACAGAGGCCGAATATGTAAAAATCGTGGCAAGATGGCATGAAGCATCTGATGGAAGAGGAGTGTCCCAACTGAGTAGATCTAAAGCCAATTATGAGATGCTTAATTATTTGCTGGATGAGTTGTTTCCATGGCACAACACCGATTATGACTTATCGTCCATTGATATAAACAGGTAAATTGTATGATTATGATACATTACTAGCACAGTGGTGAGCTGCTAATACTTACAGTACCAAGCACTATGCATAAAAGACATTGGGGGATGGAAATTATCTAACTAGGAACCAACACATAAATATTTTTATTTTTGTAATTATAATTATAGACCATTTCAAGGAATCCGAGGCTTCAGCCGAGAAACCCTAATTGCCATAACCACAAACATTGAGAGCCAGGAATACCGAAGATGTGAAAATGAAACCATTGGATGGGAAGAACATCCAAGAGCCAGTACAACAGATGATGTCGAATGCTTCTTTTCCTTGTGCCATCAAAAACTTGGCTGTACTTTCACATTGAAGGAATTCAAGTACCACTGGAAAAATATGCAGGTATAGCTGGAATGCATTTGCCATTACATGAAGTTTATCTTAAAAATTAATTTAATCTAACCAAATACAACTGATACGTCAAGTATTTTTATATTTTAATTTTACTTGTTATTTTATTGTATCTTTATATTTTAGAGAATTTACTATGAAGATGGATGATGATTTGCCATTTTATTATTGGACATTAAATGAGCGGTTTAAAGGCCCAGATGAGACATATGAATCATTTGATGAATCACCACCTGTTGCCTCAAATATACAACCAGAACAACATCCCTTGCGGATTCACAACCTCAAGATCAACAGAAGGGAAGCTCCATCAATCTTCACAGCTGGTCGGTCATTCCTGCCAATACGTGATAAGAGTTCCAAAAGGCAACGCATGCATCGAGATCCAATTAATTTACCATTCACTGTAGCACCACAATAAATTCCAACCTCATTCCCAGGAAGTTTTCTCCACTTAGAAAAGTTCTTGTGTACGAGGTTGACACAAATACAGTAATTTTCCTCAGATGTGAGTTTTTCAACAGTACTATCAGAAAGCACTGGGGGCTAATCATTCTTATTTGCACCTGGTGGCTGAAATTTTGCAAAGGACACAGATCAACTTGGCAGAGTCAAAGGCACTCCTGCAAGCCAACATACAACACATGTTCAGACCACTGAGCACAGTTAACATCTAGGAAAACCAGTGAACCCAATAAAACCCTCGAAGCACAAGAGAAACCAACTACAACTCTACTTGCACGAGTCTCAAGCTCAAGCTTAAAAAACTGTCTCATTCTTGGGTGGTCACCCATCCAAGTACTAAGGCTCATCCAAGTACTAACCCCTTCCAACTGGGTTTAATTTTAGTGTGCCACAGAGAGAAGAAGTGGACTAAGAGTACACAACCCATGTTTCCTTTGACCCAGCCCATTCACAACCAATAGATACAAGTGTGAGCAAACAGTGAGTGAGCATTAAAATCTTGGATGTACACTGTACAGTCATTATTTATACGAAGCAGTGATTGTTGCATTGCAATGAAATGCACTGAAAAGTCATACGTTCAAGACTGCATTGTATCTATTCTGGTCACAGTCTCTTAACCAAGGGGAAGATTTCACAAAGGTAAAGAAGCCAGTAATCATCATTTTATCTTGCTGATGAACATACCGACTTTGGAAATGGCTAAGGGAGATGGACTGTATTTCATTCATTCTGATGGCTTTGGTCAACTTGGGAATCTTTCGAAGCCCAGCATAACCTAGAGGATGCCATAAGCCATCTATACAAGCATCAAATCTTATGGCATTTCTATCCTGCTCATTGTCTGGTTCAAATTCAACACGAACTACAACTTCTTCATCATTACGCATAATTTCTTTGCATTTCTTCAGTGCACACTGGTACCTCTCTTCCCACTACGACCCTCTTCCAGCAAACGTTTGACAGTACAAATTGTCTTTATCGCCACCAGTAAGATTGTCATTGTTGTCGTTGTTATCACCAGCAGCAGCAGGGTTGTTAGTGTGTTCATTGTTGGCATTGTTATCACCACCAGTAGGATTGTCATTGTTGTCGTTGTTATCACCACCAGTAGGATTGTCATTGTTGCCATTGTTATCACAAGCAGCAGCAGTGTTGTTAGTGTGTTCATTGTTGTCGTTGTTATAACCAGCAGTAGGATGGTCATTGTTGCCATTGTTATCACCACCAGTAGGATTGTCATTGTTGCCATTGTTATCACCACCAGTAGGATTGTCATTGTTGTCGTTGTTATCACCACCAGTAGGATTGTCATTGTTGCCATTGTTATCACCACCAGTAGGATTGTCATTGTTGCCATTGTTATCACCACCAGTAGGATTGTCATTGTTGCCATTGTTATCACCACCAGTTGGATTGTCATTGTTGTCGTTGTTATCACCAGCAGCAGCAGGGTGGTTAGTTTGTTCATATTCACCAGCAGGATCGTCATTGCTGTCATCATTATCACCAGCAGCAGGACCATCAGTGTGTTCATAGTCACCAACAGAATTGTTCGAGGGATTGTGGAAAAGTAATTGGATGTCTTCTACTGGATCGTCGTCTGAGTCTATGCTTGGTTCAATTGGTTGGAATAGTACTTTGTTTGGGTTAGAAAAATTGCTGCAATTGCACGAAATATTGTACTATTTGTGTACTTTAATATCCAACTGTGGCATGGTTTCCGTGAGACTTTCACTGCTATATTCCTCATCAGGCTCAAGCGGATTTATGACAATTGAAGTAAGGACATTGAATTCTGTGATAAGGACCGCCGTGAATGGTTTGTCCTTGACAAGGAACTATTGTTTGAGAATAGGAGTATAAGGAAGCAAATGAACGTTCTTTGTCTCGGTAAGTAAAACTCGATTAACTCAGACTAGCTATATGTAGCCTGTCACAGCCACTGATATCTATTTAAACTTTGAGTCAATTTTTGGCTTTATATATAAGGTTTTATTGAGATCAGTGGTCACAGGTCTGCCTTAACGCAACTTGTGCAAACTGACTTGAGTCAGTGCATCTGGGCCAGGGCTGTGACACATGTTCAGTAGAAAACATAATACTGATCGGTAAATATCTAGTCACACACAAACTATTGCAAGATAAGAACTTTATTCACCTGAAAATCACAACATGACAATACTTGAATACAAACAGGATAATTCATTCTTCGAAGAACAAGATCCCAACCACCAACCGAGTAGATCATCGCTACTCTTCTTTCCCTTAATTTCCCAATCATGCTTAAATGAATTATACTACAGCGTAAAGTGAAACACTGCGCCCCACTAATTACATAATCGTGAGAATTCTCTTCGATACAGTGGAGACTACAATTACTTGATCTTTCTTCAATACACTCGACTCACTTTGCCGTACTTCCATGACCGACACTTGCGGCAGCTCATGAATAAATATTATAAAATAACATTTATACTACGCGTGCTCTGATTGGTCAATAACCGTGCAGGATCAGAGTATCCTGCACGGAAAATTCCCGCCTTAGCGGCTTTTCAAAAATGTCAGACGAAAATATTTTTGAGAATTTTGAATTTGACAATGAGAATACCTTAAATGAATCTAAAATTGATGACAACAATATAAAACAAAGATTCGTTTTAACTACGGAGAAAGACGTGGACGAGTTGGTCGAAAATTCGGTAGCCCAAAACACAAAATACAAAACAATCTACGCTGTCAACATTTTTAAAGGTATGTTTATTTGAAAGATTGTCATTTTCCATTTAAGAAGCTACAGTAAAATTTTAAACAGTTTAATAAATCCCATGACCACTGAACACTTATTAAAGTAAATAAACATATTCATTTTAAAGAATGGGCCAAAATTCGTCACATTACAAGCGAATTGCATGAAATGGACAACAACACATTGGACAGCTACCTACGTTTGTTTTATGCAGAAGTGAAAAACCTCAACGGCGAAGACTACAGTAGGTCAACTCTATTGGGTATAAGAAATGGTCTGGAGAGATATCTGAACTCCCCACCACACAACAAAGGCGTCACGATAACTGGTAACCCAGAATTCAAGAGGTCTAACGTGGTCCTCAACGCAAAAATTAAATCCCTCAAAAAAGAAGGTAAACAAAATGTAAAGCACAAACCTCCGCTTGAGCCCGAAGACCTGGAAAAGCTCAAAACAAGTGGTGTATTTGATTCGTCAAATCCCCTTGGACTGTTGTGGAATGTGTGGTTTCACACGGTGTTATTCTGGTGCCGACGTGGCCGCGAAGGACAAAGAAGTTTGACAAAAGACAGCTTCGTGTTTACACAAGACCCAACAGGCGAAGAGTATGTGACGATGACACACTGTGAAGCCTCCAAAAACCATCCTGGAGGAATAAACGATACAGAGAGCTTCCAACACCTGGGTCGAATGTACAAGACAAAGGAAGAAAATGATGGGTATAGTGCCTTGAAGCTGTACATCAGCAAGTTAAATCCACAATGTCAAGCATTGTTTCAGTACCCGAAGCGACAGTGGAAGTCAATCGATGCAACTTGGTACGAAAATCGTCCCCTTGGCGTCAACAAGCTTGGCGAAATGATGAAGACCATAAGCAATGCTGCTGGTTTGTCCACGATCTACACAAACCACTGTGTAAGAGCGACTTCAATTACCCTTTGGTCAAATGCTGGCTTGACCAACCGACACATTATGTCGATTTCAGGCCATCGAAATGAGCAGTCACTTCAACACTACAACCGACGGCCATCCACATCCCAGCTTAAACGCTGCAGCGATGTTCTCTCGCAAGCTCTTGGTGATGAAACTGGTCATTTTTACTCCAATCCAGCAGCCCAACGAAGGCGTATCCAGGATGACAGTCTTCTCAACTCAAATGCTTCTACAGCTTCGGCCACGACAACAACCAGCTTCGCTTCGCACTGTTCGCAGTCTTCAAATGTTCAGGTCGAAAATTTTCCAAACTTTGGCTCTCTGTTCAACAGTTGTTCAATTGGAAACGTACATGTCAATTTTAATCTACCACAATGAATTTAATACTGTATCCCTGTTATTATATTGTTACTGAAAACGTTGTATTTATAACCTAACTTGTTTCTCAGCACGACGATATTTTTTTTGTCAGTCGTTCGAAGGCGATTGATTGACATGTTGGGGGTCCACTGAGTATTCCGGTTCTCTGATTGGTAGTTGATACTTTTTGGGAGAATTACACTCTTCATCCATTCTTTTTTAAATAAACTTCATCGTTATTTCTGTGTCGTTATTTTATAAAAGAAATACCAAATGATTTTCCGTGCAGGATACTCTGATCCAAACACGCGGGAAGTTGCGAGACTTTCGAAAAGCTAAAAACACTCGCCTAGCGGCTCGTGTTTTGTTACGCTTTTTCTTAAGTCTCGCAACTTCCCGCGTGTTTGGATCAGAGTATCCTGCACGGAAAATCATTTGGTATTTCTTAAATGCATCGCGCCTGCCTTAGCGTTGATAATATAGTTTGTTCGCATTGCATTGTGGGATAGGCTTTATACCTCCTCTGATATTCACTGAAACAAAGCATTTTATATCATTTATCTGAAATGTGTAACTTTTAACGTTGCTTTCAACCAGCTATTGTCTTCTCATAACTCATACACATGACCGAATATTTTTCTCTGATTGGCTAATTAGCTCATGAATTATTAATCAGAAGTAATAGATAAAGCATGAGCAGCGATCTGTATCTGATTTAAGAGGTGAGCTGCAAGTGAGCCATGCATATTAAATCAGATACAAATCGGCTGCGAATGCTTTATCGGACGCATTATTGCACGCATTAATGACGCGAATGCATTAATGGACACATCTAAATGTAGCCATGTTTTCAAATTATTTTTCAAGTTGGAGTGATTTTAGTTAAGTATATTGAGGAAAAAGTTTATGTAAATCAGGACGAATCTGTATGCGATTTACATATATTGATTAAATATTAATTTCTTTTGAATTTTCTTCATGAAAAAAAAAATGAAATCTACAAAAGAAATCAGTAAATATAAACTCGTTGATAAAATGTTACTTTAAATACTTTGTGTTACTTACCCATATACTGTTGTATATTGCACTTCACTGTTTTGTTGTCTTGGATTTATCCAACGCAACCTGGATGCTTTCCTCCCCCCATAATGATATTAAAGTATTAGTTGCATCTTCACTCCCTGTCTTGCCACGAGACGCCATTGTATTCCATTCTTGCCGCGAATTTCCGCGAATATGTTTTACGAGATACCACTGGCATAACAGACTACTTTATTTGGCAATGGCGCGCGAACCATAGCTTCAGGCGGGCCGAGACTACCTTTTTACATGGTCTCGGCCCGCTTGAAATTTTGGATCCGCCTGCCACTAGCGCTTGCATTTACACGACAATAACGAAGAGTGCCGTGCCGAAAATTTTTAGGCACGCGGCCCCCAATTTAGGAGTACCATACCAAAAACACTTGTCGTGTAAACCAGCCTTGAGAGAAAACTTTGGATTTCCCGAGATGGCTGATGCCGAGAAAGAAGTTTTCTTTCGATAGAGGTGAGGACGAAGAAACCTAGAGTGTTGTGTAGGCTGTGTTTTAGATAGAGCAAAGTGAAAAGATGGTAAACTGCTGAGAATAGTTTTATTAACGAAATACTGACGTTTCAAGCAGAGCCCTTCATCAGAGTAAAAACTAGAGTGCTGTGTAGGCAGTGTTTTAGATAGAGCAAAGTGAAAAGGTGGTAAACTGCTGAGAAAAGTTTTGATAACGAAATACTGACGTTTCAAGCGGAGCCCGATATCAGAGTAAAATGAGTTGGAGTATAACAGAATATAAGTACTGTACCTTGTAAATGCGACGTGGTCGTGCCCATCCAAGCTTTTGAAAACGTCTTTTTTCATCACTTGATAACAGGGTGTTTGTTTGTTCACTGTATTCACCTAAAAATATTAAAATAATATTCTCAATTCATAATACACCATAAAAGTCTTTGGAAAAGTGGAAGTCTTTCCATTTTAGTACAAAGACAGCCATTTATCGTTAACTCGTTACTGCCTAGGATGTCTGAGGGTTCTCTCTTTGATGAGTAAAATCATCTGGTGTTAGACAAAGTAAAACAATAAAGGGACCATTTTTAACGAGCTCAGGCAGGAATGGGTTAATCACTTGTTAACGCATTGCTGCCTAGGACGTCTGAGGGTTCTCTCTTTGATGAGTAAAATCATCTGGTGTTAGACAGAGTAAAACAATAAAGGAACCATTTTTGGCCTGTTCAGACGGGAATGGGTTAATTGCGCCACGCAGTGTGTAATTAATGAGCTAATTGCGCCATTCTTAGCCAATCAGAATACAGGAATTTTGTCACGCTTACAAATATGAAAATCAGACTAGTGTATATGATATGTGTCATTTGGTTATTTTGTTTTGCAGTGAGTACGAACGAAATATCGATGATCTTTTTCTTGGCGATGAAATGGAGTTTAGCGTTACCAGTGAACTCAGTGTAAGTTAAAATCTGATACCTGGAACGCTAACGCGTAAACCAAAAGTGAGGCAAAAAGTTGCAGGCCCCTGCGCGGTTTGCAGTTAGGATTCTGTCCCCCATAAGCGAATGTTTCTGCCCGTCTCGAGCGATTGGATCATGGAGTGAAATTTTAATTTTGCGAAGGCGCGTACTTGATTTTACAAACAATACAAAGTTTATATACCGTTTCTCTGTTAGTCACAGTATTTTCCATTTGTATAATTTTAATACGCAGCACACTCGTCCAATGTATTTGTATCTGGATACTGTACTATGACTAAACACAGAAAGAAAACTTGAATCTTCTTCAATTTTTATGCTGGAGTGGTAGACCAAAATCAGAAAATGCTCAAATTTAAGTTAAGTAAACGTGTTTTGTGGTATTTAAAGTGCCCCTAACCTCAGATATTAAAAAAAAACAACATCAAATTGCTGCGGTTTGTTGAGACCTGAGTCCAAAAATTTTTTTGATTTGGATGAATTCTCGATTTTCTATGCCCTGATGAAATGTCGAAAATCGCCGCCATTTTGGTTCATTGATTTTGGTTCATAAGTTTGGTAATTTGATTTAAAAAAAAAAGATATTTGGGGTTAGGGGCACTTTAATATTTATGGAATATATACATTAAACTTAACTTAGTTTATAATTGTTAAATAACTTGGCGAAAGTTCATAAATATTAATAATTATATTTCCAGACATAAAACCATATTCTTATGATATACTGTACAGTGTAAGTAAAACCTTAACCGGTATTAAACTCTGACTATTAAAATTATATAACAGGCTACTCTTTCTGGCCTCATTTTAAGGATTCTTTGCTTTATAACAAGACTATAGGAAGGCTATAAAATTTAGATGCACATAAAAAGAATAGTTTCAATTATTGCAATACAGTATAAGTCACAAAAAATACATTTGACTTATTGGTTATTAAATAATATCAGTTTAGTAAGAACATGCCTATTGCTTGGCTTTCCAAAATTAATCACCGTCTCACAGTAATTTTTTGCATAGGTAAATAACCTTATTTTAAGGTAGAGTCAGCAAAACACTTGACCAACCACAGCCGATGGTCTTCTTGAATCAGTGATTCATTCATGGAAACTTCATGAGGTGGAGGAAGTGAATTGGTTGCCACTTGACCAAAATGCTGACATACTTCCATGATCATCTTGGTATTTAAATTCTTCTTTCTGTTGATTTGGTCATATGTATCCTTTGAAACATATAACTTAAAGATGTGTTCACTCTATTGAACAACATCTACGACAAACTTCGATGGGATAATTAAACTGCCATTGTTTATGAACTGCAGGAAAGAATCAGTTGTTTCAGGAACATTGCTTGGTGGTCTGCAGTAATCTTGCTCTGTTGGTGTTATTGTGGTGCATGATCCAGTTAAATTAGCAATTCAGGAGGAACATTTGACTTGCTTCATAAGCTTTTTTGCAATCAAACCACTGATGTATTTAAGAATGTTCAAGACAAAGCTTGAATGCTGGTTGAACTGCAACTGGTTTACTAATCTGCTTTACTGGTCATGACTTCTTTGGCTTTCGATGGCATCTGCTGAGCTTTCTTCAGTTAATGGAGCTGCGTGTTTTCTTATGTGGAAAATTGGAAGAATCACATTGTCATCCAGGGTCTGCAAATTACTATGTGCTGATGCTGTGACAGCATTCCAAAGGAGCATTCTTCGTAGAGCATATTTAAACCGGAGAGAGTTTGGATTGTTATTCCAACCTCCTTCGGCCTTTAGCCCTGATGCAAGAAAAGAGAAGCTCGATGTGGTCTTGGGAATACTTGTATGTTAACACATACTTGAATGGCATTTCTTCCATTGTAAGCATCTTTTTGGCCATTTCAATTGTGGACTTGATGGTTATCACAAAACCCAGGATAAAGGTTTTCCGACGTTGTTTAATTAGTGCTTTTCCATCTTTGGATTTGAGACTTAGAAGATACTTTGCAGTTGATTGAAGGCTTTCTTGTCACTTGTTAACATCCGCTAGCTTTAAAGGTTGCTTGAATCCTTTTCCATGGGGGTTTCTGGAATTCAGCATGTCAAGCAATCTGTCCATGGTCCTGATGAATGTCACTGTTGCTTCGCTATTTTCGAATTCTGGCTGTTTCTGGATGATGTTTCGGCAATTCATTGCATTGGCAACTGAACTATACTCAGTGTTCGGGCAGCTAGTCTGACATTCATTTTATGTTTCTCATACCCGCTGTCGTTTGTGGACAATTTGTTGCCAAGTTTGAATCCTTCTTGCTCTTAGATAAGATGAAGGCCATGGAAAAATCGCCACTGTATTTTCTCACCATCATTTGAATGAATTGTGCCAAGAAATGCCAGGGCATTTCTTGCAAGCTTCAGCATGTGACATGCATCTAGAATGGCAAATACATCTTCACCTGTGGAAGGGTGTTGAAATCTTGTAACCATGGAATCATACGATTGACCAAAACTGCATCCAAGGTGTTTAAAGGTGGCGTGCTGATGTTGATCGTAGTGCCATCACATGTAACACACCACACTTTTAGACCAGCGTTGCTAGCCATTATTGGATGTTGGCCACATCCCATATGACTTGCTTCCGTATGGCCATCGCATCCAGTACCAAACAGCTATCTTTGTTTTCAGGTTTGGTTTTACATTCTTCTGCTAGAATGGGAAGGGATTCACTCAGAAATCCTGGTTCACAATTTATTGAACTTGCCCATTTGCGAATTAATGAGGGGTTAGGAAGCGGCATGATAGACCTCACATACTTGTAAGCTTTTGGAGAGTAAAAATGTAAGTTGAGTGCAAACTCTTTAACTTGATTGCTGTATCTCCTGTTTCTTGATGACTTTTTGGAATTCTTTAGTGCATTAGTAAACAACGCTAGTTTCACACCATCAAAATTGTTGTGAAGCAACTTTGCTTCAGCTGTTTTAATTAACATTTTTCTCTATAGCGTGGAAATTAACTGCTTCGTCATGGTTTTGATTTTGTTATCTTTCCTTCTCAGCTGCTGCTTCAGTGTTTTGATTTTCCGTTTCATCTTTTTATTTTCTTTTATCATTTTGTCGAGCATTGAGTTGTCACCACTGTGCTTAATTTCATCTTTTACAGGTGAAGAACTATCAAGGGGAAGATTGACATTGTTGTCGAGCTTCAATTTTTTGCTTGTTAGTGTGAGAAAATCATCTGGGAGAATGCGTTTAAGCCCCTGACCTCCAGCTGTCGGATTATGAGTTATTGCAACTGCTGGTGGATTTACTTGTTGAAAAGTTGTTGGTGGTAAGGGAGACTATCTGGGGGGCTGTCTACTTTAGGCCCCTGGCATGTGACCACTGGATCTTGATCAGGCATTGCTGGAACTGCAGGTGGAGTTACTAGTAAAACTAATGGAACAGCACTGAATTTTAGCCGACAACTTCTGATCTTTAGAAGTGGATTTGTAAACATGTATTCATTATCTAAAAAATGATTGCTGCAAATGTAGCTGGAAGAGCTGGCTGCCCATTTCCCCCCTTGAGCATCACATTTTTTAATAGCATTTTCCCATTTCACTAGTAACTGTGGACTCTTTAATGGGAACCTAAATTTATTTTATAAATAATGTCGTTAAAATGGATTCAGGAAAATATAAATCAGGGTTAAAATGCTTTATATATAAGGTACAGTTCCTGTAAGTATTAGCAAAGAAAACAAACAAATAAAGTTCTTCTTTTGTTCTACATATGTACATTTTTATTTGAATAGGGTGTTCGTGAGACAATGGCTGAATAATTTCAAATGGCAGAGAATGGTTTAATGTGGCTTGACAGGAAAAAGTTATAAAAACTTATATATTTTTCCCTAAAATGTTTTGCAGTGTAGCCGCATTCTAGTTCCTTTCATACATCTAGCTTTAGTGTCAGTGCTGATAATTGAAAAGTTTTACACTTGTAGCATTTGTGTGTCTGGACAAATCACATTTATTGTAATATGCAAATATAATGCAAATTAGAATTTCTGAAATCATTAGAACGAAGGTTTCTCCCCTCCTGAGAATTTTGGACTATCCAATGCTTTTCAAAATTCAAGAGTAACACTAGCGCTGTGCAAGGAACTAGAACGAAGATCGAACGATTCTAGCGCTATGAAACGCTTTATAGGGAAAAATCTGATTGCATATAGGTTTTCCCTATCGAGCCACCTTCAAAACTATTGGGGGCCGGTAGTACTAAGGCCGTATATAAGCCCTCTCGAATACCCCCCTCCACTGCGTTTTTCTGTATAAACCCCCCTGGTGCGGTTATTTATAAATAGCGTCTTTTACAGTTCCTGTCATTATTCATTTAGGTCGATCATTTAGTATAGTCTTTAGAGTTCTCTTTGTCACCAACGTAGATGTATATTCGAAACATTTACGGTATTAAAGCTCTCAAAATTTTAACGCCTGACCATTTATATATGTGACGTTTTAAAAAAAATATTTATCGAATTATTTTGTCAGACTTTGCTAATCGTGCATTTAAATGGTTTCCCAGTTTTGATTGGTTGTGCTGTGCACAAACAATAGGCGATTGTCTAGTTGTCTAGCCACAGTCCGTCAGTCCGCCTTTTTGTCTGTTTGATTCACGAGAGGATCTTGGCAAACAACTCACTGCTCAGTGACTGAAGCCTGAAACTGCATGAATGTTATATAAATAGATATAAGAGACAGGATATTGCGCAATACAAGATGGAATCCTCACATTAATTCAAGCCAAGGAGAAACTCCAAACTATACAGTTAATTATAGAGATGAAAAGAAAAGACGTGTTAATTTTTGCTGGTAATTAATAAGATGAAAACAGACGACTGAAAACTGAAAAGGTGAGAACAAGAGTGATAAAACTATTTTTGTACGAGTTTCGAAAGACGTATAGATATTTCGTTCGAAATGTTAAACGGTCTTTCGTATTAAACTAAAAAATAACTCATAATTATTATAATTTTTCACGTTAATACTGCATGGCTTGTTGTTTTTGGCACCGGAACGGTTTTTTAACTCATTCCTGTCCGAGGGCTTCTCCAGAGGTGAATAAAATTGTCTGGCGTTAGCCAGAATAAAATACTAAAGACCAATTCGGACCGGTAAGAGTTAGAGAGATAGTGTTTATAACTCATTCCTGTCCGAGGGCTTCCCCAGAGGTGAATAAAATCGTCTGGCGTTAGCCAGAATAAAATACTAAAGACCAATTCGGCCAGGAAAGAGTTAAACAAAACCAACACGAGACTGGTACTAATGGCATTTTCTATATCAAATGTTGTGTTGATATTTTGTATCATCCTATGAGTAACGAAAATCTATAAGTTAAGTGTATGGCCTATAATTTGATTATAACGGAAAGTTCTATTTTAATGTCTTGACTGACAACCTGGTAAACTGGCAGTGCCGGATTAAGGCGAGGACGGATGGGGCGACAGCTCCAGGCCCACGGGAGAAATAGGCCCTTATTTTGCCAGGCAACAATATTAAATTTAATAATAAATATAGTAAACACTAAACAAATAATGTCTCATAGCGTGAATAAGTGTTCTTTGCCAATATCATTATGTCAAAACACAAAAATCTAATTATTCTGTAGACCTGGGCCCCTAGCCTGTTAGGCTGATTAGCTCGACTCGGACTTATCATTCATCACTCCTTACATGTAAGCGGCAAAACCTGTGCAAGAGACTGGTGTGAGTATTGAGCGTAATCACTTATTTTTGGCACCAAAACAGCACGGTTGGAGCTCTGGGAACGAGAATGGCGCTGAGTATCTGAAATTCTGAGTTCGCATGGATGCAACTGACTTTTTAACCAAAACTTTTAATTTCAAAATGTTTTGGATATTACTTTGAATGTACATATAGTAATTAGCAAAGGTTTCAAAATCACTGTCAGTAACTAAAGAATGATTTGTATCGATTTCCGACAGTTTCGGTGGAGATTTGCAACGTTCATTTAAGGCTGTTTTTCAACTTCCAAGGCGAAACCAGCCTTTAAGGACATGTAAATATAAAGAGACACCTTTGTGTATTTTATAATTTTGCTGATGTCACACTCTACAGGCCCAACAGACCGTTAATCCGGCCCTGTAAACTCGTGAACGTTTTGTAAAAATATACTATACCTCGGTCTGCAATAACAACGCACAAACAATTGCATAATGAGTTCGACGAAGAAAAATACAACTATTGACTGGCAGTATTAAAGTATAAAACAAACACTCTCAATACATCTATTTAAAATCTTGAGAATTGACAGAAACTATGTCAACTAGATTTATGAAACTTTGTTTCTATTTGAATCCGAATACCCAAAAGCCTTTCTTTCTCGAGAAACTGTTCGTTTATATACTCTCACCGAACGCTTGACCTTGTTTTAGCTCTGATATACTGGTATGTTTTTGGTCCAGCGAAACGAAAATATCGCTTCAGTATATTAGTTTCCTCCAAAGAGAATTGTTTGTCTTCCGAAGAGTGATATGTTTGTCTCTTGAAGACCACGGTCCTAATTCATAAACAGTTTACACGTGTCCTGAGTCGCCTGACTCGATAAATCGCCCAACGTGTTGAAAACCTTTTGCCGACAAAAACTGTGGTAGATCACACTTGCAAGTTTACTACAAGTCATGTTAAAAATACTTGCCATTTGTAAGTGTTGCTCCTCGACTGCAAACACGATCGGGGATTAAAGAATACTTGTTTCCATCGTTCAAACTGACAGCTCGTACGTTGACGCCAAAAAATTCTGAGCTTCGATTGTCCCCGATGTAATTGTCGCGCATTGGTTACTGTTACACCACAGCTCACACTACAGGTCAGTGGTTACACAAAAAAGTTAACAGACAAACACACATGCACACAACACGATAGCAATATATCTGCTGCGCAGATACAAAAATAATGTGTACCTTCTCATGATCATTTGACAGCTCCAGTTCGTGCGCTATGAGATCACAAGTCACTTATTTTTCCTTGTATTCGGAAAATTTGAAGAGAGTTATATTTGGGAATCATCGTTTATTTCAACAGTGTAGAGTTTTGAAGAGGTTTAATTTTTTTATTCTGCTTTCCTTTAATATTCTTGCTCATTTCAATCTTGATCTTTATTTCTTTCAATGTGCTGCTTTACTCTTTTACTTTGGATTGTTGGTAGCTTTTCTGCTTGTGTTTTACCATATAATTTTCTTCTTTAAACACATCGATATCGACATTGCTTTCATAATCCCTTTTGACCGTTGTGTTTCCACTTTGAATTTTATATTTTATGACGTAATCTAAAAGCGCGCGCTTTTTTGCCTGCCATTGCTCGGGTGTATTTTGTGTGTCTTCGATAAACTTTGAAAACTGCAGGATTGATAGTTTTATCCGTGGAAAATAATCTTCCGCCCATTATAATGTGAAATATTATTTGGAAATATTACTAGATTCGCAAAATGTTGGCAATTTTAGTTCAAGCGCAGTCGTGAACCATAATTATTTTTATTTAACTTTGTACCCAAAATTCAAAGGACCTTCCTTCGAATCCTTCTCTTCCGCCCAAACAACGCGCTCGTGATGATTTCAATTTAGGATTGCGAAACTTGCTGATAAAGAAGCCAAAAAGATAGATATACCTCGGCAAAACTTACCAAAAATATATAAGGTAGAGTAAATCAACGCTGCTTTTTTACTTTAACATGTTTTAGTTAACTCGCATACGGAAGCCGAGAGGTGGAAATGAAAGTACGTCTTGAAAACTCGTTTTGAAAACTCGTTTCACAAGTACGTACTTGAAGTTCGTTGGGAAAAACCGAAAGTACGAAGTTCAAAATGTGAAAGTACGTAGTTCGTAACCTAGCAACCATCTAAAATGTGAAAAGTACGTAGTTCGTAACCTAGCAACCATCTAAAATGTGAAAAGTGAAAGTAACGTAGCTCGTAACCTAGCAACATAGTCTAAAATGTGAAAAGTGAAAGTACGTAGTTCGTAACCTAGCAACCATTGGTTGGTTAAACAATACTTATGTACAGCGGTTTCTACATGACGAATACACGCTATTTATTTTAAATATTTAATTAACCATTTTCGAGGCATTGATGCATTTGATAGATGATTCGCCGCAGTTTATAACGCTGTTGGAAAATGAGCATGAAGAAAATGCGAGAAAATAAAGAATACTACCGTGCTGCGTGTGCGGGGCAGCTGGAAAGAGGTAAGAAAACTTCGTACATTCTGGCCATCAACGAGCACAGTTTCATTGGTCTGCATGTGTCAAATTAATTATTTATAATTATAAAATTTGACTTCGATTAAGGTGAACGGGAAAAGAAGGATATAAATGAGCTTCTACTGCAGTACAATCGGGTACAAAAGCAAAAGAAGGAACCTGTTGGAAAGCCGTCAAAGAAGGCGGGAAACTCTCCAGTTGTGGTATAAAGCCGAAAGGCAAATACTCACACCATCTGATTAATCGGATCAGATTGTGCTTCTGATGCATGTATTAATTTAGTCACGAAATAGCAGCACAAAGTTGCGAGCAAATGATCCAATACTATTGTCAGTCAATCCACTAAATAAATTTGTGTGAACGGGTGGAGGAAGTTGGATGGGCCAGGGAGGCGAAGGACCCCCCCCCCAGTTTTATTCCGTGGGGTGTATTTTTCCTGCAAAATTTTCATACATTATAGCATTCAAACTGATTTTAGAATATTATAGAAATATATAGAATATTATTCCTCTAACCATCCCCCCCCCCCCCCGCCATCGGGATTTGTAATTTTTTATGAAGTTCATAGCAAATTTCCCATTCCCCGGGACTGTGAAGTTTGTTAATTCCCCACCGGTGCAAGGCTAAAAATGTAATTTAAGAAATACCTAAAGAAATTGCCAATGAATGCAAGATGTTAGAATATTTCTACCTGGAGTATGTAAAAAATGCATAGAACAACAATTATCACTGGCATTTTGTGTACTATACCACCTGGAATCAAGCAGTTTTCCCACGTGCAACCACTGATTTTTCTGATAAGTTGGCCACATAGTAAATCAGTAACTATGCATTTAGATGAATGACAACAGCTCTTGGACAAAGTTTACATTGCTTATTGGATGAAAATCCATACATCCCCACCCTTACCCCCCAGGGCAGAAATTAAAAGAGCAATTCCCCACCCCCAGAATCAATTATTTTGCATAGTCCCTGGGTTTGCCAGATGGGGGGGGGGGGGGGGGGATGGTTACAGGAAGAATTGATCCATACATTAATTGAATATTGCAGTACTAAGCTAACAATCTATTTGTGGCATTTAATGCACTTAAATTTATAATAGCTGAACAATGTAGCTGAAAGTTGGCTTCTCAGATGCCTGAAATTCCAAACTCAATCTAGGGAAGCATTCACCAACACCCCTGTGGAAAGTGATTTATTGGCCATGAACATGCCATCAGTCATAACAAACATGCGTCATAGTTATTTTTTTATTTTTAGGTGGGGTTTGTTGATCTTTTGGATTATTGTCTTTGTAATGTATTTGTAATGCTTAAGTTACTACTGTAAACTGCGCTTTAGAATATTTATAGTTTTAGCGCATTATAAATATTTTTAAATTTAAATTTAAATTTAAATGCCCCACGCTTAATGGCATCCTCCACTTCCCCTGAGTGTAACAACAACTCCAGGAATTGTTCTGATTAGCTAGGAGTTGTATGTACCTATCAATGTTAAGCCCATGTGGGAAATTCAAGGCAAATATAGGATGTTTGACAATTTTTGGAACCCAACCCTTGTGAATTTGATAATTATCCAGGTTCAGGTATAAGAATGCTTGATAACATTTGACAAATATTAATAATCAACAGGAAAGGATTTGATTGAAAATTTGTAAGAAAAATCAAATGCTCAATGTATGCCCCCAACCTCGTGCATTATAGATGCAAAAAAACAAAGCACTGCAAAGTACCAATTAGAACTATGCCAGACTATAATTATGCACTATGACCATAGTATACAATGTATATACTGTATGGTTATGAAAAATATTTGTCACCAAACAGCTTTAAACAGAGCTCTGAATTTGCAGTTGCATGTGCATGGCTGGTTTTTTTACACTCAGAAGTGTTTCTTGGAGGCCAAATTAATTAATTGTTGCAAGTGGTTTAATGCTTCAGAAATCCATTGCAGCATTGCTGCTACACATGTGCAGTATTGTTGGGAAAAGTAGAACCTGACTCCATGCACTGCAACCTTTGCTGCAACAAAAATTTTGCTGCTGCAACAAAGACATTGTAAGACTGGCATGGGGACTGCAGAGTATCTTACACTATGTTATGCAATTTTTTCTGGCACAAGTTGGATGCTAAGTTTCGTAATTGTAACAGCTAGCACCTTTATAGCAAACAATGGTGTAAACAAACGTTTATAAGAAAGTAATTCTAATTTTTATGTTGTGATTGAGTGTATGGAGTTGTATGATAATCATAGCAAGTTAAGGTGGCTCCACACAGTTTCTTGAAAAATGGAAAATACAAGTTTGAGAGTCCAAAACACGTGCATAAATAATTCGGAAAAAGAATAAAACTAAATGTTAATAAAAAATTGTTAACAAATAAATAGCAACAGTTGTTGCTATGGCAACAATGACGTTTTAAAATGGCTGCCAATTACCCTTTACTAATTTAATTCGAAAAAAACTTTGGTGACCCCCAATTTTTTTTCCATTAGAACTTTTCTTGAAGTATGAGTTATCAATAGGCCGATTTAAAAAAATTCTGTAGAACGAATAATTATTTTTCCGGAAAAATTATGTTTGTTAATTTTTAAAAACATTTCGTTCTACAGAATTTTTTTTAAATCAGCCTATTGATTCAAACTTCAAGGAAAGTTTTAATGAAAAAAAACTTAGGGGTCACCAAAGTTTTTTTCGAATTAAATTAGTTTGAAGGTAATTGGGAGCCATTTTGAAACGTCATTGTTGCCATAGCAACAACTGTTGCTATTTATTTGGTAACAGTTTTTGATTGTCAGACTGTTTAACTATATGCATAACATTTAGTTTTATTCTTTTTCCGAATTGTTTAATCACGTTTTTTGGACTCTCAAACTTGTATTTTCCATTTTTCAAGAAACTGTATGGAGCCACCTTAAGGCGAAATTGCTGGGTGATTTAGGGGAAATTCTGTTATTATTTGGTTCAATGCGACATAGGGTTATCAAGTAGTTTTGTTGAATTTAGTTTAGTTGGTGCGAGGCTACTAGTTAAACCATGCATGCTTTTGAAAAAAAAAATTAAGGAAATATGTTGAAATAACAAAACAATTAATGCAAATAATCAACATCTATAAATAACATTTTGTATGAATTTTTAGATATCTGTGACTCCAATGAAACTAACCAGAGTGAACACAATTGCTAATGAGGCACCGCCGGAGGATATTATAATTGATTCGCAAATGACACAACGTGGCCTACTAAATAAAGCTAAAACGTTATTTAAAATGGAACATCAACTTAGATTGTATACATTCCGGCATGGAGCTAAATGGACGGCTGCACCAGATGCCCAATACTCAATTGTAGAACTTGTTAACCCTCTCAAGACTACTAGATTTGGCATTCTACCAAAATCAGGGTCAGATGATAACAGCAAGAAAAGTTCGGTGAAGAGTTCGGTAATGTTACTAATGTGTAGGGCTGAGATACTGCATAATTGATAGGTATTTTCCAGTAGATTGAGTGATTTTATGTGAAATCTACAATTTTTGTATAGTCAGGCGTAGTAGACCCAAGTCAACAATCAAGTGCTCCTAATAGCATTGATAATCTTCCTTCACTTGTAAATGATAGCATGAAGTGTATTCCCTATTAAACATCCATTTCGATGAGGGTCATTTAGTAGGGCCTTAGTAGAGAGCTTAAGCAACAGACGTTTTACTGCCACGGACGACGGCGTTTTAATTCAATAGAGCGTTTTCATCTGACGTCACGGCGGCCATATTGGTGTACCAAAACAATGAAATGGCGGCCATATTGGTGTATGGGAATTAGCTCTTTCTTATTCAAATATTTCGTATTGTTTCACCACCCCCATGGGCCGGCCACCAATCACGTCAGTGAAAACGCTCTATAGCATTTTTCATTCAAAACAATGATAATGAGCAATTAAAAATTCCAAGAGCAAAGTGAACGCCGTCGTCGTTCTGCACAAGACGTCATTGAGAGCATTTTCACGTTCTTGAGAGGACGGGAACTTCTAGAACGTTGAGGCCTGTCTTCGTTGTTTTACTACAATGAGTCATACTTTTAAAGTAGAAAACTTGTATTTTAAGGGGGATAATTTCATTTACATTACAATGTAAAATAAAGGATCTGTATTTTTAAATAAAGATGAAATTTAAGCTTATGAGATAACAGGTTAGATGTGTGATTATTCATAGCCTTTGTTTTGGGTAAAAAAGTATTTTCAAAGAATACGCGGTTCAGTAGTTCTGTATTGTATTCCTGTTCTTCCGGTCACCGTCCGTGTCTCAAAAACGCCTAATATGCTCTCTATTTATGATCTACGACGGCGACGTCTCTGAAACAAAATAATTCTTCGTGCAAAACAATAATTTTATTCGCAATAATAATTTTAGAGGCATCTTCGTTCTGTATACATCGCCACTGAGATCATTTCTACGTCTTCAGGACGACGGGAACTGACGGAAAGATACGAGCTGGTCTTTATGACTTGAACGCAGACGCTTCAATCGTTTTAGCAGCATTGCATGATGATGCATTTTGGAGGTCGTAAAACAAGCTTCCAATACCAAATACCGTAGTCACAATTAACTGCTGCTTTTTGGATACTAAAATTACATTGAGTATTAATAGCCGCTACCGTCATAGATTGCAAGGTGCCTATTAAAATTTCCCGAGGACCGAAGGCCCGATGGAATTTTAATAAATCGCCCGAATCAAACGGTAGGTTTGATAGGTATTACAGCTCATTCCATGCATGCTATTACTTATAATCATAAAGCTGAAACAGGCGTATCTACGGTATCAGTTTGTGTTAGGGCCTGTTCACATGAGGCGAGTTATCTCGGGGGGTAGGGTTATCCCTATCCCCCGCGATAACTCGGTGTTAGTTTATTTCCATGTTAAAAAAGTAAACCATTCACATGAGAC
Organism: Paragorgia papillata; assembly: GCA_035771165.1. NCBI lineage: Eukaryota > Metazoa > Cnidaria > Anthozoa > Scleralcyonacea > Coralliidae > Paragorgia > Paragorgia papillata. The sequence goes on from JAWNZC010000087.1 coordinate 5,613,227, forward strand.
CAAGATAACTCGGGGGATAGGGATAACTCGGTCGGAGCGATAGGGTAACCCTAGCCCCCGAGGTATCCCTACCTCCATGTGAACGCTTTCACCCGAGTTATTTCGGGGGGTAGAGTCAACTTAGGCATGCGTATTTATGCTGTTGCTCGGGATAACTCGGGGTGAAGCGTTCACATGAAGCTAGGGTTATCTCGGGGGCCAGGGACAACTCGGTAGTTGCGTTTTATCATGTGAAATAGGGTCAACTTTGACCCTAGCCCCCGAGTTATCCCTACCCCCCGAGATAACCCGGTCTCGTGTGAACAGCCCCTAAGAGACAGAGGTCATTGTGATCTCATATCTGTATATACACGATATCAGCCTGTACTCGTCAGGGGTCTGAGCGGCTCCCCATTTACCTGAATAAACCTAACCACATCATCACGTATATAACATACCTGATGCAGATTATTATCAAATTCAACTGTCTTCAAGTGATAGCATGGCTTGAAGACAGGTGGGTTTGATAATGATCTATATACGGAACTATACTGGTTATGTTACAGTTAGAATATTTTACAGACAATATGAAGTGCGTTGCAACGATTGTGCATGCCTTTCTCATAGGAACAGATGATTATCTAACCGATATTGAAATTGCGACATGCGATAGGAGGTAAGATTACAGTAGAAAGCAAGCGTTGTATTTTGAGATATGAGTTTTCACACAATACATTTTCCCTGTACCAGCTTTCTTAATACTAACCTGTAATTGATTTAGACTGTTTTCCGTTGGAAACTACGGTACTGCAGCCTTCGCTAATTTCTTCAAAGGCCATGAGTGCAATAGATATTGCACGAGGATAAAATTGGAAGAACCGACTGGTAAGAGTATTACACGTTGTAGGGTTTACACATGCTGCATAGAGCAGCAACATAGGCGGCATTATTCGAAATGGCATGCAGTGTTAGTTATTTCTGAGTAAAATTAATCGTGTTTTCATTCAACACCTATCCATCACCTATCCATCAATAGCGACTTTAAGATCCAGACAACGGACTACGGCTACGGTAGAAAGTTTAACAGTGGTATTAAATGGTGGTGTATTTATACATTCAAATTTCAAGATACGTAATCGCACGGACTCGTTTTGTTCTTAAATTCTTGAAGAAAAACACTTGTTCAATCTATGTTAATCGCGATAGTAATGTTAAGCTTTTCCAAGGCTTCTGTAGTGACTCAGGTTTCGCGTTGTCTTTACAACGTAAAAATGCTTTTTCTACGTTGTCAACAGAGCCGTACATGACGGCGTAAAGATTACTCTTGGGACCGTCATTCGCAAAAGATATTTTGTATTTGACATAGAATTCTATTGTTCAAACACGGTGCCGTGGTCGTTGTGTTTTCTTAAGCCTGGTTTCCATATAGCCGTAAGAGCCGGCGATGGTCCAATCGCATACAGCTTTTTATTGCTGACTAATTGAACACTGTCTATGATTGGTCCATCGCCCCTTGCCGTCGGCTCTTACGGCTATATCGAAACCAGGCTTTAAAGTCCCTAATGATGGATAGCGCCATGCATGGGTACTGCCAAGGGAGCATATAGGTAAGAGGAAATTTGTAGTAATGGCCCTAGTTCATTCCTAATTTTTCTCAGCTTATTTTCAGATCTCGTGCTGTAATTCACGCACGTAATTCGCGATCTATTGAGCGGCCCAGAAAGAGATTAAATGTCCGGTCTAAAGACCTGGGAACGATAAAACTGATTTATACTGTAGTCAAAAGGAGTCACTGTCTTCAAATCTTATATGAAACTTTTAACAAAACCTCGAAACGAAACGTACTTCACTCCTTAGACTTTTATTCCCACCATTTTGTTTTCGCAAAAGGAAGCCTAACCTCCACAGAAAAATGAAGATGGGAGTCATATGTTATGAGTAGCCTTTATGATTGGCTAGCGCAAGATGTAAAATTAACTTCAGATGAATTAGCATTGGACTAGACCATTACTATACATTCTTTCTCTTACTTTTATGTTCTCTTGACCAGACCATTACTATACATTCCTTTTCTTACCTTTATGCTCTATTCGTAATACATGTTATAGCTACGGTATATAACTGAACATTGAACATGCTCCTTTGGTAAAATGCTGCACTTTTCCAGTTCCAGGACAACAAGCGTCCATTAAACCTATATGACCAGTTTAACTTATTGTTACCATGCAGGCATTTAATATTGCTTTCTCCATCCTAACTGTTGTCAATGTTTGCTTCCAATAGATGTAGAAATAAATCCTCAAATTGTGTTGGATCATGAAGAATTAACCATCCAGGACTTTGTCTACAACCTGCAGGTAATGTATACCAACGTCATGCATCACGGGTGTTATCTTACGTAGCGACATCGGCGCCGCGACAATTGTACATTTCCGACGAGCGGGCGCAGTCTCGTGTGTTTTGTATGGATCACATGGTCTTGCAGGATTGTTGCTCTCGTATATGCTAGCTTGTATAACATATGTGTGTGTGTTTTACTCACACATTTCTTTCGCACAATTTTATATAGGATTTATTGCTTGATGTCGTACGCAAGAAGAAAACAAATAGACGCATGCAAGACTTCGATGTCAAGCAACGACGCAACCGAATGCTCCGACCGCCGGAAAATAAAATGGCACGTGTTTATTATGTTTTACATTTTTCTCCATTGAACTGTACATGTGCGGTGTATATGTACATACCACATGTGTGTGTTTGCCATGTACACTTGCCATTTTGTTCCTAACGCGTGTATACTTTGATCTTTTGTACAGACTGACAGCATAAAGCTTGAAACAAGAAAGATAACGGGATTTGACGCTACAGAAGAGTTGCTGGACCTCGTTTTAGCGCCCGAGGTAAGCACAGTGTTTCATGTATCAACCAATCCGCATGGAACTACACAGTAATTACTGAAACCACTGAATATTTAAGTACAGAACAACGGTAGCTCCGCGCATAGTGGAAACTTATTTATGGAATTTGGAGTCATCATCATCAGCAATGCACTGAGAATAGTACGCGCATTCCTGATGATAACTAAAATGGGCGGCCGTTACCACCAAAAATGTCAAAACAGCGAATCCAAATAACTTGATGTGAAGTGACTCAACATCAACACAAACGATCTATCTTAGAGACAACTGACTCAACTCTCTGTTATTGATTCAATCGTGCTAAACAAAAATGACGCAACAATAACAGAAATGACCAAACATTACACGGTGAAATGACTCAACTAGTTACGAGATCATTTAACTAGTTGTGAAATCATTCAACTTAAAATGAAATGATTTAATTCACATTCGTGGATTCATTCAACTACTTGTGAAATCATTCATCTAGTTGTTAAATCATTAAACTAGTTGACAAATCATTTCACCAGTTTTGGAATCACTCAACCACATGTGAACTGATTCAACTAGATGTTAGATGATCGAACAAAGCGCCGAATGATTCAACAAGTTGTGATGTCATATGACACCGTGACACGTCAATCAACGTGTTGCGAAACGACTCAACGTAAAGTGAAACGACTCAACGTAAAGTGAAACGACTCAACGTAAAGTGAAACGACTCAACGTAAAGTGAAACGACTCAACGTAAAGTGAAACGACTCAACCTACAAAGAAACGACTCAACGTAAAGTGAAACGACTCAACCTAAAGTGAAACGACTCAACGTAAAGTGAAATGACTCAACGTAAAGTGAAATGACTCAACGTAAAGTGAAACGACTCAACGTAAAGAGAAACGACTCAACCTAAAGTGAAATGACTCAACGTAAAGTGAAACGACTCAACCTAAAGTGAAACGACTCAACGTAAAGTGAAATAACTCAACGTAAAGTGAAATGACTCAACGTAAAGTGAAACGACTCAACCTAAAGTGAAACGGCTCAACCTAAAGAGAAACGACTCAACGTTAAATGTGTACCAGAGATATTAAATAACCAGACAGCGCGCCGAGGTGTTCAAAGGTCCTGGTCAAGACATGAACGTTTTGTCCATTCTGTTTTGTCAAGCTTGTGGTGGAATATTTCACACTCTTTGACACCGACGCTCTTTCATAATTTATCCGATACTGCTGCTAGCCAAGGTAAGGTATTATTTTTTATTATTTTTGTACTCCTGTAGAAATAGTAGAATAATTTATTTGACTTCGTCATCTCCTTACATGTTGTTGCAATAATATGAATCACTGAAACCACATCATGTTTATACCTTTGCAAGCTTCCTGCAGAATAAGCTGTGTGTTTTCCTAAAATGCATAACTCACCGAAGAATAGCTATTACATGTAATAACTTTGTAATATTACCCGTTATTTTTATGCTTATGTGACACTGACTGTAATCTATACGACGAACACTCGCAATGCCGCCATTACAGTACAATTTATACAATGACTTGATCCTTTGGTTGTTTGATGATGAAAACGTTTAAATCTGACATTTTAAAGTTCTATCGTTTTGTAAAGTTGTAAATATGGATCGTTACCGAACAGAGTTAATAAACGCGGTTAGAGAAATTATTGGTTTTCTGAGCCAATCTTTGAACGCCGATAACTGTGATTTGTGTTCCACCAGACTTAAAGTTCTTGCTGAAGATGCATTAAGTCATGATGACATCCCTCTTGAAATAGTCGATATTTTGAATCAAGTTTCAAATATTCTCAAAAATAGTGGTAGTGTTGAGCGAGAGTTTGGGTCGTATCAAGCTCCTTTGGAAAGGCAAGGAAGACCAGGAAGGCCAAGATTCTGTATATCAGAAGAGCAACTAATTTTTTTTGAAGGTATTAAAGCAGGATAAAAGTAAGGGGCTGTATGACAGTGGCAAGTCCATGGGGGAGAATGGGGGAGGGGGGGGAGGGGTGGGGGTTGGAGGGCCAAGAAAATTAAAGACTGAAAGAACTTTGCAGCCATGTATTTGAGAAGGGTCTGGGGGGGGGGGGGTGCCCCCCTCTAATTTGCATGTATGGCATAAGATTTTTATGAAATGTTCTAAAAACTTGTAAACTCTAACTCTATCATCTGATACTTTTTGCCAATTGATAAATCTTGCCTTTCCGATGGGGGATGCTCATGTCAATATCAACATGCTCCACACAAGAAACTAGCATATTGAAATTGTGATAGTTGTGGGGAATTGTCAATTTGTAGTAATTGACATTACCATGTAAATAGCTTGCCTGACCATTAGCCTGGTACCCTGGCCCAATCAAAGAATATGGGCCAGGTAACCACTGAAGAATTCTGTTTTCCTATTGGTTAAAATTTCACACATTTTTATTGGCTATGAGTAAAGCTGCAATCGTCATAAGTGGATTTAGCCCTGATGACACGAGAATGAGATTAGTGGTTACCTGGCCCATATTTCTTTTGAAATTGGGCCAGGGTACCAGGCTAGCCTGACCATTGCATATCAACACCTTCCTATGACAATACGTAATCCGTTAGAAATACTCTGAACCCCTGTATACAGTACCTGTATGTACTACACACAAAAAAGATTGTAGATTGTTGTATCATACCTCAAAGCAAGGTGAAAAGCCCAACATTTTTTCAAGGTGCACTTTTGTAAGACAGATAAGAGTGAACAATACAACAAGTAACACGGTGGCTGGGAGAGAAAAACACGACTATTGCTCTAATTTACATTGCCCCCCTAACAAGTTAAAACCTATGACATTTCTTTTAGAAAATGGATTTACTCAAACTGACATTGCATTAATGTCGTTGGGAGTAAGCAAGCGTACAGTGGAAAATCGCATGGCCGAGTATAATCTGACAAATCAACAACGCTAAAGTGACATTGAGGATGGCTCACTTGATGTATATGTTCAACGTATTGTGTCACATTTTCCACGATCAGGTTATAAATTAACCAACCTTTTTTTTATTGTACATGTATCTAATTTATATAATCTACTGGTATTACTGGTTTTTTTAACATCTTTGTCACACTTGAAAACATTGATCAGGCTACAAAGCAATTGGTATTAAATAACTGCCAAGTCAACTGTCGCTCATCATCAATGAGGGAACAAGTTCTGTCTGTTTTAGTAACAAACTATACTTGTACAAACTAGTTCTTCAACATATAAAAAACCGTAAACTTTTTAAAAGTTGTGGGTTTTTCAAAGTCCTTTTCAGTACAATTGTTCTATCGCTGATAAATTGTGAGCAGTTCAGCCAATCAAAAAAAGGGATATTTGTTATTCAGTACAGCACTAATCTGTTTATGTATAAAAGTTAATATGTAATTAGCTTCTATTGGGAGTAACTGGTGAATGTCAATGGCACTTGTGCTCTTGTTGCAGGAACAAAAACAATAGAGGGTGAATTAATAAGTCAAGGTATCCGTGTTCAAAGAAACAGATTAAGAAAATTTATCAAAAGAGTAGACCCTGTGGGAAGAAGAATTCGGGCAATAACAACAATTCAAAGGCGTACATATAATGTCCGTTCACCTCTTTCACTGTGGCACATGGATGGAAATCATAAACTTATTCGGTAAGTTTTCAGAACCCATTGTTACGTCAAGATTGCACGTTTGATTAAACAAACAAAATATTTAATGAAAACACACAATTACTATATATATATATATATATATATATGTATGTATGTATGTATGTATGTATGTATGTATGTATGTATGTATGTGTGTATGTGTGTATGTATGTAGATAGATAGATAGATATACACTATACAGTGTATAAAAAAACAAACAAAAACCGCTCAACTACAAACTCATATATACAGCAATTAATTGGTGATTCTACTGTAATAATTTTTAGTTACGTTTTACATTTTCGTAGGTGGCGGCTCGTTATCCACGGTTGCATCGATGGTTTCAGTCGAGTTATCGTTTACCTCCAGTGCAGCAGTGACAACACTTCAGGCACCGTGCTTAGGCTTTTTGAAGGCGCAGTTTCAAAATGGGGTCTACCGTCGCGGGTACGTGGGGACATGGGCGTTGAGAACAGAAATGTTTCCCGTTTTATGCTATCGCATAATAAAAGGGGGCCAGGGAGAGGAAGTTATATAACTGGACGAAGTGTCCACAACTCTCGAATTGAACGGCTCTGGAGAGATGTTTACCAGGCAGTGCTATCCCAATTTTACGATATTTTCATGCATTTGGAAAGTGACGGAGTACTAGACCCAGATAACGATAACGATCTATATTGCCTTCATGTAATTTACCAGCCAATTATCAACAAGTTGCTGACGAGGTTTGCTAACTCGTGGCTGAATCACAAAATAAGGACAGCGGAAAATAAGACACCCCTGCAACTTTTCATAATGGGGATGCAACAGGTTGGCAGTGAAGATGGCGTAATACCAAACGAGTATTTCGACACTTTAACAGAGGTACGTAAAGCGTAGTATTAAAGTAGTATTGAGGTTGGCTCGACAGTTTTCTAATAATTAGGGTGTATAGGAGCTTGACACTCTTAGGTTTTGTATTATAAAATTTTATTCGACAAATGCGTTTTTTTGTCGAGTAGGCGACTGTTCTTTTGTATCCTGGTGGTTGTAGTGAAATATAGTCAATAGGCAAAATACATTATCTCAAGTGAAGTGCTGCCTCGAATGGGAGATAACAGCTGAGCTGACCTCAACTGAGCTGATCAGAGCTCACAACACAAAGGAACACTGTCTCCCTCTGGAATCGCCACTAAAACGTTCATGGCCTTGATGATTACTTCCACAAGCAAGCAAAGACACGATATCAACAAGTAAACTGATTATTCTTACGTGAATTTCAGTGATTGAGAGCGAGAGTCGAGTGATTTTCAGCTTTCTTACAACCAGTTCTGGCAAACGACGACAACGTTGCATGTGGAACATGCGCGCTTGAGCTTGCTACTTCTTTCGTTTCCTTAGTGAGTGCCCCCCTGAATGCGTACAGAAAAACATCCGAATGTTCCGAGATTCATGTCGCCTCTACATAGCTCTGAAAACGGGTTGGGTGCAAGAAACACAGCCCACCCAATACGAATGCCAAGAATAGTGTTCATAATAAGAAAAATTCTCTGATGCCATTTTCGTAAAAAGCAAAAAAAAAGTTCTGTAAAATAAAAATGTTTTGGCATGACAGAATTAGAAAATGTTTGGCAAGAGTACAGATTTTTGCAATACAATACAGCAAAATACAGCAGTTACCATCTATGGTACAACCTAAAAATGCCCCTTAGCCCAATTTTTCTTTTTTGGTTTAGAATAAAAGCACTTCTAAAATTAGGAAGGATGTTCTTTTAAATTTTGGCGATAGCTGTTTTTGTTCTTAAGTTGTTCCAATTTTTAATAATATGCAAATAAGGCATGCGATGACGTAAGATAAGGAAAGCAGAATTGTCGAAGATGTATTTTCGAGTATATCTTTAAAACCATTCATCAAACTTTCTCCAGAATTTGCATGTATTTACAGAAAAATAAACTAAAAAGACAGTTCAAGTTATGTACTCGTCATGGTAACCGATTAGTTTCCAGACCTCTTAATTTAAAAAACAAAACTATTTGTTTTCTCTCAAGTGCTGATCATTTTGGAGTTGGTAATATTGAAGGATGCTACAAACTTAACTAATCTTATACTAAAGTGTGAAGTTGTGGTAAACTCTGATATGGCAGAAAACATTTTCTGAGCCTGAATTTAGAGGTCTGGAAACAAATCAGCTACCATGACGACATAACTTGAACTGCCTTTTTTAGTTTATTTGTCTGTAAATACATGCAAAATTTGGAGAAAGTTTGATGAATGGTTTTGAAGATATACTCGAAAATAGATCTTCGACAATTCTGCTTTCCTTATCTTACGTCATCGCATGCCTTATTTGCATATTACAAAAACTTGAATAACTTAAGAACAAAAACAGCTATCGCCAAAATTTAAAAGAACATCCTTCCTAATTTTAGGAGTGCTTTTATTCTAAACCAAAAAAACAATGGGGTTTAAATGGCTGCTCAACTTTTACTTTCCTTCCGTTCCTCATGTGTGTTCTTTTTTATATTTCAGGAAGCAATCGAAACGTTTGGAGTTGATGCAGACGCTGATCTCCCAAGCGACAACGATGTACCAGAAGCTGTCGTGGTTCCTACTACCCCATGCCCACTTGATTCAGACAGTTTGGCAATTTTTCTAGAAAGAATATCTACTGTTAGAGAGCGAGATGCGTGGAATGTTGAGCCTTACTTATATGCTGTACGAACTCTTCACGATTTATTGACACCAAACATTAATTCTTAACTCAACAGGTAACGAGAACAGTTACCAGTTAACAACAGTAAACATGAACATTGTACATAGTATATAGCCCAGGATTAATTTACATTCTTACATATTAGCGTCTACATAAATCCAACGACTTTCCTGCGTTGGCTTGTCCCATGCATAGTCAAAACGGTATATATAATAGATAAAAACTTTTATTGTTATTTTGTTAAGGGGCCGATCCCCAAAAGGCAAAACGGAGATAAAAGTTTTTATCAACGTTATTAATATTTGTATATTAAGTAGACGCTGATTTTTTGAAAACGTATCGAGGGCGAAAGCGAATGAAAAAAAATATCCGTTTTTGCATAAAGACCTAAAGTATACATGTACTTCATAATGTACTTCATAGTTCATTCACTCCTTTGGTAAAGGCTTGATGTGACCGGCAAGTGTAAACCAGAAATGAAATTTACGTAAACTAAACCCTGCCAAAATAATCGTTTGCGAACGCATAATCGAAGTAATTAAACATCTTGTCTTTATCACTAGGTACTGTATCTCCAATAGCCAAAGTGAGTTTGTTGATGCATGTGTTGCTTGTTGGAATACACGACGTAATGTATTCGTCGAAACAAATTGTTGGTTGCATCGCATATCCAAGCACAGGTTCATTTTCGGCACCAGTTACGAACTTGAGAACGCCCCCCAAGGTAATAGAGCCTCTACGGCGTGCTAAAAACAGATGAGAATATGCGTTCATTGAGTTACCAACGATGAAGGTGCTTCTAATTACACTTAATTCACAATGAGTTCCTTTACAATTAATTGTAAACTCGTAAACAGTCCACGTAAAAATAACAAAATTGTGTCCTAATCCCAGTTACCCAGCCTAATGATTACCAAAATATCATTCCCAGCAGCAAAATTACTGTCGGAAATCCCATGCCCAGTCGTCCAAAATGTATTATACAAATGACAAATTAAACGAATCCCAGTTTCCATTTCACCTCTTCAGGCCCCTCTAGACGTAATAATACACACACGTGTAGGATGCCATGTGTAAGTGTAGTGTGAAATGTTATGTTTTTAATAGTTACCGGCGACATCTTTCATGTAATTGAGTAACATCCTGTAGGTCCTTTCCTCCTTCATTCTTCTGTTATTCCCTTCGCCAGAAAATGACACCTTAAACAGCTTAACCAATCTTGGATAGGTTATTTCTGCCGCAGCTGTTTTGCGGAATACGTAAAGAAGACACCTTTTCTTCTGACATAACTAATTAAACAAGAACATGGGGCAAAATAAATTGAACTTGACCAATTACATCGATTGCAGCGCTGCAAATATTTTTTTAGAATATGCCCGTCAAACGGCCAATCCTGCCGGTCATAAATTACAAGTACATCTGATCATTACCCAGACAAAAAAATGGCGTCAGGGTTCTAATATCGCCGGTCATTGACCGTTGACCAGCTGTTATTTGCAGTGCTGCGATTGTTGGTGATTTGATTAAAATTCGTGATTATGTGCACTAAGACAAGTTTAGAATAATGCCGTACCTCGACTAATCCAAACTTGGCTATACCCTCTCTGAATTGCACCTCGGCAGGGCTAAGCTGCTGCGCAGGCTCTTCTCCCAAAAATCGCTGGATTTGTGTTTCTGACATGAAGCATGGAAGAGGGCCACCTTGAAGAACGCTGTAACCTATTTTGAAGTAGTTACAAATTTGATTAAAACTCAAAATATTGCATAACTAGTATATAATACAAACATTTCAAAGAACGTTTAAGCGAAATGTTTTTGTCATAAGAAACGTTAATCATTTTTACGGTTGTCTTAAACAAAGGACCTCGTGACAGAAATTTATTTATAATATTTCTACAATAAGCCAACCTTTTACGTGGATAAAATCGTCGGGCGTTAGACGGAATAAAATGCTAAGAGCGCCCATACCCCTCAATGGGTTAATAACCTTGAAAAAAATAAATTTTTCTTACCAAATATTATGCCGGCACAAAGGTAATACTTTTTGTTTGTCGCAACTACATCATTTGTGAGGTTACAAGTGTTTTCGTCGCCATCTGTCTGCGAAAACAGACGCTCGCGAATTTCCCTCAGCATGGCTCCCAAAAATTCTCGTCGTGGACCACCCAAATCTTGGGCGCATTCCCCGTTATATGTAACCTCTAACGGAACACTGAAATCACGTTCGAATTCTCCTGTCAGCTCCTCCACGGCGTCCTCGCACAAATTTAGTCTTGAAATAAAAATGTCCAATGTCCGCCCCTCACAAAGCTCATCAACAGCTCTTACATCAAGTGGTCGGCCACGTAGAATGTTACGTTGGAACGTGCGTAAAATCGTAACTGGATCTTGACACTCAACCCTATAGTTGACGTAAGAGAATATAACATGTATCATGCATACGTAAAAAAAATCACCCGAATTCAAACTGGAAACATTTTTGTTCTGCTGGCAGATGACAAAAAGTTTCGCACGTCAAGGAGGAAATTTCCAAGCGGAAGAGGTTGTATACTTCGGGAGTAAATATTCAATAGAGTTGGCTAAGTTAGATATCAAGCAGAAATCATATTGTTTATTGCTTTCGATTAACTCATTCCTGTCCAACGGCTTCTCCAGAGGTGAATAAAATCGTCTGGCGTTAGCCAGAATAAAATACTAAAGACCAATTCGGACAGGAAAGAGTTAAAGCTTTGCCTACGATAGACTACATGTATAATTTACTACATGTATATATTAATTTTATACATTTTCATGCGAAACGTTTTGACGAAACTGTCGCGATTTTTCTAAGGTATAGTCATGCATGCATTAGTGAGGGCAGGTAATTTCCTCACGAGAAATTCAAGGATTTATTAACAGACATTTTGAAACAACATTGCAGAAAGGAGCATAAATCAATACGACGACTGCATATGTTTTGAACTGTTTGAACCCGTTGGGGTTAAAAATCTTTTTTGTCAATTAATTGTTGTCAGACAATTATTAAGCACGTTTAGTTTGTCTGATTATGTTATATAACGTTGAGGGGATAACCTACGATGATTGGTTCACGAAATGGACCAACTGACCGATCGATCGACTGACAACTCAACACTTACATTTCGGAGAGGGTGCAGTTGATTGCGTTGCGCAAATGGTCGTCGTATGGAACATCTTCTCTACAAACGAAATTATACAGAAGCCAATCATTAATGCGTGCAAATAGAAATATCAAAAGTACATTAAGGTAGCGGTAAGACACAAGTTCACAGCAACCATGCGAGGGCTAAGACATAATATGATGGTACTCCGGTTTGTAAAAAAATATGAACGTAATTTAAACAAGTTACAGGTAAGGACTCAACGTTTCGATACTTCTGTCTTGTGTCTTCATCAGGGGTGATCTTAGCGCTGTAACGTGGTTCCTTTTATACTCGACTTCGACGGTATATCGTCAAGTGGTGGCGATAATTTTAGGGTTATCCCACGTAATAGTGTTATTTGTTTGGCGCGTGTGCCCCGGCAAAGCGAATTTATCCCTTTTTAAAAGGAATAATTGTTTTTGATGCTGAAACTAACTTTTTGTGTGCCTGATGTACCCCTTATTACAGTCATTGCACAGGATAATTTGAAAGCCAGAAGAGATCGGCGGCTGACTTTCAGTCAAAATCTAATCGTCTGATTTTCTTTCCTTTTTTTCTTCTTCTTTTTTTCTCTCTCTCTTTCTTTTTTTTTTTTTTTGTGCAATGTAACGTTGTATGAAAAACACAATGACGAATTACCTTCTGATGGTGGAAACTGTATCTGTCGTTGCCAAATTATTACTAATTAGCGGTTCCTGTAGATTTCCTGAGACTGGATTTGCTTCTCTAACAGGCCTGTTTGAATTAGACATGAAATTAAAATTAATTACATCACATTCGCAATTACGTGTAATATCGAAATATGATAATAAATTTTACTGCAACCCGCTAATTATTATTCCAATTAACAATATGGGTTATGCTACTTCAAAGACATTGGTAAATTTTTGGTAGATTTTTCAAACATAACTCCAGCAAAGATTTTATTTCCTGACCAAGGGTGCAAATAAGATGCCTCACAGAAACAGGCAAGATGAACAAAGAAACTTTACGATGCGGATAAATATTTTAAAAAAGCACCATAATGGCACAATCGCAAAGTTTTTTGCTTGCTTAACAACAATACGCGACTGGAAAATATTTTTGGTATATGCCCTGAGTTTTATTTGGTCAGTTTTCTTACGGTTTTCGTTAAGGTTCGCGGTGTCATCCGGGAAAAACACTCGAATTTCATCAGAATTTATTCCACAGCTATAAAATAAAATGCGAGCGTTTTTTCTGGTTGATACCGCGAACCTTAACGATGTCGATGGTTACTTTTAAAATTTTCATTTTTGAATTAGTAAAATAAACATTTTTGTGGTGGTAAAAAATTCAATATACTTACTGTTGTATTTGCTCAATATCGGTATTTGATGTCATATCGTCATCACCGATTGTAATAATGGGCACAGCATATGACCGTATATCTTCATTCCTGGGTTCACTTTCAGAGCCATTTGTTTCCGCGGCCTCTCTACTAGAATTAAAGTGAAATCTATTAAACATCTATTATTAATAAACTATTACGTATACAGACGCAATCCATTGGATGTACATGACGTATTTTTTACGCCTGGGTTAATTATGTAAAAGGTGGAATGACTTGCGGAATGGAAAAAAGAAATAAATGCCACCTTGAAAATAATGTTTAATTTACCAAATACAACATTTCTGTCCTATTCTAACAAACAATGAAATACAACAAATGCATGTAAAAGTTCGCCATATTTAAATCGCGCGACAAGTTTCACTAACGATGTTAAAAATAACCTATTCCTAACCAAAACCCCAACTCTATTTTTATTATTTTTAAGTCACTGATTCCGCACGCCATTCCTCCTTTTACATTCACCGTATTTTTTACACTGCACCATCGGAATCCTTGTAGGTCAATGGTTACATCATGTGCATCGCAAATATTAAAAAATTAGGCAGGTTGGATTTCCATTTGATTAGAGACCAAGATCTTTTCTGAGCTGATACGCTTAATACTCAATAAAATTTGTATAGTACGCTATATGTAAATCTACCTCATTGAACTTGATGTGTCGTTACCGAAGTCGCTATCGTCATTTGGTAGAGGATTGTCCTTTCACAAAATTAAATCATATAAGTTAGTTATAAACATGCGTTACCGCAAAAAGTGGCGAATACTATTAGTGTTGAGAATAAGATTTTTTAAAGAACATACACAACGTATACTTACTTCGCATTTTTCAAGATGCTCTTGCATCTTGCTTATCGGAAAAGAAATTTGGCAAAACAGACACTCCTCAAATTCCTCTTTGACCAACGTCTCGTTGCTAAGTGTAATGTGTTTTTGAAGTGGTCTAACGTACACCCTTCCTGAAGCATAATACCTCATCTCTTCTGTGCTACACGCACCATGACAAACAATCCTTAGTTGATTCCGTGGCTTTTCTTTAGATAAGAGAAGTTGGAACCCCCCACATTCTCTTAGAGCGGGGTATGCCCTTTAAAACAAACGAAAAAATAAATTTATATGGATAACAAACACGTTTTTATCTAATATGAAACATACGTAGTAGCCTTTAGTATGTCCCAATCGATAATCAGCCAGTCGGGATGCATAATTTAGCGTACGAACTAAATATAGCAATGTAACAATTGAAAATATAGACTACTACCCTACCTTATACGTTTCATTTATCTTCAAAATAAGGATACTTTATATAGCAGGCTTTACATAATATTTGCATAGGTAATAGCATGGTTTCGAGTGCAATTCGGAAAAAAACATGCACGAGTGAGTTTTTCAAAGACTATCCAAATTGCACGAGTCCGAAGGACGAGTGTTATTTGAGGTCTTTGAAAAACTTACGAGTGCATGTTTTTTTCAAATTGCACAAGAAATCATGCTATTACTTATTAATAATATACATGAAAACGTTTAAACATGAACAGAATCTTTCCAATCAAAATGCTCTGTGCAAATAACATACATGAAAAATTTAACAGGAAGAGCTTTCTTTCTAGTCAAAAATGATTTTTGTACAAATTTAAAAAAATTAAAAATTTGCACTGTACGGATGGATGGAAGGATGGATTGGATGGATTGGATGGATGGATGGATTGATTGATTGATTGATTGATTTATTGATTGATCGATTGATTGATTGACTGAAATCTGTATTTAAACACGGTAGTTTTATCAAATTGAATTAATATATTCGAATTTGTTCTTCCTAAAAGCCGTGTATTACCTAATAAATATCTATATTTACAATTAACTTCATGAGCAGGTTGATCATGATCGTATATGCTATCTGTACTATCTAAGTTTCACTGTGAATTTATACATGTATGTTTCCTAAAGTTAGCAGCAAGATTAATTGTTTCTTTCAAACTTAAATGAAGTCCTCCTACATTAAGACAATCTAACTTAATACTATCATTACAGATAAAACCCAAATCACAATCTAGGCATAATTTCTCTAAGGATTTATTTACCTGATCAATGTTGGAATTTAGTGAATTATCATCTGCTCCGCTATGTATCATTGATGAAATCGCAATTTCAGCAGAACAGTGCTGCCTTTTAATATTATTTGCCAGTTCAATAATCTTCTTACCTAATTGTTTAGGATTATCCCGCTTTAAATTATTCGTACCAACATGGAGAATTATTTTATGGATGGATGGATGGATGGATGGATGGATGGATGGATGGATGGATGGATGGATGGATGGATAGATAAATAGATAAATTACCCAAAAAGCAGTTCTTTTACAGCAGTGCTTGATGCTGTTGTAGGGAGTGAAACATGTTTTTCACCCAAATCATTTCTCTGAAGCTCTAATCTCTCGCTAGCTGAAGGTGTATGTTCCTGGTTTTTATCGGCCAGGCAAAACATTTTCTTTGTAATAGTTATTTCTAAAACAAATAATATGGTAACGTTAAAAAAAGAATATCACATACAGTACTACACTGTATTGGTATTTAAATAGATATGTATTAAAATAACACTATTTCGTAACACTGCTTACCATGGGTTATTATTAGGGAGTTTAAGACCCCGTTTACACTAGAGCAAAAGTATCCGGATTCACATTGTTCTTTATTCCTATGAGGATGAAAAACAATGTGAATCCGGATACTTTTGCTCTAGTGTAAACGGGGTCTAAGATTCAGGAAACGGACTACGACTACGGTAGAAGGTTTAAAAGTGTTAAAAAATGTTGGTGTATTCATACATTAAAATTTCAAGATACACAATCGCACGGATTCGTCTTGTTCTTAAATTATTGAAGAAAGACTTTTTCAATCAATGTTGATCGCGAGAATAAGCATTAAGGTTAAGCATTTCTAAGGCTTCTGCAGTGACTCCAGTTCCGCGGTGTCTTTACTATACTTTTTCTACGTTGTCAGCAGTCACGACGGCGTAAAGATTACTCTTGGGACCGTCACTTACAATCTCATGGTATACGACATAAAATTATATTGTTCAAACACGTTGCGGTAGTCATAGTGTTTTCTTAAGTGGGCGCATCAGAGCTCATCTGTCTGGCGTTAGCCAGAATAAAATGTTAAATTGCGCCTTTGCATCTTCATGGGTTAACTATCTTTGAATTTTTTAGATAAAATCTTATAAAATAGAGGTATAGCAGGTTGTTTGTTGTATATGAAAGACTAATACTGGTGTTTCACATTTTCATTGGTTTTAGCCTTTCAACTACGACATGCAAGTATGTATGTCGTTAAACCTGGTAAGTTTATCTATCCTATCTATCCTATCTATCCTATCTATCCTATCTATCCTATCTATCCTATCTATCCTATCTATCCTATCTATCCTATCTATCCTATCTATCCTATAAATGTGCCGTGACATCATAACCGTGTTTACATAGCCTGATATAAACATGGTAATTGACCAATCACAGCGTGCGTAAGACGCAACCTATTTTATATATATATATATATATATATATATATATATATATATATATATATATATATAAGCTTCAGTTGACCTTTTGACTTAGGAATTCATCAGGACAATCTCCTCTGCTTGCTCTGATGAAGTCTAGTGAGTCAACAGGTCGAAAGCTTAGCAACAAATAACTCATGCGGTGTTACCATAAATTATTACCATATATTACATATTTTCAACATGTAAACATTAAAGGGTTAATAAATGAGTCCCCAAATCATTCATACATGCTCATAAAAATCTCACTTCCTGATACTGAGACAGCTTTGATCATTGGCAATAGAAGCATTGCATTGTGTGAAACCTTTTTTTTGTAAAATCTTATGTGACTTAACTGAAAGACATAAATACCTTTTCTGGCAGTTCTTCGGCCTCGCTGTTGTGTTGCACTTCTCCCTCCATATGGTTGCATCCGCTGTTAAATACTTAATGTTAATAAAACACATAAAATATGTAAAAACTATACATATCTTACAAGTTACAAACTCTTGCACAGTTTGCAAATGGTCTTAAAAAAATCTTAGTGGGAAATGCTGAAATCGGATCAAACCATAAAAAAAGTATCCCGACTGGGGGTGTGGAAAGTGCACAAAGTGAATTTAATAAACCTTTGAAACGTTTTGAGTATTTAAAATAAATGGAGAAATTTAGTGACTTTTCATATCTAGTGTTGCAAAACATTTTTGTGTGTCAAAAGAATTCTTACCTTTATTAGTGCCATTGCAACAATGTGTTTGATGACGTTTATGGCAAAAATTTTGAAATTCTGCTTTTTAGTTTTTTTAGTTTTTTTAGCGATTAACTTTAGCATTTTTAATATGATTCCATAAATTTTGTTTCATTTATATTCATGTAATGACATCACAGATCTAATATGGTGGAATCCAATATGGTGTCATACTGTATAGTGATATCATATAGTGATGTCATATAGTGACATCATCAATTTAATAATTTCTAAATTTACAGATGCTCACAGGGTACTTCTAACAATGTCTAAAGATAGGAAATAGAACAATAGAGCTTATTAATGAATGTAGCATTTATCTTACTTATCACAACAACTTCCTCAATGGCCATAAACCAGAAAATAAACCAAATTCTTCCTAACTGTTTAAGTTTTATCTACTTGCTACAAGCTCTAGCTACAGTAATTAGATTTTAGAGATTTTCTTGTCTATTATTTGGCTCTATATATCACTTTGTTGTATACATCACCAATGACATCATAGGTACGTATACTTTTTGAGATATTGACCGTGGGTACGTACTTTCCACCAACCAAAAAAAGCCCAGTCTGGATAGGGTTAAGAAATGAACGTTTTCGGACATATCAGTCATGTCCCACACCTTTTCGTCAAGTGATAGGTCTCTTAGGTCAACACAGACAAAGTATATTAAGGTTTTTAATCCAAGCTTACCGACGAGCGTGAAAATAAACGTCTATGTTCTTCCACAGCTGTCTGATGTTGACCACTAATACTTGCTTGGTGAGATAAAGAAGATGTGTTCCCTTGAGTACTGGTAATAGGCCTCCTTATACCACTTTCTTGGTTGGCTGGTTGTTGAGATGTCGTGTTTGTTGAGTTGTTATTTGACGAGGCAGCATTGCCTAACATATCACAAACTTGCCTCAACAAGTCTATGGGATTGTTGCTTGTAGTACTCTGGTATAAAAAAAAGAAAAAACAATTCCTTTGGCATTTTAAGAAAAATAAAAATGTACATGTATGAAAAATTTTAAAAAACCCAATAAATCTTAAATACATCAGAGAGTAAATATGACATACCATGATGAGCAATAAGCTGAAAAAGAGCTGAAACAAAAAATATAGATAATCAAATATTTTCAGAAGTGAAAAATTTGTGATCCACTATGACCTGAACACATACACCATAAACAAAGTACCAAACATTTTCTAGCTCATTCCCTAAGGCTAGTTGCCTTATGGTGTCCCTGGTCGTTCGAGGTCACGGAGATAGAATAAATCCTTTCTCATTGACTCTGTCAATGATCACCTGTGACCGCTATTGACCCACTAGCTAACAACCAAATATGAACCAGGCTTTAGTCTTAGTGAAATGGCTGAAAATTAACCCTCACAATATTCAAAAGTTTCCACGGTAATTATTTCCAACAGAATCCCCCTCCCAAGCCATCCTCCCCACCCCCACTAATTCATTATTTTTCCAACCCCAAACACCCCCCCCCCCCCCCCCAGGAAAGTCCCTTCGTGCAGTGGTGATGCTGGAAAAGTGCATGACATTGGTACATACAACATGAAAAACCATAACATTTTTTTGTGAAAATGTAAAAATCAGGAATTCTATATATTTTACACAGTTGGTTTTTAAGTTGGCCTAAGTACATGTCAATATGTGAAAGATTAGTGATGGTAGAAATCAAGGATATTAATTTAAATGTAAAACAAACATGGTCATAATACAATAGGTTGTTTTGTTATATTTCAAACTCAAAGAGATGCTTTCAATTTGTTTCTCCAGAATGTAGAAAAAGACCTTCTAGGGACCCCTAGGGGTTAGTCCCCAAGACCCCCAATAGGAAGGACCTGCCCCCTCTAAAATTCACAACAATATTGATAACATGTACTTCTCCATCCATGTGCTTTCTCAAATCCAGAACAAAAGGCAAATTTCCCTTTCCCTTTTTCATACCTTCAAAATTTGTCTATTCATTTCAAGGTTATATACTTATATTAATTCAGTCTGCTATGCATTCTAGCTCAATACCAAATGTTTTCACAGCTTTCTACTTTTTTAAGAAACACAGGCCACAAAAGTAAAATTTTCCAAGTCAACCTAAGGTAGTGGTCATTATTTATGGAGGGGGGAGGGGGGTTGGCAAATGGGGAAAGTAGGGGGTAAAAACTTTTCGGACCCCCTTCAAGGATCAATGAAAACTACAGTATGATTGTCCCCCAAATATCACTTGAAACTTTTCCAACACACCCCTCACCCCCCCCCCCCCCCCACCAATCACTATATAGATTCAATAATACAGTAAAGCAAATTCGTGAGACATAATTTGTAATAATAATAGATTCAGCACTGTATGTATACATATACATGCATATACATACCGTAATAGATATATATATAATTTATATATCTATCAAAAATACAAACAAACTAGAAATCCAACTTCAATAAATATTTTGTGTCCTTGGTTTGGTAGAGTAAAACTTTCTTTGCCTCCCCTACCATTTGCCAACCCCTCACCCTCCCCATAAATGACTACTCCCTAATAAACATCAACTCCCAAGCCCAAACCCTCCTCATGGGACCAAGTGAAGGTCAAAAGTTTAAACATATGTCAAGGGTTGTGTCCCAAATATGGATAGTTTTATACTACTGCATGATGCAGCCTTTTTTATTATCTCTTATATTTTTAACATGCCTCATGTCATTTCTACACTGTGCCACATGCCAATGCCATACAGACTCTGGCAAGGTGCACATTTTAGCCTAGAGCCAAATCACAAATGTCGCATATTATGCAAATTCACGTTCGTTTACATAAGATAACCCTCTACAAAAAGCTTTTTAGTCACAGACTAGTCGTAGTCGTAGTCTTAGTCAAAGCTAAAGTTAGCTGCCTAGTACAGTATAAACTATTACCTCTTCAAACTCCTGGCTCCGGTTTACATTTAAGACTTATAATTAACAAGTCCGTTTGTACCACTGGCACTGCTTTTATCTATTTATCGTAATATTACAAAGTTATCACATGTAATAGCTATTCTTCGGTGAGTTATGCATTTTAGGAAAACACACAGCTTATTCTGCAGGAAGCTTGCAAAGGTATAAACATGATGTGGTTTCAGTGATTCATATTATTGCAACAACATGTAAGGAGATGACGAAGTCGAATAAATTATTCTACTATTTCTACACGAGTACAAAAATAATAAAAAATAATACCTTACCTTGGCTAGCAGCAGTATCGGATAAATTATGAAAGAGCGTCGGTGTCAAAGAGTGTGAAATATTCCACCACAAGCTTGACAAAACAGAATGGACAAAACGTTCATCTCTTGACCAGGACCTTTGAACACCTCGGCGCGCTGTCTGGTTATTTAATATCTCTGGTACACATTTAACGTTGAGTCGTTTCTCTTTAGGTTGAGTCGTTTCACTTTAGGTTGAGTCGTTTCACTTTACGTTGAGTCATTTCACTTTACGTTGAGTCATTTCACTTTACGTTGAGTCGTTTCACTTTACGTTGAGTCATTTCACTTTACGTTGAGTCGTTTCACTTTACGTTGAGTCGTTTCACTTTACGTTGAGTCGTTTCACTTTAGGTTGAGTCGTTTCACTTTACGTTGAGTCATTTCACTTTAGGTTGAGTCGTTTCTCTTTACGTTGAGTCGTTTCACTTTACGTTGAGTCATTTCACTTTACGTTGAGTCGTTTCACTTTAGGTTGAGTCGTTTCACTTTACGTTGAGTCATTTCACTTTACGTTGAGTCATTTCACTTTACGTTGAGTCATTTCACTTTACGTTGAGTCGTTTCACTTTACGTTGAGTCGTTTCACTTTACGTTGAGTCGTTTCACTTTACGTTGAGTCATTTCACTTTACGTTGAGTCGTTTCATTTTACGTTGAGTCGTTTCACTTTACGTTGAGTCGTTTCACTTTAGGTTGAGTCGTTTCACTTTACGTTGAGTCATTTCACTTTACGTTGAGTCGTTTCACTTTAGGTTGAGTCGTTTCACTTTACGTTGAGTCGTTTCTCTGTAGGTTGAGTCGTTTCACTTTACGTTGAGTCGTTTCACTTTACGTTGAGTCATTTCACTTTACGTTGAGTCGTTTCACTTTACGTTGAGTCGTTTCACTTTAGGTTGAGTCGTTTCGCAACACGTTGATTGACGTGTCACGGTGTCATATGACATCACAACTTGTTGAATCATTCGGCGCTTTGTTCGATCATCTAACATCTAGTTGAATCAGTTCACATGTGGTTGAGTGATTCCAAAACTGGTGAAATGATTTGTCAACTAGTTTAATGATTTAACAACTAGATGAATGATTTCACAAGTAGTTGAATGAATCCACGAATGTGAATTAAATCATTTCATTTTAAGTTGAATGATTTCACAACTAGTTAAATGATCTCGTAACTAGTTGAGTCATTTCACCGTGTAATGTTTGGTCATTTCTGTTATTGTTGCGTCATTTTTGTTTTGCACGATTGAATCAATAACAGAGAGTTGAGTCAGTTGTCTCTAAGATAGATCGTTTGTGTTGATGTTGAGTCACTTCACATCAAGTTATTTGGATTCGCTGTTTTGACATTTTTGGTGGTAACGGCCGCCCATATAGTCGCAGAGATGGAAACGTTTTTTCTTCGAATGGGAACCTGTGTTCAAGGGTAAAATTTCTGTAAAATTTTGCAAGAGTTAAATAACAAAACTTGGTTTGTGCATATTTTACTTACTATGCATTGTGAAAACAAGTTTACGTTCAAATTCAATACGTTCAAACGAACGTAAATTCCTGATATTAACAACAGACAACAACAGGTGATGGTTGGTTACTGACACTTGCGGATCCCAATCATTTGAGAACTTACAAAGTATATCCCACATGCAGTAACTTACCTCGAAAGCTTCGGTATCGCTATGCCCCGACTGGGTTTCTTTCTGCCTGTGTTACGGATTTATGGCGTCCTTCTTCCTAAGACTGATTATTCATCTTCGGAATCGTATACCATTTCGTTGTGTTGTTTTCTCCCACCTGTGGTATCGTCATATAAACTTGTGTTGAAATCTTCCTCATGCACGAGTATGGGTGGAAGAGATTTCTGCATTCAAGTCGAACTGCTTATTACTGCTTTTCTTTGTATCTTAATCGGCCAACTTCTTCTGCCGTCTGCCTTGAATGGCTCGCTTCCTTTCCTCTTTTACTTCGATTCTTGCTCCCAAAATAACCATTCTTGTTGAACTTCCGCATTACCGACTAAAAACAAAGCTCTACAGAGTCCGACTTCGGTTTTCTGACAGGCCCAAGAACTGTTGTAGGATCGCGAGTGAGCGTGATTCGGGTGCGGCTGTATATACTGTCCCTTTTGTAGTTCTGTTAACAATATATAGGTATGCCCCTTGAGCATATGCTTTGTTCAGCGTAATATAGACCACATCTTCCATACCCGCGGAAAATACATATGTGTAATAGTTACTATGAGACAAATTTGAAAACTGGCGAGTTGGGTAAAATTTGTAATTATTTGACTCAGCTATTGAGTATGAACCAACATAACTATTTAATTACATAACTCTTTAAGTACTGTCAGGAAACACTGTTACAGTACGTAACTTAGGTAGTTAAACAATGTTATTATATGGCTGGGCTTGTTTTCGGGTCATTACGCCAAACGGCGCACGCTGATTGGTTGCTGAGAGGTCCGGAAAAATCCGTAATGCCCTCTCGGCACTGTGAGAGGGCATTACGTCCTTTTTAATGACCTGCAAGTTTTGGCGGGAAAATTACTGAGTTGATTTGAATGAAAATAAAAGCGAATTAGATATATTCGTTGGAAAATTTTGAACAATAATACGTCCTTAAACATCAGTGTTTCTTTTAATAAAAACTTCTTATTTAAAAGCGTGAAAAATAAAGCCTAACAGGTGTAAACATGAAGCGAAACGAACCAGCTCAAAAGTAAGAACTAAAGTGAACAGCGACACATGATCAAGACAAACGTAGAACTAAAAACAGATAAGAAAACAAACCAAAAGCCATATAATAAAAGGCTTATTAACCTCGTTTTCTCGGTCTGTACGGGAAATTATATTTGCCCTCGGTTTCTCTCGCACAAAGCTCGCTCCTTCGTCGCTCGGTCTGTACGAAAACCTCAGGCAAATACTTTCCTATACAGACCTCTAACTCGGTTAATAAGCCTTTAGTATTCACTATTCAGTTAGTACTAGGGTTGTATATTAAACGTAAAGTAAATGTTATTTCAATTAAGTGAAATGTTTTCCTGAAACCTCAAAAAATTTCCGTGAAAATTTATACCCATGCAGGGTTCGATAATTTTTTCAGTTACCGTATATGACTTTACCGTTCTTCTGTAGTTAGAACTATATATGTATAGGTTTTCAAGGTTGCGAAGCTCGGCGTGGCGATGTATTTATACAAGAATACAAAATGAGTTTGCGGCTCAATTTTTGTGAGGAAATAGGATCGTGATCAACACTCGAAATAAATTTCATATTTCCGCACATCCATGTATTATTCTCGATTTATGTTGCATTTATTTAACGCCCATTGCATTGCCTTTTAAGGTTTATGACACCTTCCAGAGAACCTATCACACTGTGGTTCTAGGTTTAGCACCTATTAGTGTTGCTGACGACGCGCACAATCAGTCTGAAGAAAATATGGAGGAAGACAACTTTGACAACCTTGTTAAATTACTATGCAAGAGGTCACCTACCGTCAACGAAGTCTACGAACACGACCCAAAATCAAGACCGAAAACCAAGTCACGTCCTCATGGCGATGCCTCGAAGCAGGAGGCAGAAAAAGCGCAGGAAAAGGATGCACCAATAATCAAGAAGGCGAAAACACAACCCACCGACAGCCAGCAAATTATGTCGCCGACCGACATCCTGATTGCTGTACAAAATGCAGTAGCCCCTCTGTATGTCACGAGCAAAGCAGTAGCGGAGCAGCTTGGGGCACTTCATGCGGAAGTAAGGAACTTGCAACAACAACAAGCATATGAGAGATCATTGCCTCCCGTTATGCATCAAGAAGTGCAACCGTCTAAGCACAATCATTTGCAGTTCACCGAGAACGTTGCAACTGGTTATGTGCAACCAGGGCCATCAGGTCCAAGGATGCCCTCATACGTTATTCAACCCATGCGGCCGAATGCCGTTGGGGCAAGCAACAACGTATGTGCCTTGCCTCAAGCTCATGCAGGTCAGCCAAATCCGACTGAGAACGTCCCGATAAACATCCAGTCTATGAAAATGATGGAAATGTTACAAAGGTTTCCTGGAAATACATCTACATCCAATGTGACAATGCCGGGACCAGTACCAAATCTCGGGGTATTACCATCCGTTTCAGGTTCATGCTCCTACAGGCGCTGTTACTGCTGGCATGTTTCCTGAAAATGTGAACGTGCAGAATCCGCAACCGTCACAAGGCGTTCTTTTCCCCAACGGTTTAAACCCATCACGTAACCCCTCTGGAAGCGATCACGGACTTCAGTGACACAACGGTTTGTACTTCACAAGGAAAACTACTAAAATTTAATATACTAGTATATTTACGTTCACATTGTTATACAGTTTTGTTAAACCTTTTATATTTTTTAAACCGTTCAAATCTATAATGCATCTTAATTAAACAAAGAAAACGAATAACCAATAAAATAATTTGTTATTTAGTTGGGATTTTGTTTTATTGGATATAATTCGATGTAAGCCTAAGTAAGCGAACCAAAAACTATCGTATGAAAGTTTGCCAGTTGATGGGATTGCATAATAATAAGGACTTATTAACCGAGTGCGAGGTCTGTACGGAAAAGTATTTGCCTGAGGTTTTCGTACAGCCCGAGCGACGAAGGAGCGAGGTTTGTGCGATAAAACCGAGGGTAAATACTTTCCCGTACAGACCGAGCAAACGAGGGTCATAAGGAATTTATTATATGGCTATTGCTTCATTTTATTTTTAAGCTTCGAGCGTATATGCACATACTGTACATGTTGTAACATTAAAACAACAGTTGAATTATTGACTTACAAACTTTAGAAGTTTGATTTTCAAACAGAATTCACCATACGTGCTATAACTGCCAAGCCAATGTTGGAGTTCTTCATATTGAAAAGAGTGGGTTGTACTGCAGATTCCGAAATATCAAATAGGACAACATATTTAATACATCGTTAATTTTCTGTTCGCATCAATGTCATTTTGTAAAATGCCCAATTTCCAATGTAACAAATAGTCACATAATTATTTCAATTCATCCGGATAAAATGGCACTTCGTTCCGGCTGAGTTCGTTTTGTCCATGTTGAAGTATGGGGATGCTTAATATTTTTTGCTGGTTTCTTCTACCTGCAACGCAAATAAGAAAGTTCAATAAATAAATGCAATTTCCAACATGATGCTGAATAACTTTATTTCAATGTCAATGTATTTAGCTATATATTACAGCACAACCCCCGCCATAAGCAGAGCAAGTGCGCAGTATATGCACATACTGCACATGTTGTAACATTAAAACAACAGTTGAATTATTGACTTACAAACTTTAGAAGTTTGATTTTCAAACAGAATTCACCATACGTGCTATAACTGCCAAGCCAATGTTGGAGTTCTTCATATTGAAAAGAGTGGGTTGTACTGCAGATTCCGAAAGATCAAATAGGACAACATATTTAATACATCGTTAATTTTCTGTTCGCACCAATGTAATGTCTTGTTGAACGATGAAGGACAAGTACATTGTTACTAACTACATGTGCATTACACTAAATAATTTAGATCATGAGCAAGTAGACTGAGGTGGGGTTAGATTTTGTAAGGATTTTCTAAAAGTATAAGAAAGCCATAGATAAATAAACAATACACACCATAGATTTCCAGGACAAGGTACATATCATTGGGAACCCCATGTGGTCCATAGCTGTACTTAGTTAGTCGAATGAGATGGGTATTCCACCAATATACAAATTCATAAAGCTCTGAGCGAAGAAGTGGAACGAACACATATGCCATAACATGCCTGCAATGATATTGCAATGATGTCATTATCATTCTGCATGTAATTGCATACTCAGATAATTAAAATAATACTGCCATTATTCTATAAAATATTTAGTCACTAACTAGTGACAGACCTGTGGAGTTCATTTTCAGCATTATAATATCCATCTTCAGCTAAAGACTAAAGTTAGAGTAAAATAAAATGAGTAACATGTAACATGTAACAAACTTTATTTGGTAACTGGTTGAGATTGTGGTGGGGTTCAAGAGCACAGTTTGTCAAACCAATTTAATCTTATTGCCAGAGAAAGGTTAGGTTTTATTTGTTTAGGTCTAGTAGACTGCACTTGTTCTGTCCAAAATTTTCACCTCGAAAATGCACAAATTGAATCTCTATCTTGTAAATTTTCGAAATTCACGAGGCTTTGCCCACCTACAGAAAATCAGTATGAATTTTCACCTCTGTATTGGTATAAACATCATCATAGAAATCCTAGGATCCTTACGTTAAGTTCCTTTATCCACCATCCAGTCTTCTGGCGAACTAGGTGAGACCACATCGACTCTGAACGCTGATAAAGAGAATTTTAAGAAATAAATTAGTAATCACGTCACACACCAAATTGTCCGTGGATTTTACATAACGATAACTTTTCTCTCCACTCCAATGGTCATTGTGGTTGTGTCGAAGCATCATATGCAATGTTGTTGCGACATTACAGTTTTCGGTACCATAATCTGAAACAACCATTGTTGGTATTCCTACGAGAAACAGAAATAAAATGTCCTGACATGTACACATAAATATAGTACAAATAAACAACATAAAAAAATTACTGACAAAAGCCTGAATTCTCACCATTTATCTCTTGAACTGCCTTTATGTAGAAGTCAGTAATTACATATGGATCGCTATTAGACGAAGTTACATTCATCCAAATTATCTTTCTTGAAAATCTATATGGGAATATTTGACTTTAATAATAAAACTGAGAGACACAAATCAATGGTAGTTACTTCTGTAGCTACAATTGGTTGTCTTGAAAACGCGAAGTACGGAGTGCTGGAGTGTTGAAAACACGTGTTTTAATTTTACGAAAATAACACAAGCTAGAAAATGGGAAAAAAGTCACGGTAAAGTACGTGACAATTTACTTAATTAAAATAATGTTTTGTCAGGTGGTGCAATGGTGCTCAGGACCAGGTCATTCAAGAGTACCCACATTGAGAAACTTCTTCAAAAATAACCGTTTCGATTCGACTGCATCTCAGGGTCGACCGCGGTCGGGTATATGGTAATATATATATATATACATTCACGGAAATATTTGAGGATTTATATTAAAAATATTCGAGTTTAAAAATGATACGGCGAATGCTGATAGTTTTTGACTTGTGTGCCACTTGCCTAGATACAAATGTGAATGTTTAATTGCGTAGTATATAACTATTTTCCCTGAGCTAAAATGACATTTGCAACTTTTGGCTACGGCGTTGGACAGCGCTGTGTACAATTTATGCGATGTTCATGTATATCAAAACATGATACGAATGTCACCGAAGTGTCGAAACGTGAAAAAATTCGCACGACGACCACGCCTACAAACGTTAACGTTTGACAGAACTTTTGGTAAACAAAGGTAATGAATATATCTATACTAAATCATTCTCCAGCAAGAAAATTACTGACAAACAAGTAGGACGCGTAGGTAGTCAATAGTTATGCTTTGAAACCATTCATAGGCATTTTTGCGGGTATTATTAATGTTTCTTTACAAAATATATTTCAATAGTTCTGACGTAGTTGCCAACGATCGTTAACGTTTGTGGGCGGGGACGCCAATGTTTGTAGGCGTATAAACGTCGTGTGATTGTTTCTACGTTTCAGCAGTTCGGTGACTAAGGCGGTGTAACACAGCAATTTTTCGTGCAACTTGTCTCGCAATTTTGTTGTGACGCAAGTTGCACGGGAAATTGCATGGTGTAACAAGCTCATCAGGTCCCGCAACGTTTTTGTTGCAGCAATCGTTGCACGAAGTAGAATCAAGTTCTACTTTCGTAACGATTGCGGCAACGCTGCAACAGATCTTTTGAAGCATTGAACAGTGTAACACCCCTCTTGCAACTCTTCTCGCAATGTTTCGTGTGATCAACCAATGAAAATACACCTTCAAGCTCGTCCCCAGGGTCTTCTATGTGGTTTTAGCGAAAGTTGTGAGACAAGTTGCAAGAAACATTGCAGAGTGTAACACCCCTGCTGACGCAACTGCAATTTAACAGATTTAGCCATTGCGAGACGAGTTGCACGAAAAATTGCATTAGTATAGCTACAATTTGTATTCCTATTAAGTTTGCATGTTAGATATTAGTCGTAATATCTAAAAGTTTTCTCCAAATATGTATTTTACCGCCACATTACGATGTTACTCGTCTTCGTTTACGTTGTACGTGTCTTTTATACGTTGCATAAATTGTACACAGCGCTGTCCAACGCCCTAGCCAAAAGTTGCAAGTACGTCATTTTAGCCCAGGGAAAATGGTTATACTTCGAAATTTAACATTCAAATTTGTATCTACGCAGTTGCATGCAGTGGCACCCAAGTAAAAAACTATCAGCATTCGCTGTATCATTTAAACTCGAATATTTTTAATATAAATCCTCAAATATTTCCGTTAATGAGGCCTAAATGTCGAATGCATGTGTGACAAAAAATTGACGTTTATTGAGTCACATTTAATTGTCAGAATGAGAACATAATGAAATAGATTACACATGGTTCGAGGTTTGAAATCACGTCGCAATTTAGGCTAATATATAAATTACCTTACCCGACCGCGGTCGACCTGAGATGCAGTCGAATCGAAAACGGTTATTTTTGAAGAAGTTTCTCAATGTGGGTACTCTTGAATGACCAGGCCCTGGCCATGACCTGTCAAATGTAAAAATAGTCACGGTAAAGTACGTAGTTGTATTATTTTCGTAAAATTGAAACACTCAGTGCTTTCTACACTGCGTACTTTCTACACTTAGTGCTTTCTACACTCCGTGCTTTCTACACTCAGTGCTTTCTACACTCAGTGCTTTCTACACTCAGTTCTTTCTACACTCAGTGCTTTCTACACTGCGTGCTTTCTATACTCAGTGCTTTCTACACTCCGTGCTTTCTACACTCAGTGCTTGCTACACTCAGTGCTTTCTACACTCAGTGCTTTCTACACTCAGTGCTTTCTACACTCCGTGCTTTCTACACTCAGTGCTTTCTACACTCCGTGCTTTCTACACTCAGTGCTTTCTACACTCAGTGCTTTCTACACTCAGTGCTTTCTACACTCAGTGCTTTCTACACTCAGTGCTTTGTACACTCCGTGCTTTCTACACTCAGTGCTTTCTACACTCAGTGCTTTCTACACTCAGTGCTTTCTACACTCAGTGCTTTCTACACTCAGTGCTTTCTACACTCCGTGCTTTCTACACTCAGTGCTTTCTACACTCCGTGCTTTCTACACTCAGTGCTTGCTACACTCAGTGCTTTCTACACTCCGTGTTTTCAACAAACAAAAATTAATGTATGTCTAACATGCATACCCATCCACACAAGTATGAATATCAAGACCAAATATATGCAGCTTGTCATATCCATCCATATGCCATGAAAAGTTATGCCCCGGATTGGAGGAAACACACATAATCAAGGTAAACGCACATGAACGAACTCGCATGCACAGGCCATAATGTAATATATTATTATATAATTATACAAATAAGAAAAATGAGTCACAGGTAACATTCATAAACCCAAAACCAATACAAAGACAACCATAACAAGTAAGTAAAATGTTATCATGGTGATAGCTATAACTAAATTTAAAAATGATCTCTTATCCTACAGTAACTATAAGGCAGCACTATGTCATCTTCAATATCCTAATACAGTATATTTAGATAAAGTCATGAAGATACCCAGATAATTTACAATACCCAAAATGTGCAATTCAAACCGAATTTCACTGATGCAAATCATTCATCACTGTAATAAATTAACAATAGCACAACAGCTGAAAATTGAGATCAAACATAACTCATTGAACGAATTTATGATATTACTGCTGACTGGGATTTTCAGCCATTGTTTTGTTGGCAGTAAAGCTAATTTGGAAAATTTAATATACATATACTTTATGACATACCACTGTTGTGGCCAAAATTCATTTGGTAAGTTTAAGGCATGAAACACTTATTTATTTTTTAAAATATTTATTGTAATTCTTAAAAAAATTAATTAAATTAATAAATTAATTTAATTATAATAACTACCCAATTATGAAGACCGCATGGAATCTTTAGGATCAGCAACGTTATGTAAAACTACATGTTTCCATCTCAATCTTGAACTGTTTTAAACATACTTTACTTAACTTAGTACTTAAATCACAGTTTGTGATTAACTTCTGCACTGCCCAGCAGTAACAGTTTTACAGTTTGACTTGTTTAATATGGTCAGTACTTGTTTCTATTTGCCAAACTGACTTGATATTTATATTGCATCAAAACATATTGCATGAAATAACATCCCCCAGTTTGGCAGATGAAAAGAAGTATTAATTGTGAATGGTCTGGATGTGTTGTACTTTTTCTTAAATACCCCAAGTAAAAATGTAATGTCATTAGCCAGTCAAAAAAGAAGTTGATTGAAATATTACCGGTAACCCATTAACAGGCAAGGGCGCATCCTAGCACCTCACTGCTGAATGAAATAATCTGGCATTACCAGAATAAAATGTTATAAAGTGTGCACTTGCTTGTTAATGTGTTAATTAATATAACAATAAATTATATTAATAATAATTATAATATGATATAATAATTATAATAAATAATGATATTATTTTTACATAATAAATAAATTATTAATGCTAATTATTTATTACACTTGCAACAAGTACCATTATATTGCTCATGCATGGCATTACCATACCTTTGAGTGATATGGGTGGTGCACAAACTTTCTTTTTCTCTTAATGTCACAGATATCTGGTGCAAGTACTGCCCACAACATCATAACAGTGTCCCTTTAGATGAGACAAAATATATTTAATTTGGGATTAAAAAAAAAAATTTAACCAGGTGCACCAAAATTAATTACGTCTTCATAATTCACCTTATAACCTACCTACGCACAACCAAGTCATACTTGTCTCGAAGTAGCTTCCAAACTGAATGATAACCTTTCAAGACTTTTGAGGACTTCATTTCAAACTTAAAAGTCAAAATAAACACTTTTGAAATATTATGCTTAACTCTTTTTACCCTGTTTCTTACTTCTCCTCCCTCCTCCCTGATTTCAACATTATGTTCTTTTATTATTTCAATTTTAATTATCTCAACCCCCTCCATCATTTACATTCCCTCATCATTATATTATTTCGATATCTTTCTAAATTGCATTAAATGTCAAATTTTAATTTTCAATTTATATTATTAACCTGCAAGATTTGCCGAACTAAGGCAAGAGGAGGATCTGGCCATCTTCTCTCCAGTCCAAGAGCTTTAAACTTATTTTTTAGCCACGAAAGACTACGAAATATTTTATATAGATATAAGTACATGTCCAATAAATAGGTTTTAACTAATGCACCTGTCAATGTCTTCCCCGCGGGGAGGGAGGGCGGGCATACCGAGGGGATTTGACTATGATTTGGGCCCCCTGAGTGGGGAATTTGTCAGAATGATCCTGCCCGCATGCGGGGTAATTTGACTGGGAGATTTGACAATTTTTGTCCAGCACAATGTGATTTTGGAGGGGCCATTTGACAGGAGGGAAACCGAAAATGTCAAATTCCCCTGGGTATGCCCGCCCTCCCTCCCCGCGGGGAAGACATTGACAGGTGCATAACAACACTGTATCAGATGCAGTACCAGCCACCAGGAATTAAATTAACAGTATTTTGGGGTGACACAATATTTTGAGTGGACACAATATTTTGAGTGGACACAATATTTTGAGTGGACACAAATAGGAATGTCAAATAAACAAGAAAAATTAAACATGAAAAAAAAGAACATTCAATATTTTTTGTAGGCACACTACATTTTGGGTGGGTTGCAGCCCACTACCACCAGGCCAGGGGGGTAATTAAAGATTATTGTAAGTAAACATTAAACATTTCAGTTGCAAAAAAATAAAGTTGAATACCTTCGGCTGATTCCTTGTTCTTTGCGTAAATAAATAAGAATAAGTGTATATGGTTTCCACTGCTTCCAATACTTTACGATACATCCTTTTAAATAAAAGGCGAACAGACCTAATATATACAGACATAACCATCGCCATTGGGCATCCAGAGCATCAAACTGATCAAAGCATCACGGAACTAAAATTTAGATAGCGTTTATATTGGTATACTTACTGTTTATATCAGCCTCCATTGCTCAAAAAGAAAGGAAAAGATACTTTCTTTGCAATCAAATAGTTGCTCCTGTTAAACGACTTAAACCCCCCTGACTTAAACAGTAGAAACCGCTGTACATAAGTATTGTTTAACCAACCAATGGTTGCTAGGTTACGAACTACGTACTTTCACTTTTCACATTTTAGACTATGTTGCTAGGTTACGAACTACGTACATTCACTTTTCACATTTTAGATGGTTGCTAGGTTACGAACTACGTACTTTTCACATTTTAGATGGTTGCTAGGTTACGAACTATGTACTTTTCACATTTTAGATGGTTGCTAGGTTACGAACTACGTACTTTCACTTTTTGAACTTCGTACTTTCGGTTTTCCCCAACGAACTTCAAGTACGTACTGGTGAAACGAGTTTTCAAAACGAGTTTTCAAAACGTACTTTCATTTACACCTCTCGGCTTCCGTACTCGCATATTTTTCACCCAGACCGAAGGACCTTCTTCTTCGAGTTCTTCCTTCCCGCACAGACCTTGCGTCTCCGCACTAATTTCAAGCTGAGATTAATTCCTGATAAAGGACGCGCAATAAAGGCAAAACCAAAAGCTCG
Organism: Paragorgia papillata; assembly: GCA_035771165.1. Taxonomy (NCBI): domain Eukaryota; kingdom Metazoa; phylum Cnidaria; class Anthozoa; order Scleralcyonacea; family Coralliidae; genus Paragorgia; species Paragorgia papillata. The sequence goes on from JAWNZC010000087.1 coordinate 5,647,314, forward strand.
TCAAATATAAGTGATAACATTAAACAAAGGCAGCCTGGCTACTTCACTTTTTAGTTAAGTCATTTTTTTTTTCTAGACCGAAGGACAAGACAGAAAAAAACTTTGGACTAGACAGAAAAAAGCTTTACCTTTTAACAATTAGACAACGAGGACGAGTTGTCTAATTGTTTTAGTAACACCCTTTACCTAGATATATTAATTTCGAGAAAATAATCCATACACGTACCGCAGAGGAGGTTGGACAAGTGCCGCAAAGCATCATGGTCCTAACACTAAAATTGATAAATTATTGATTCATTTGCATCTGACCGCAGACGAGGAATGAACTCTGCCCAGTGGACTAGATGCGCGAAACTTTTGAAAACTCGTCACAGTTGATCCAGAATTGATAAATCTGATGGTCAGGAAAATGCGAGAACAATTCGTGACGATCATAGACAATTAATATGATCAGATTGTGCTTTATTTGGCGAATATTTTAGACAATGGCGGATGGGCATTCAAGATAGTTTTCAAGGACCACTCAATCCTTCGGATTCGACACATTTTATATTACAAATAATGTAACAAATCAGAAATGAATTAGATATTTACAACAAAGAAGGATTTGGTTGTGCGGTGCAACGTGTGATTCGTTACAACTGGAGAAAAGCGTGAGGTGAGATATGAGAAATCAACATTATTTGTTGTTTAGTGGTTTATGATTTCCCTCTTCCTTCATACTTAACTTTATACTTGTATCCCAAATTTTATAAAATTGTGAATAAAGCTAGCCTAAAATGTATTATTCAATAACTATCTTTTATTTTTCTTTGTATTAAGGTGAATTCAAAATCCGAAATCGAGATAATTTATTGAATTGCCTCCAGAATCTATTGATAAACTTGGTATAACTGGTCAAATGTTCAAATATTCTATTTTAACAAATAAAGTGTATTTCCTGTATCCTAAATATATATGTAAATAAGGAACTTGAATAGAATTAAAATGTTGCTCAACATTGATCTTGGTTGCTTCTAAAGCACTACTGTACTGACACTGATACAAGTATTCAAGCAGGGGCATTGTTAACATTTTAACATTGGTCCAACATTTTTGCAGTCAAACAACACCCTCTCCCCTGCCAAGAAAACATCAACTTTAGCGAGGGCATCAGAAAAGGTAATTAGGGTAGACAATGATCAGATGTGAATGGGTAATCGAACTAAAAGACAGACAAAGTCCAATAAATGAACTATAAGGTAGACAAAGTTCAGCCCAAGGGTGTCTGTCTTAGACAGAGTTCACTGTCTATCAGTATGTACATGCAGTAGCACTCGAAGGCAAAGGGATGAATAATATCCTTGCATTTATTTAGGCTTTGAGACACAGCATTTGAATTGTATAATACTATGTGAGATAATACCTCTGTGTTAAAATGTTATTAGTTATGTCCACAATTATGCATTGTTATGTAATTATACAACTGACATTCACAACATGCAAAACTTCAAACTACATATTTGAATGTTATTTGGCAAAAGAGAATCCATCAATTTATCATCATAAAAATCCTGTTCAGATTGGTGCTTGTGCCCTGGCACTGGGCATGGGCAACTCAGTCTGAACACTGCCAAAGTAAGTTATTCCAACACTGACATCTGTACTGTATCTCTTCACTTCCTGTAAAAAAATAGGAAGTGCGATGGAATTATTAACCCTTTCATGTCTTAAAAGTTGACTGTACAGCCAATGCCTAACTATTGTATTCACTTCGTGGGTGTACAAACCAAGGGGTGGACACAAGGGCACATGCCCCCCCCCCCCCCCCCCACACACACACACACTTGGTTAAAGTCCCCCTTTTGCAACAAAAAAGCCCTTTATCAGATGACACGAGCCTCAAGGGTCGTTTTGGAGCTCTGCCCTGAAACAAGGTACTTTTGAAAGTGTACACTTCCCCCACCCCATCAGCTTGCTTCCTACATCACTGACTCAGTTGAAATAGACAACTGGGGCAAAAGGGATAATAAATATTTGTAACTGAAAAACAATACGAACAACAACAAATTATAACAAATTAACAAAAAATAAAAAATACTACAACTACAATATATTATTCACAATAACAATGACAAACAATAAACTACAAATAATCCACACACAATTTTAATAATCATACTGCTGTCATGGAACACAATGTCATTTAATATATAAAAATATCTATACATATCAGGCCTGTATACATATATAGCAGATCTTTAAGAAAGTTCAGTACATTCTGTAATAATATTTACAGAATGTATGTATAGGCTTGATATGCACCTGAATTGTGTTTTTATACAGCGAGGTCAAGCGTTTTGGACCATAAAAACAGACAAATACCAAATTTTACTCCTTAATAATTGTCCACCACTCATTGTCCACTACACTTACTCTAAAGAATAAAGCTCGAAATATTAGGAAACTTCCAAAATTCTTGAGAAAAAACAAGCTTTAGTTGGCGAAAGGCTCTCTTAAATTTATTAGGCGCCATCTTAGAAAAAGCCGAAATACCATGGTCGGTTCAACGGCGAATATCTCGAAAACGGTTGAGAGGTCACGGGGGGTCGTCCGGATAGAATCAAACATTAGACATTTCTTCAACTTATTTCGCTAAAATTAGAGAATTCGAACCGTTGGAATTCGAGATTTTTTGCTTTGAAGATTGTTGACAAACAGGAAGTGGGGTCTTCGCTTCGCGCGACACGACCTACATAAACTGATCAAACAAAGTAGAAAAAATACATTACCTTGCAAAATCCTGCAGATATGGATAGTCCAACAATATATCAAACGATATCGCTGCTTTTTTAAAGAAAAAAATGAATGACAATAGCGTATTAAATATTCGGTATTCTAAGTCCAATGCAAAAATTTCAGCCGATCAAACGATGAGAAAATGAAGCCATTTCATTGGTCGACAGTATCACGTGACAATCAGGAGGGAAAACTGGAAGGAAATTTCAGATTTTAGGAAGGAAATTTTGCTAAAAAGAAGGATAAAAAAAGGAAATTTTGCTTTAGTCAAGTGGAAGCACTGGTCGTACCTCATGAAGTATTAAATACAGTTTGGCTTGGCGAAGATGGCGGACTGCGAAGACTCTTGTGTGCTGTGAATTTAGGCCAAGAATGTCCTTTTCAAAGGTACCTGTATACCTTAACTATAAAATAGCGCCATTTAATATGGGGTTCTGCCCCAACTTTACGCGAAAATCGTGTAGATTTTATTGTACTATATTGTCATGTGTAGGGTTTTGTATGTAAATTTCAACATGTGTAATGCATCAAAATGGATAATCCTAGTTCAGATCAGAACTTTTCTTAATAGATCGAATGGTTCGGAGATCAGATAGAATTTGATAATCAAAAATATAAGTATTTTTTTTCTATAATAAATCGCTGAACCGTCAAAATCTAATACTGTATTACTACTGTATTTTTAGTAAATTCACTTTAAAATAATTTTTCTCTTCTTCTCTTGGGTAAATTTTAGTATTTAAGAAAGAAAGAAAGATTGAGTGAGTGTTATAATTATTATTTAGTAATAATTTTACTTTTAAAAATGGGCTACCCAATCAATAATATTGGTAATCAAAAGTCATCATTAATTAATTGACTGGTAATCAGTAAACAATCAATGAAGGGGGTTTTCTGTCTAGGATGTCTGAGGGTTCTCTCTTTGATGAGTAAAATCACCTGGTGTTAGACACAGTAAAACAATAAAGGAACCATTTTTGGTCACCTCAGGCAGGAATGGGTTAATCACTTGTTAACTCATTGCTGCCTAGAATGTCTGAGGGTTCTCTCTTTAATGAGTAAAATCATCTGGTGTTAGACACAGTAAAACAATAAAGGGGCCATTTTTAACCAGCTCAGGCAGGAATATCTAGCTTTTCTCTACGACGCATCTGATCACACCAACACCTCCACATCGAAGGTTAATGCAACGAATATTTTTCAAGTTTTTAAAAAAAATATATCATCGAAAACATGTACATTAGTTTGTTTTCCTAGGAACAAATATCAGCCCTGGAGAATAAGATGATCATGAATTTCTCTAATTTGAATGAAGATACTGCCACAGAAATTTTTATTGCCTGTGAATAATTTGAGTAGTTAAAAGGTAATTTTAATAAAATTTGTACTATATATACATATGTTTCAAGTGTTAAACACTCATTAATAATTCACGAGCAAAACACAAAGGAAATCAGTAGCATGTCCATAGTTTTATATCTTTTCAATATCACTGGAAAGAATACTCATGGTATAGAATCTGTGTGGTTGGATTTTTAAATTTGATAAAACAGCGCTGTTCATGTTTTAAACAATACTTATCACATACTGGGCAGGTAGAGAAAAGTCTACTTGGCCCAGCTTGGATTTGAACCCGTGACCCGTTTACTAGTCCGATGATCCACCAACTGAGCTACAGGTCAAGTTGGGAGCTGAAGGTCGAATGATAGTACTTAGGCTATTTGATATTTTGAAACAGACTAGTTTCTTCAATATCTGGACAACAGTCTTTATACTATCATTCGACCTTCAGCTCCCAACTTGACCATCGGACTAGTAAACCAAAGGTCGCTGGTTCGAATCCCAGCTGGGCCAAGTAGAGTTTTCTTAGGTGCTGTTTACATTGGAGGCGGGACGGGACGTTTGCCGGGACGGGACGTTTTTCACGTATGTTGTAGCCAGCTGAATTATCTTTCTTCCAGTGTATTTGATAGCTTCTACAGCGGTTTATTTCTCGAGGAAACATTCGGAGAAGACAGATTATAATAGCTACATGCGAAAAAGAATTTCAAAATAGCGGCCGCTATTATGATTTGGACATGTTCGGTATTTCGCTTTTAGTGCAAAGCCAGAAACTTTGCAATATTGTGACATAGTCAATCGAGATATGGTCTGGAAACTCGGCAAACTTCAAAGCGCCTATACTGAGCTGTGATTTTATGTTGAACCGTACCTTACACCGTGCACATCCTTTGTTTTAGGTTTATTAATGTTTTGTATAGCACGGTTGAGTGATTGAACTTAAACGTTGCTATTGGACAATTAGTTCATTATGTAACGTATATGTTACAGTTAATTGATGTAATTATATATTAAATAATAATACTAGGAATGGATTATGACGTATGATTGACTAGAGAGAGTGTGATTAAAACAGATAACGTCAGACGAGATGAGACTGTGACCGCACGAATGTTGATTAAAACTTAGAAATTCTAGTACTCTTGTGTGTTCTGGACCAACATTGGTGGCAGCGGTGGGATCTACACCGGTTTATTTTGATTGTCGATAGAAATGGATCCGAACAACGAAACCGAACAGCAAGCGGTGGCCGTACCAGAAACGAAGCTCGCGGTTGGCGGTATCCGAGCTCCAAAACCATTTACAATGGGTTGTAATTTTGAGCTTTGGTTAAAGCGCTGGCAAAACTTACGCGAAATGTGTGAGAATTCCAAAAGACTCCAAGGCAGGTGCCGTTGATTTATCGCTCGACGACAACGCGTTCCAAGCAATCGATCAGCTCGGGCTAGATATCGAAAAGGATAGTTATGACGAAGTCAAAGCAAAACTCCTGAATCGCTTCGCGTCGAAAGCAACAGAGCCCGAATTAAGATTCAAGCTCAACCAACGTAAACAAGAACCAGGAGAAACGTTAGAAACTTTTGCGGGTATTTTACTTGACCTAGCAAAACGAGGCCACCGTGGATTGGAACCCAAACATCAAGACGAATTAGCTCGAGACCAATTTATTGCAGGGATACAAGACGCGAAAACGCAAGAACGCCTCCTCGTTGACTCCCCCTCGAGTTTGGATGATGCTGTTAAACTTGCGAGACGACTTACGGCAGTGCAGAAAACGCACCAGAAAATGCGAAAAGGAACGAGAGCCAAAGTTCACGCCGTGGGAGACCAACGCTCGATAGGTGATGACAGCTTAAGCGCCAGAGTTCACGCCGTGGGAGACCGACAAACAAGCATCGATGATAGATTCGAAGCAGTCAAGAAAGGCAACACAAGCGAAATGGCCGCCGCCCTTCGCGCTAACACCGAAGTACTAACGCGGCTCATTGAGAAACTCAACGCACCGACACCTACGGAAACCGGAGGACGGAGAGGACGGAGATCAAACCCAATAACGTGTTGGAGCTGTGGTCAACTGGGGCACATGCGAAACTCGTGTCCAGAGTGGAACTCCAACATTACCCAAGATAGGCCGTCGGGAAACGAGAGTCACCTGCCGCCGCGGACCGGGCGTCAGCGGTACAACCGTTAGGTCCCCAAAACAAATTTCCTGTCAACGTTAGCGCCGCAACACAATCAGCAGTCTTCGTGAGTGGTTTACTGAACGACGAAGAAACCCCAATGTTGGTTGATACAGGATCTGCAGTCACTTTGGTCCTTCGTCAATTGTGGGAAAGAAGTGGGCATACGACACGGGAGCAATTACAGCCAGTCCATCAAGCCGTCGTCGTCGCGAATGGAGAGCCATTAAAGATACTGGGGTCAGCTCAAGTGAGATTTCGGGTAGGCGGTCTGGATGTGATGCAAAATACTTTGATTACTGAAGGAGTAACCCAAGACTGTTTGCTAGGAGCTGACTTTCTAACCGAGAACGGTTGTTTAATTGACTTGAAAACAGGCTCTCTCCACGCGGGTAAACATACCGTCGCTCTCCGATACCAAGCCAGACCACCTTGTGTTTGCCGTGTCGTCCTAAAAGACACAGTAATGGTGCGACCTAACGCAAAAATGGTTTTTCCAGCCATTGTACGAGTGATGGAGACAATAGCACTGATTTTCCTGTCGTTTTCAAAGTTAAGGACGGTTTCGAATCAAAACACCAAGTCTTGGCAGCGAGAATTGTGGCACGACCTTCGCAGGGAATAATGCCAATACGTATTGCTAATTTGTCGGAGACGCCGGTAACTCTTTATAGAAACCTAAGCGTGGGAAATTTCCACCCATTATGTGGTTCGAAGGCCAGCACTGACCAACCTGACGATACATTCATAGAAGTCAGCCACGTCAATGCAAGTCCCAGTTCAGTCTCGAAGGTCAAGAGATCACAGCGCCAAGGAGAACATTTCAAAGGAGATAGAGGACTTGGGGCTCACGAACGATCAACAAACCAAGCTAACTCAGCTTGTAGACGACTTTGAAGATATATTTTCCACAGGTGACGGCGATTTGGGGCGAACCAATAAAGTGTACCACAAGATCAGTACTGGAGATGCTTCTCCAATCCGTCAAAGAGCTCGTCGAGTAGCACCCCACCAAAGGTCCGAAGTCAGTCGCATGGTGGATGAGATGCAGCAGCAAGGAGTCGTTCAACCATCCCAATCACCATGGGCATCACCAATTGTTCTCGTGCGGAAGAAAGATTGGACGACAAGATTCTGCGTCGACTATCGACGTCTAAACAACGTCACGCGTAAAGATTCCTTCCCTTTGCCCCGTGTGGACGACATTCTGGATTCCCTTGGTTCTCAACGCTAGATCTGGGGAGTGGCTACTGGCAAGTGGACCTTGACCCCCAAGATCGGGAGAAGTCTGCATTCGTTACACCTCAAGGGTTGTACGAATTTCGAGTAATGCCCTTTGGGTTGTGTAACGCCCCGAGCACCTTTCAATGCCTGATGGAGTTGGTGTTAGCCGGACTTACGTGGGAATCGTGTTTGGCTTATTTAGATGATGTCGTCGTCTTTGGACGAACATTTGACGAGCATCTGGAACGCTTACAATCTGTGTTCGAGAGATTTCGTGGGGCAGGGCTTAAGCTGAAACCGAAGAAGTGTCGTCCGTGTCGGCGCGAAGTAACCTTTTTGGGGCATGTGGTCAAACAAGATGGGGTGGCTGCCGACCCCGAGAAAACCGAAAGAGTTGCTTCCTGGCCAGTCCCTACGAACCCGGGTGAGTTGCGAAGCTCTTTGGGTCTCGCGTCATATTACAGACGGTTCATTAAAGATTTCGCCAAAATCGCTAGTCCATTACATCGTCTTACCGAAAAGAAGACCGAATATCGATGGAGCGAAGAAGCTGACGATGCTTTTAGAGAATTGAAGCGGCGATTAGTTTGCGCGCCCATCCTAGCGTACCCGAGGTACTCAGACCCATTCATCCTCGACACCGACGCTAGTGATCGTGGTATTGGTGCAGTTCTGTCCCAGATACAAGACGGTAAAGAGAGAGTGATTGGCTATGGAAGCAGGACATTGACCAAAGCAGAAAGAAATTACTGCGTGACTCGCCGGGAAATGCTCGCGGTGGTTACCTTTACTCGTCATTTCCGATGCTATTTACTCGGACGGCCTTTTGTTGTTCGAACAGATCACGCGGCACTGCAGTGGTTACAACGGTTCAAGGAGCCAGAAGGACAGGTGGCTCGGTGGTTGGAGCAACTGCAAGAGTATCATTTTCAAGCCCAACACCGACCGGAAACAAGACACAGCAACGCTGATGCCCTGTCGGGACGACCTTGTGATCAATGTGGTGACCCACATAACGTTCATGCCGTCCATATGTCACCGCCAGAGGGTGGGGCTTCCGGGGAGTCTCTCGATGATGGGACACTAACAACCATACAATCAGCTCAGGAAGGAGATCCACAACTAGGACCTATTCGACGTCGTTTACTGGCAGGGAAGGACCGCCCTACTGTTGAAGAAATGTCTGGCTCTGGACTGAGAAATCGTGGCTATTGGGCTCAGTGGGATCAGTTGTTTCTGGAAAACGGTGTGGTTCATCAACACTGGGAAGATAGAGATGGGAAGAGAATCCTAAAGCAAATTATGGTACCACGAGAACTTGTCCTTGTCGTTATCAAAGAATTGCACGATGGAGTAGCAGGAGGGCATCTTGGCGTGACGAAAACCGTAGGGAAGGCAAGAGAACGGTTTTATTGGATAGGGTTGAGGGAAGACATCGAACTGTGGTGCCGTCAGTGTCCTGAATGCGCTAAACGTAAATCTCCAGCAAGACCAAACCGAGCACCGTTGGTGCCTGTTCGTACCGGATTTCCAATGGAGAGGGTGGCACTAGATATTGTGGGTCCGTTACCTATTACCCAACATGGAAACAAGTACATACTCGTGGTTTCTGACTACTTTACTAGATGGCCCGAAGCCTACCCTCTTGCGAATCAAGAAGCTGAATCCATAGCACGAGTGCTAGTCAACGAATGGATTTGTCGGTTCGGAGTCCCAATGCACATTCACTCCGACCAGGGACGTAATTTTGAGTCAAAGATCTTTAAGGAAATGTGCAATCTTCTTGGCATGGAAAAGACTCGCACCACCCCCTACCACCCACAGTCAGATGGACTCGTGGAGTGCTTCAACCGGACACTAATTGGGATGCTGAGCATACGCGTTGCAGAGGATGAGACTTCTTGGGATGATCATCTCCCCACCACTATGTTGGCCTACCGTTCCAGTGTGCAAGAATCCACTGGTTACACGGCATTCCACTTGATGTTTGGGAGAGAGATTCGACTCCCCATCGATTTGATGTTTGGTAGAGATCCTGACACGATGAAGGAGACCACCGAGTATGTTGTACAACTCAAACAACACCTGGAGGAAGCCTACGAGCAAGTACGGAAAAGGACGGGGTTTGTACAAGGTCGGCAGAAAGACCGGTACGATCAACGAGCAGTTGGTGGCCGATACAAAGTTGGAGACCGAGTCTGGCTTCACAATCCAGCCGTCAAGAGGGGTTTAAAACCAAAGTTCCATCGTCCCTGGACTGGCCCTTTTGGCGTGGTAAAACGCATAACAGATGTGGTGTATCGTATCCAGCGCGAGGGGACAAGAGCTCGTTCAGTGGTTCACTTTCACCGGTTAAAACCTTGTGATACTCCACCCTCTATACCTGGTGAGAGAGCATCCTTATTGGAGACTAACCACAACACACCAGCTCAGAGCGACAACGAATTGAACTGACAGCAGTCAGTTCAACAATGTAGAGGCATCCAGTACTTGGAGTTGATAGGAGCAAGTCTGGACGGTATGTGTCACCAGTTATTATGGATGGACTTTTATAACCTGGAAGATCAACATAAAGACTTGAACCACTTACGGTCTGTAGGGTCGTTGCGAGAAAGTTCAAGATAGAGTCGTGTCTCCATGTAAATCGTTCCAGGTACGACTGGCAACCTACCACTACGTGAAGAAGAGTTTCTGGAGCCAGACAAAGAGAACAATCTGAAGTTGGTGATACACCCCATCTTGCAAGGTTTTTGCGCGTGGGAAGAGAGTTATTCATATATCGTATTGTAAAATTAAAAATATTTTTCGGGAGGTTGGACTGAGACGCACACCATATTTTCGTAAGCTGGGGAAAGGAGAACTTAGTAATATTGGAGAAAAAGGATCCCTGACAGGTTAAATGGTTATGAAGTCTATCTTCTTGTCCAGAGCGAAAGTCCTTAATAACTTGCTTGGTGGAGTTATAGACATCATACTGGATATTTGTGCTGTTACTAGTTGACTTCCAGAGTTCATTGATTGCTTGGTTTGGAGATGTTTTAAGAGCTGTACGGAGAACTGTTTGGCATTGGGTGAATTTGACAGATGGAGGACAAATATTAAGACCAAATTTGTTTCTGGTTAGGTAGACAGTACTAAGTGTTCCTGATATAGGTATTTCAAGCCATTTACGAAAGTAACTGTTCGCTATAGAATCAATGTTCTCTGAAATCCAAGTTTTTGATAAAGCAGTAACAGTCAAATGCCAGGATATTTTGGATAAAACATAGCGACTGTACAAGAGGATTTTATTTTTTGGATGTAGTGGCTTGGAATCAATATCAGTCATTAGTTCGTCAATCAGGGAGGTGAGTTCAGACTTGTGTTGTTGATCGGACATATTGAAATCAAAGTATCTTCCTAAATATTGAAAATACTCGCCAATTTTGGTCGCTGGAATTAGTTGATTATTAATGAGGAGTTTCGGTAGATATTGGATGGATTTTGTTACAGCTTTATTAATGCCAAAAGTACTACACTTATCAATCCGTATAATCATGTTGGACCATTGGCACCAAATAGAAAAGCGGTTATAATAATAACAAAAGGTACGTATAGCGTACATGTATCTGCGCTGAACACATTTATAGAACAGAATTTATAGACTATAAATAGTGCCTATTATGAAACAATGGCACAAACTCGAGGTTGACATGAAATCAGAATGCATCCACTATCATCCCTGATATTCAACCTCGACTTCAAACCATTGTTCATGCCCATTGAAGCAAATTTGGGAAGTGTCTAAAGCACTCATAGTACTCTAGTTATCATACATTTCTTGTATTTTTTGTTTGTCGTGTTTACAACGATGCTACTAGGGTAAACCAGCTGCCAGGGTTACCCTAGTAGCCAGGTTATGTTTTTTCCTTGTAAATGCATTTGGTAGGCATAACGCGCCTACTTGTTATTAGTGCTTGGTAACCAGGTCTAATAAAGTTGACCTGGGCAGCAGGATGACCCTAACTTTGACTCGGGTGCTAGGGTAACCCTACCTCCTTGTAAACAGGCTAGTTCAGTGAATGTAATAACTAATAAGTGAATGAGATAACAAGCCAATCCCTTGATATTAAAGAAAATAAATCGTGGGTCAGATCGTGGTTTATTAGATACAACTTTGTCAACTTACAACAACCTAATATTTATTAAATAGGCACTGCTAATAAACTTGATTGCTTTAAAAAGGTAAAAGAATGCTACCTGTACATGTTGTGAAATATATACTTGTTATTCTTATTAATAAGGCAGTGAGGTTGTTACCTGACATGTATATACTGTAATATGGCACGTATCTATAAGCTAAATAGAAAAATCTAGTTCAAAATCTTGGATTGTTTATTAGATACAACTTTATTACAGCAAGCAGTCAATGAGTACATGTGTGTACTGCTAAATACACTTGATGGCATTAAAAATGTAAAATGCTGCTACCGGTTGTGAAATAAATACTTGTAAGTTTCCTCCAAAGACAACTGTTTGCCTTCCGAAGAGTAATGTTTGTCACTTGAAGACCACGGTCTTAATACATAAACAGTTTTATATAGTACACGTGTTGGCCTGAGTCGCCTGACTCGATATAAAATCGCCCAACGAGTTGAAAACCTTTTGTCAACTCTTCAATCGGTCTGTATAACGCACAAAAATTGTGATAGATCACACATGCAAGTTTACTATAAGTCATGTTAAAAATACTTGCCATTTCTATCAGCAATATTGTCTTTCTTCGAAAATAGTGTTGCTCTTTTGATGTGGCATAGATATGGCGACGAAATAATATTATAAACACGATCGGGATTAAAGAATACTTGTTTCCATCGTTCAACTTGACAGCTCGTACGTTGACGCCAAAAAATTCTAAGCTTCGATTGTCCCCGATGTAATTGTCGCGCATTGGTTAGAGTTTACACGAAAAAGCTAACAAACACACACACACACACAACACGATAGCAATATATCCGCTGCGCAGATACAATAATAATAATAATAATAATAATAATAATAATAATAATAATAATAATAATAATAATAATACATAGGTAATTGAATGTCATGAAAATTTAAATATTTAGATTCACTGAAATAGTAATTTAGCCTCTGAACATGTTGTAATTAGTAATACAACCAAACATTACGTCTAAATAAATATTTTAAATAATACAACTACCTCGAGTTTTGTGCTGGGGCCTTATATATGTCACAAGATTCTCTAGTATTTTCAGTATGTTTTGGTATGTTTGCATGAAATTGAATTTACAATCCACAATTAGTTATCTTAGACTCTCGCGTCAAATAAATACAAGTATCCGCATGTACGCATTGCGTACCTATTTTTTTTTAGAAAGGGCTATGTCATTATGCAAAACTATATACAAAATACTTGCATAGCTAACATGGTATTTTAGATTATATTTAAGCAAGCCATTCTTAAACTTACTAAACTTACTAAACTTATATGTCTATAAACAAAATGCGGACATATATAGCTAGCTTGGTATTATAGATTAGATTTACTGTCGTGGCAATAGAAGCGTTCCTAAAAATGTTGTTGCAATATATTCCTCAAGTTGAACAATTCATTTGATAAGATTCGTTGACAACTTCCTGTTTTCTTCCTGAATTCTGTTTTGAATTTGATTGGTGTTTGGCAAATAATCCTGTTTCTTATTGGTTGTTTAAAAACCAGAAACCAATCAAATTAAAAACAGGAAGTTAGCAATAATTTTCATCAAATGAATTGGTCAACTTGAGGAAAATATTGTAACGATATTTTAGGAACGCTTCTATTGCCACGACAGTAGCAAGCCATTCATACCAGACGTATATGTATATAAATAAAAGGCTTGGGTGCACTTGTCCATTTATGATGAAAAATGGTCCTTGATCACTGTATCAACTTCGTCAATACTTTTTGAGATATCCTGGTGATTGACAGACAGACAGACAGACAGACAGACAGACAGACAGACAGACAGACAGACAGACAGACAGACAGACAGACAGATGATGATGAATCTTTATTTCTTCTCGGGGAATCATCAGTTATAAAAAAACTGCTTTACATGAAAGCCGAGATCTCTAAAAATGACTAAGTACACGAAAAAATTACATAATTAATTACATTAAAAACTAGAAGTTACTATCGCAAGGGAAGTGCTGCCTCAAAAGCCATGGGAAGCCTAATTTTTTTTTAAATTTCAAAAATGAACCCTGGGATTGATTATATAAATTGTAACAGACATTAAAAACTACACTAGCTAAAAACATTAAAATTGGAAACTATACAATACGATTACCTATATAATATTATTACATTTGAAGGATCGATATTCATAAAATAAAACGGGTATTTACAAATAATTATCGATTATTTCTCGTTTAAAAGTACTAAAATTATTTTGTGATCTGATATTAGGTGGGAGATTATTCCATAATTTGGCGCCCGCGTACTGAAAACTCTTCTTAAGGTATTCGGTTCGTGGTTTCGGAAGAACTAAACAGTTATCTCTATTTCTCAGATCATATGCATTATTCACAGTAGACTTAGTAAAATACTCCATCAAATAACTAGGTGCGTTACCATGGAATATTTTAAACATCATGTTAGCGTTGTGAATATATCGCCTCTCAGACAATGTTTTCCATCCTAATTGTTGAAGGATGTCATTGGATCTGACTTCATAACTTTGACAGGTAATAACACGAGCAGCACGATTTTGTAATCTCTCACCTCTTGTTAAAGGCATATTATCCCAAACAATGTCACAATAATCAAAAAGCGGTTGGATTAAAGACTTGTACATTATTATGGCAGTCTGTATAGGCACAAACTGTCTTACTTGACGTAGTCCCCCAATTGCTTTTGTTATTTTTTTTGACATTTCATTTATTTGGTCATGCCAAGACAACCTTTCATCAATGTAGATACCTAGAGATTTTGATGCCTTGACCCTTTTAATAGGTTTATTGTCTAAAAGTATCGGTGTGTCTTCTCTAGTCTTACTTAGGTTATGATCTGACCCAATGAACATCTGTTCTGTTTTGGTGACATTTAAACTGAGTTTATTAGCAATTAGCCATTCCTTAATATTTTGTAAGCCAGCTTCAGCAGAATTGGTTACTTCTACAATTGACGAACCCGTTGTTGTTATGTTAGTGTCATCGGCATACAATCTAGCATTAGAATTCTCTAAACAACAAGGGAGATCATTTATGTAAATTAAAAACAATAATGGACCGAGGATCGAGCCCTGTGGCACAACACATTTTAGCGTTCTTTGCTCAGACAAGTGACCATTTACAATACATCTTTGTACACGATTCGTAATATAGGACTTAAACCAATTCAAGGTCGAATCGCATACACCATAAAGTGATAATTTGTGTATTAAAATATTATGGTCAACTGTATCAAAAGCTTTGGCCAAATCTAAATAAACCACAGAGTTTAACCGTCCTTGGTCCATATTATTAAACCATTCTATCGTAGCATCTAATAATGCTGTTGCTGAAGAGTGCGATGGCCTAAATCCAGATTGAGCATTAGATAGTAAATTATTTTTAGAAGACAGACAGACAGACAGACAGAGAGAGAGAGAGAGAGAGAGAGACTTTATTTAAACTCGGAATCTTAATCAATTTACAAAATTGCTTTTCGTAAGAGCCGATAAAAGAAGAGTAATTACTTATTACATATATACAAAATATTTACATAGTTCATTTGAAATTCAAATTAATTCAAATTAATTTGGAACTGAGGTGTTGGTTGAGGTTTGACTTGCCAAACCCCTCTTGAAAGACGACAAAGTAGATGAGAGTTTCAAATCAACTGGCAAACTATTCCATAATTTAGCTCCAGCAAACTTGAAACTTTTCTTCATGTAATCTGTATTTGGTTTAACGAGAGATAAATTAACACTATTGTTTCTCAGACAATATTTGCTAGTGTCAATGCCATAAGAAAAGTATCTTTTGAGATATGCAGGAGCAATAGCATTTAAAACTTTGTACATCATGATGCACTTATGATCTTGTCGTCTTTCATGAAGGGTTGACCATCCTAATTGATTTCTTATGTCACTGGATTTGACTTCATACCCATTTTGCGTAATCACTCGCCCAGGACGATTGTTTAATTTTTGCAGTCTCGTACTTTGTACCACTCCAATGGTGTCCCATACGACATCGCAATAATCAAATAATGGCTGTATCAAAGAGTTATAAATAGTTTTGGCTGTTTTGAGATCAACAAAGGGTCTCACTTGTCTTAACCCACCTATTGCTGACGAAACTTTACGCGAAAGAACATCAATATAATCTGTCCAAGACAGTCTCTCATCGATGATAATTCCTAATAATTTACTTTTGCGAACCCGCTTAATGGGATTATTTGTAAGGTAAACAGCCACAGCGTCACTTATTTTGTTTAGCATGTCATCAGATCCAATGAACAAATGTTCTGTTTTAGTTAGATTAAGACTTAATTTGTTTGCCAACAGCCATTCACTGATATTACTCAGGTCACAGTTTATAAGGTGGATTACCTGAGTAAGTGAATTATCTGTAGTAGTGATGTAAGTATCATCGGCAAACATTCTCGGCTTAGAATATTTTAGGCAGTTTGGTAGATCATTAATATACATTAGAAATAGAAGTGGACCAAGGATTGAACCCTGAGGAACACCTCATTTTATTGTTTTTGGCGACGAGAGTTGCCCATTTACTAGACACTGTTGCTTTCTTTCAAACAAGTATGATCGAAACCATTTAATTGTGTCGGGATGAAACCCATAACATGTTAATTTTTCAAGAAGAATAGCATGATTGACAGTGTCAAATGCTTTTGAAAGATCTAGGAAAACAACAGAGTTTAATTTACCATGGTCCATGTTAGTAAACCATTCAGTAGAGGCTTCTAATAGCGATGTTGCGGTTGAGTGAAAACGTCTGAAACCGGATTGACATTCAGATAACAAATTGTTACTGGAGAGATACTCGTACAGTTGATTGTATATAAGTCTCTCCAGAACTTTTGAAATTGACGATAGGATAGATATTGGTCTGTAATTGTTCAATTCGTCCTTTTCATTTCCTTTATAGATAGGAATAATTTTCGCCAACTTCCAGTCCGAAGGGAAAATACCAGAAACTATAGACGCATTAAATATGCTACACAAAGATTCATTTATGTAGGGTGCAGCAATTTTAACAAGGCGACAAGGTATCTTATCGAGACCTGTCGCCTTGTTGGCGGATAGGTTAGATAATAGCTCACGAACCTCTGTTGGGGTGACTGATCGTAATTGAAATGAACTTTGAGCTTGTACTATGTAATCTCGGTAAGATTTCGAGGGATCCGGTAATTTTTCAGCTAGATTTTGGCCAATTTCAATAAAAAAATCATTAAATGTTTCACACATAACCTGAGGATTGGACGTGGCGCAATTATTTCCGTCAATCTTGATTGAGTTAATATTACTTTGTTTTTTGTCTCGGCCCATGACATCATTTATTGTTTTCCAAACAGCAGCAGTATTACCGGAGTTTTCTCGTAGGCGCTCCTTATAATACTGAGATTTGGCTGTTTTAATATCATTATTAATTTTATTCTTGGCCTTTTTATAGTTTTGCCAGTCCTCACTTTTGTTAGTTTTTATTGCAATTGATTTTAACCGATCACGTGCTATCATCGATTTCTTGACTTCAATATTTAGCCAAGGTGACTTTTTATTTCTAATTCTTTTCCTTTTGAGTGGAGCATGCTTATCGACAATTTTAATAAACTTTGACTTCCAATATGTCCACATCTCATTCGGATCACTAAAGTTATTGACATCTACCCAGGGTGTGCGTTCTAGATCAGCGTTAAAATTATCAACATTGAAATTTTTAAAATTTCTTACTTCTTTTGTCTCATGTGTAGTTTTATTAGAAATATATATTTTTCTAATAGCATACACGAGACTGTGATCACTGATGCCTATGTGCAGCACACCACTAGATACAATTCGTTGGGATGTGTTAGTGAGTATGAGGTCAATTAATGTCTTACTTTGCATTGTAATTCTGGTGGGATGTTTAATTAATTGCTCGAATTGATAAAGCTCACACAAAGAAAAAAGCTGTGCGTTTGGCGAAGTATTATTCGATGACAGCACGTTGCAGTTAAGATCACCTAAGATATATATCTCACTGTTACCAGAATCCAGCTTATTAATATTTTTTTCTAAATAATCGAAGAATTTAGTCGGATTATAGCTTGAGGGACGGTAGCAAGATATAACTGTGAATGGTTTACTATTTGGTTTATTAATGTCTAAACAAACTGCCTCAATGACATCGCACACTATCGTTGATTTGTTAACAAAGTTTACCGTGTCACGAACATATATAGCGACTCCACCACCAAAGCGGTTTCTGTCTTTACGAATTATTTGATAGTTGAGAATTTTGACTGACTCATTCGGGATAGAGCTATCAAGCCTCGTTTCATTTATTGCTAAGAGATCAAGATTTTGATCTCTTATCCAAATACGCAATTCATCAATGTGACAAGGTAAACTTGTAATATTTAAAGAAGCCATCTTAAAGCCTCTTAAATTAGGAATACTAGTCATATTAGGTAAAGGAGAAGAGTCACTGACCTCAGTTCCAACAGTATGTCAATTTGTTTGAATCAGGTTTTTAAAATCTCTCGCTAGAAGTGAAGTTCCATTACGATTTAAGTGAACCTTTGGACTGTTGAGGGATCCTTCGTTTAATGTTGGATGAGTGAGAAATATTAGGTTTTTAGACTGACAGAAAGAAAATAGCCCTTTGTTCGTTTGTTCTCGTTTATTGCTGGCTTCTTTAAAGTCACCACGCGGAGTTATTTCAGAAAAGGCAATCTTTGTGTTGGGGCATTCTTTCTGTACCATGAGATATAGCTTTTCAACCTTTTTACAGATTTCTTCTGCCGTGTCTTTCCTCAAGTTGTTGGTTCCAATATGAATTATCAATTCATCTGGTGCATTATTCAATGTAGGTTTGATATGGTGCGACATGTCTTCAACCGTTGCTCCCGAGAAAGACTTGACAGTAACTCTTGTGGTTTCGTTGCTTAATCGCCAACCCTCGATCCGAGAGACAACAGAGTCACCGACAATAACGGTGTTTCTCCGTTTTGGCTTGTTTGTAGAGCCCGTCTGGCTTTCGTTACCTGAATTAGTTGTAGTTGTTTTCGGTGAGCTATCGGTCGAAAGACTGTTTGAATGGTTTTCATTTTGTTGATTATCTTTAGCCATTGGAGAATTTTTAGAGTCTTTTCTTTTCTTTTTGTTCTTTTGGTCGTTTTGCTGATTGGCATTCCCTTGGGATGTCAAATTAGGTGTGGTCTCTTTAACTAATAAACGCATGGCCGTCACGAGACTTTGTTTTTCTTCTTCAAGTCTTTGATTCTGTACTCTGTAATTGCAAACTTCCTCGTTCAAAAGTTGGTTGTCGTTTTGTAATTTGCATATTTTCCTTCCCTGTTCGATGTTTTCTGTTACGAGTTCATGATATTGATCTTTTCTCGTCAAGTCAATGACCGCGGCTCCGACACCTTTATCAGCTGATGGTAAAGCCGACTTGGTTTGTTCTCTTATTAATACCATTTCCATTCTGAGAGAATCTAGCTCATCTCTCAAGTTTAAATCACTGTTTACCTTGGCGTTCTTTTCGGTTACACCTTCGTTGGTTGCCATTTTGACAGACAGACAGACAGACAGACAGACAGACAGACAGACAGACAGACAGACAGACAGACAGACAGACAGACAGACAGACTGACTGACTGACTGACTGACTGACTGACTGACTGACTGACTGACTGACTGACTGACTGACTGACTGACTGACTGACTGACTGACTGACTGACTGACTGACTGACTGACTGACTGACTGACTGACTGACTGACAGTGAAGCTTTATGTACTATTTAAAACATGAGCAGCAGTGTTTTATCAGATTTAAATCACGAGGCGATAGCCGAGTGTTTTAGATTTGATAAAACACGTACTGCGAATGTTTTAAATGGCTTCAAAAGCTACTCATATAGAAATCAATTTTGAAAATTGAAGTTGTCTGAAGAAAAAGTTCATCGAAAATAGCGAGCGTGTCTCTATCACATATAGAAACATGTCACGGTCCTGATTTCCCTTTGTGTTTTCCTCAGGAATTATTAACGAGTTTTTGAAATATATTTATAATCTTTGTCACTTTCTGATATGGAAATTGTTTAATATTATCATCAACTAAAGTTTCATCTTGATGTCTTTTACTTCTGCTAAAGTTGGTTTACTATTCATGACAGGAAATGACGTCAAACTAGGGACACGCCGTCAACACGGAGTCACGTCTTAGCGTGTCCTTTTAGCAGAAGAAAAAGGCATGAAGATGAAGATAACTTTAAACAATCCCCCTATCAGAAAGTGACAAAGATTAAAAAAAAAACACACAAAAACATATAAGAAAACTTATTCACAGTAGTACACTAAGTTAAAAATAATCTTTAAGGTATACGTTATAAAGTAAATGGTTTGAACCCAGGAGTATTATA
Source organism: Paragorgia papillata (assembly GCA_035771165.1). Classification (NCBI taxonomy): domain Eukaryota; kingdom Metazoa; phylum Cnidaria; class Anthozoa; order Scleralcyonacea; family Coralliidae; genus Paragorgia; species Paragorgia papillata. The sequence continues at coordinate 5,667,451 of JAWNZC010000087.1, forward strand.
CATGTTTGAGAAAGTTGCTCGTCTAGGTTAGAGTAGTATTGAGAAAAACTGTTTGTGGACTTGACTCTGAAGATGACCGCCGCTGAGGCCGTCGAAACGTCAGTCACTACCACCACAAACAGTCTTTCTCAAGACTACTCTAACCTAGACGAGCAACTTTCTCAGACATGTTGTATACGTTATAGTCGAAACAAAATTGGTTTAATATTAAAAATTTTTAAACAGGTTTATTTCTAGTGTTCAAATATGCAAGGGACCTTGTGTGACTTCTCGAAGGGATTAATATATTTAGCCACTTCTAAGTTCAAGTACTTTGTTTATTCTGAGCTGCAAACTATTTATTTGTCAACAAGGCGACCTTATGGCGTTGAAATGAAGCACACTTGAGCAGTGACGCTCTATTGAGTGATAGCTATGACGTTAAAAATCACGCCATTCGACTAAAGTTGGCATCACTCACGTATGATTAACATATTTATATACATATACATACAGGAGTGGAGTAGAGTAGTGTAGAGTAGAGTAGGGTAGGGTGGGATAGGGTAGGGTAGGGTAGGGTAGAGTAGGGTAGGGTAGGGTAGGCTAGGGTAGGATAGAGTAGGGTAGGGTAGGCTAGGGTAGGGTAGAGTAGGGTAGGGTAGGGTAGGGTAGGGTAGGGTAGAGTAGGGTAGGGTAGATTATGGTAGGGCAGGGTAGAGAAGGGTAGGGCAGAGTAGGGTAGGGTAGGGTAGAGTTAGTGGAGTACTGGGTAGAGTAGAGTAGAGTAGAGTAGAGTAGAGTAGAGTAGAGTAGAGTAGAGTAGAGTAGAGTAGAGTAGAGTAGAGTAGAGTAGGGTAGGGTAGGGTAGGGGTAGGGTAGGTAGGGTAGGGCAGGGCAGGGCAGGGCAGGGCAGGGCAGAGCAGAGCAGAGTAGAGTAGAGTAGAGTAGAGTAGAGTTTTAAAAGGGTGTTTTTCATTATTACTTGAAAGCAAAGTATTAATCTACTTAAGAGTCTATTTATATATAAAATCAAGCTAAATATACATTAGAACAAAACATTTTCAAACTTAAAAAAAACCGGAATAAAATAGACGCCTTCGGAAGTAAACTTTTAAAATTTTAGAAGCTTATATTTTTTAACAACTCTCAATTTTTCGTCAAGATTTTGTCGTTTAATTTAGTTTATGACAAAGCAAAGCTGTTTAGAAATTATTAATAATTCATTAAAAAATTTTAAAGAAATAAATATTTATTATTTCATATATTTATTATATTATTTATATTTAATTTATATATTTCATTAATCAGTATTTAATAGAAATCGAAGAAATATTACGATTAAATTTAGTTCATTACAATTAATATTTGGCATTTCACTCGATTGAACTGTATAGACTAGGTAATTTAAATTAATTTAAATTAATTCTACTTAATTATCTAGAATTCGATATAATACTTGAGCAGATCTTGACGCATGCATTTTAAAAATATATAACTTTACATATTGTTCTGTACTCTAATAAAAGTTATACAATGCACATTAATCATACTGTCAACGATGGCCACTTTATTTGTCCACCTCCTGTATGTATTCTACACTCGAAATTTTCCTTCATCAACTTCGATTACTTTAGATCGACTCACCTTGAAAATACAGATCTGTTTAAACCAATTAAAATGTGGTTATTCGCATTTCTTAAAGGGTTATGCAGCGAAAAATAAGTTCGGGAGAGACTCTCTTATTGCAAAGAACTTTTGAAATTATAAAGATTGACGTTTTCAGCTCTTCCATATCTCACTTCGTTCTGTAGATATTGAGATTTGCGTGAAATGCAAATAACATCACTTAGACGTCACACTGTATAATGACTTGTTGGAAAATCATGTCTATTCTTGCAATAATTCAAGTAAATCACTTGAGCCTTTTCATGTATAGTGTCCTGCGATACCCAGAAGCACATGCACAGTTAAAAGTGATTTCGTTAAATAATCTCAAATTGATATTCAAGATTTTCCAACAAGTCATTATACAGTGTGACGTCTGAGTGATGTTATTATATATAAAACAAATCTCAATACCTAAAGAACGAAGTGACATACGGAAGAGCTGCAAACGTCAATCTTTATAACTTGAAAAGTTCTTTGAAATAAGAGTCTCTCCCGAACTTATTTTTCGCTGCATAAGCCCTTTAAATACATGTACACTTCAAAACACAACACCCAAATAGATAATGGTAATAAATAAATATTAGTATCTTATCCGTTTCAGTTACTTCAAAATAGACAATTTTAATAAACGTCGATGAAGTTTAGATTCTGTTTTTAGTAAGAGCGTGAAAATATTTGGCGCCTTGTCGTTTGTATTTCCGAAGAGGAAACACGAGGTCCTTGAAAAATGAAGTGTTAACATCTTAACTAACCTTATACATGGAATAATGTTATCAATAATTCATTCGATGCACTAAAAAATCGAAGACAAACGAGACCTTACTCACGACTGACTCTTAATCCTGGCAGTTGGGTGTAGCGATACAGCCCAGCCATATAGTCAAGACTATGGATTACGAGTATAGTGATGTAGGCTGTTGGAAACAGAGGGCTATAAAGCAAGGTTATATTATCAGATTTTATCGTGGTGTGTTCAAGAGCCCGAAAATGAAATACTTCGTTCTAACGTCAAGTGGTTTGATTTCGTTTGAAGGCAAGCCAGATAACGACTCAGCGCCGTTAAGCTTCGTGCCATTCGATCAACTTACGTCTATTAAGCTAGATCAGATTGAACTGAACAGTTGTACTACCCTGTCATGTATGAAGATCACAAATAAAGCATCTACGAGCTTTTTGATGGCTTTTAGTCGAGAGGAAGAGCGAGATGAATGGGTGCTGGCGACAATGACGGCCTACTTGGAATCCCTTGTTTCGCCACGGGGTAGTTCTAATCTTCCTGAAGCAACCAACGAGCCAAGCACACAGACTTACTCGGTCTCCCACAGCAAAAAATCCAGATTGGGAAGACAGAGCTTTCGAAGAAAACGCAGAAAAGGGAATCGTGGGGAGAGTTTACGGAGAGCAAGGTCGTGTGGCGCGGCTTTGCATGATTGCACAAATAATGTCGACACGATTAGAAAAACGTCTATAGACAACCCTCGCCTTCATGAAGCAAGACTATCGCAAGAATTAGGAAGAAAACGGAAATCAGAAACAGACCTAAATGTCGTGTCTCGTTTTCCTTCGGCTTGGGAATCAGATTGTCAAGAGAAAGAATTTCAGACTTCTCGTCTTGAGCATCGAGATTCAGCCAGACTACACCCTTCCAAAAAAGACCGTGACACGAAGACTGGCCTTTTTTCGAAAATACTATCAAGACATTCGGCCAAATAAGTGTATATAGTTGAGAGGCAAAAAGAAATTTGTACATTAATCGCATTTAAATAAAACATTTGTATAGCTCTCTATATATGTATTGAATTTACTTGTTATAAGTGAAGGTTGCAGATGTGTACCGTAACCTTCTGATGACCAGTGAGACACTCTAACCATTGAGCTACAAGAACTCAGATGGTAAGTGAAGGTTACATATGTGTAACAACCTGTAACCTGATGACCAGTGAGACACTCTAACCATTGAGCTACAAGAACTCAGATGGTGAGTGAAAGTTACATATGTGTACAACCTGTAACCTTCTAATGACCAGTGAGATAATCTAACCGTTTCAAATTGTGATATCAAAGTACAGTATCGATAGTTAAGCGAACTACTGGCAACTAAAAAATCGATAATGTAGCGGCCATCTTGGTAGTCAAAATTCGTCATGTCCGAAAACGAGTGCCAAAATTCTTTATCAATTGAAAAAGCAATTTCCTTTTGGCAGTTGGGCTTGCCGTAAACAACAGAAACAAAGACAGGTTCTACGCAACTAAACTCAACTAGATAACTCTATCAGTCATATCTAAACTGCTCTCTCTAGAGGTCCAGTAAGAACAATCCTTCATTGATCCAGTGTTACTACAGAAGGAAACCAGAGTAAACTAAACTAACTTTATTTATACTGGATAACTCTATCAGTCATATCTAAACTGTTCTCTCTAGAGGTCCAGTAAGAACAATCCTTCACTGATCCAGTGTTACTACAGAAGAAAACCAGAGTAAACTAAACTAACTTTATTTATACTGGATAACTCTATCAGTCGTATCTAAACTGTTCTCTCTAGAGGTCCAGTAAGAACCATCCTTCATTGATCCAGTGTTACTACAGAAGGAAACCAGAGTAAACTAAACTAACTTTATTTATACTGGATAACTCTATCAGTCATATCTAAACTGTTCTCTCTAGAGGTCCAGTAAGAACAATCCTCCACTGATCCAGTGTTACTACAGAAAGAAACCAGAGTAAACTAAACTAACTTTATTTATACTGGATAACTCTATGAGTCATATCTAAACTGGTCTCTCTACAACCTCGTACCCAGGGTCTTATCTCCGCTCCCCCACCCACGTGTCTCCCAGAATATGGGAGATAACAAACTTTTCTTGTCAGGGTCGGGTGGTTACTTTGAAAATTTGTCGCAGTACCTTGGGTGCAAGAATAAAATATCGAGGAAAGCTCATATTTGCGAAAATTAAACACTCCATGGAGAACAATATGGTATTAGTGAAGGAACAATTCTGAACTTCGACCGAAAGTCTTCCGTCGTTCAATCCGACGACCAGAGTCTATTCTTCGAATGGATTTCTACAGTCATCAGTGATGTGATATTATTATTAATAGCCGCCTGAAGAGGGAACAGAGAGTTTTAAATGTTACAGTAAGCGGGTTTAAATTTCCTCACTATCAAGACTATGCTAAATTATTAATTTGGTTAACAATCGTTTGATCCTCCATTCGAAAGAAAGTGTGGAAATTATCGCACTGCATCTCTTGCAACTGGCCAACGCTCGCTGAGATTCAACACCTTGGGCTTGCAGTTGTCAACAACGCTTTGTTATTCTGTCCTTTAGAAATTCCAAGAGGTTAGGTCATTACCTTTACTATTTCTTTAAATTGATTTCTAAATCGCATCAATGCAACAGTTTCGTGCCGTTTCGTGCAGCGGCAGGTGTATAAAGTAGGCACTTATACTTCAATTGTATTGCTGATTTTTAAAACGCTAACCTTTTAACAACATTCATCATAAAAGGAGCCACAAGTTCGTGTTATCAACTGTTATTTGTTAGCCTCAGTTTCATCAAAGTTGTCTATCAGTATTCAGTATCGCGTTTTACTTACTCATGTTAACATTTTACAGTATTATTATATCGCTCGCTGAACGTTGTTGCTTGTTCAATGTTTTTCTTGTCACTGTATTACAAACAGAACTTACCACTCAACCAACGCGAATGTTACCTAACCCGTTCTATGTTTCCTAAATTATGGAAAATACTTCGTTATAAGCGTTAAATTTTGAAAGATGCAAATTATTGCATGACCACCGTCCAAATAGTATATTTTAATAAAATAATATGTTTATACTTCGCTTCAGTCAACATCGTTCTTGAGACTCTATAAACAGCTCCGGCACATTTGTATTACCTTAAATATTACTTTGCTCCTGTATTCCTTCAGAGTTTACTGATACTGTCTGCTCTTTGGTTTTTAGGCAAACATTTCGTACAAACAACGCGTAACGAAACGCTTGAAAACATTGACGTATTTGGCACAATATTAAAAACAACAAAGGCGAAGCGGCGGGACACAAATGACAAATCACACAAAACGGCTAACGAAAAATAGACGGTGTATGTGTATTCGGGCAGACTTCGACGAACAAAACCCTAAGCGCTAATCAACTGAAGAGATTTATTTTACTATTTCAAGGGGAGCGGGTCTTTGTGTGATTCAGTTTAGCCACGTTTCTAAATAACCCACCCCCCAGTAAGTTATATTTTTGTCCTCGAAACACGTGACCAGCTCCAACCAGGGCACGATCGAGAATAGACCTTATTCAAAAATGGCCGCCGAATTAGAATTCTTTTATGTGCATATAAATTAGCCCTTATGACCTCGTTTTAAAGTAAAAATTATTTTGAATTTCACACATGAAAACGAGTTCATAAGGACTAATTTATATGTATATAAAAAAAATTTAATTCGGTGGCCATTTTTGAATAAGGTCTATTGCATAGAAAATCAGCCACTTTCATGGGGCAGTTCGCAGGCCACGTGCGTGCTGGCTCACGTCAGTTGTCGGCCGACTTACACACACACGCAAAACAATAAGAAGTTAACTGTCCATATATAGCCAAAAACAAAATCAAGACAAAGAAAAATCAATCAAAGTTATCTGATAGTTGAGATATCTATTTACCCTTCATAGTTGATTGGGTTTGTTTTTATCGGTCAACTCGTCACTTCGTCAGTCGTCAAGCATACTTTCCACGACTGATTCGAACTTTAAATCCGTTTTAAAGGTCAATTGGGTACACACATCTGCCAAAAAAAAACACAATTCGACTTCTTTGGGGGTAGTAAACGGCCAACAAACAACAGATTTTAGTCATTTTACATGGAAGTTTACGATACTAGATCGCACATTGTTCTTCGTCTAATTTTTCCGCCATATTTGATTTCAAGCTCAGGAAATGCTTGATATCCTACAATATCCCTAGTATCCTCTTCAACAGATCCATTATTTTCCTTTATCTTCCTAATTTTAACGTATGAACCCACACCATAACGCTCCTTCGCTCCTTATTCATCTCGCGTCAGCCTCGCTTGGTCTCGCGTGTATTGATGACGTTTACACGCAAGATATTCGTTCTACGCATGCGTAGCTAATCCAGGTCAACCTGGATTGGGTCCCAGTCGACAGCCGCAATTTCCGATCGTGGTCTTTTCGCAGCAGTGGGCGGGGGCGGGGGAGCGGAGATAAGACCCTGGGTACGAGGTTGTTCTCTCTAGAGGTCCAGTAAGGATCATCCCTCATTGATCCAGTGTTACTACAGAAGAAAACCAGAGTAAACTAAACTAACTTTATTTATACTGGATAACTCTATCAGTCATATCTAAACTGTTCTCTCTAGAGGTCCAGTAAGGATCATCGCTCATTGATCCAGTGTTACTACAGAAGAAAACCAGAGTAAACTAAACTAACTTTATTTATACTGGATAACTCTATCAGTCATATCTAAACTGTTCTCTCTAGAGGTCCAGTAAGGATCATCGCTCATTGATCCAGTGTTACTACAGAAGGAAACCAGAGTACCCAGAGAATACCTGTGGTGTTTGGTACAGTCATGGAATATACTACCAAAAACTATTACAACAAAAAACCATCACACTCTCAAACTTCAAGAAGTTACTATTCAACTACTACATCAGCGCACTTAACAACACATATGACGTAGGCAACCCACGAACATGGAAAAGCATATGTTTAAAATGCAACACAGCTCTAAGCCTTGTGAACCCACCATCGTGTTGCTTTTAGTAGATATCGCCGTAAATTTAATGTATTTAATGTTGTATATCGATCGTTATGTATTTTTGAAGTAACTGTTAAATCGTACTTATTTGGGGGGCGCAGTAATAGGCGAGTTTCAGGGTGTTGCGCGCGCATCATTTCTCAAAAAAACTGGCAAGCTCCACTCAAAGTAAACATACTATTTAAAATCAACAAGGTATAGATACAGTTTCTGAATGTTTAACAAGTCTGTTTGCCATTGCTTACTTTGTGGGGAGCCCGCCAGGAGCCCGCCAATTTCTTTGCAAAACGATGCGTGCGCAATACCTTGAAATTCTCCTATTGGCACTAGCTGTTGCGGTTACCCAGCCTATTGTCTTAATGTATATATTTAAAGTCAAACTGGAAACACTCTTCGCAGAGGTAAAAGACACAGGCGCTAACCACCGCCACCAATTCTCCGTATAAAGCCGTTCGATAATGTGTTTTATTATACAACTGCATTAAAAACTGTCCAAATAACGCTAAAAATGAGTGCAAATATACAGCGATATTTGGATAGTTAGTTATTTGCACTGGTTGTTTGGATTGTTAGCCAATCAAATTTATCACACTGGAGACTACTTCGTGTATGCTTATTATTTTGTCTTGGTGCAAGTCACGCTACTTCTCTGGCCTTTTTAGAGTTTTCTTTTTCCATAAAAATTTGTTGATCAGAGCAGTTGTATAATAAATCTCTTATAAAATGTTTTGGTGTGTAGTATCGCTGTATATTTTTACTCGTTGTTTACACGGCACAACTCGTAAAAAGTATACAGCGATACTACACACCAAAACATCTAATAAGATATATTAATTAACCTTAAGCACAATGTAACTCGCTAAGTTCCATTCCCGCCTGCGGCTCAGATCCATTTTCTGCTTTCTTTTACTTTATGAACGTATATGAAAGTGAAACCTCTGTTACGACTTCGCCTAGCCTGCGTAGCGGGCGTTTCTGCGCGCTAAAGGAAGCCCAGTCTCCCAAACGGCCACGTGTAACGCCTGCTGCGCAGGCTAGACTTCGCCTGGCTTGGAACAGTTGTTTTTGGTCCAAAAATTTAATAATTTTACATTTATAAAATAATGTACATTAAATAGACTATATTAGAGCACCTTTGTCATTTGTGTATGTAGTCCAGAGTAAGTCTACTTCTCCAGTTCGACAACTTGGAAGCAATCCGTTACGAAATTACGACAATAACTCAAGAAAAGTGATTCTGCTTTCATTAACATTCTATTGAGGTCCATATGCATCGCTAAGCTAGAAAAAAGATAACAAAAATGAATTACCTGGGATTCTGTAAGGAAGGAAGGGAGGGAGAGAGTGAGGGAGAGAGTGAGTGAGGGAGGGAGGGAGGGAGGGAGAAAAGGAAGGAAGGAAGGAAGAAAAGAAGGAAGGGAGGAAGGAAGGAAGGAAGGAAGGAGGGAAGGAAGGAAGGAAGGAAGGAAGGAAGGAAGGAAGGAAGGAAGGAAGGAAGGAAGGAAGGAAGGAAGGGAAGTGTACTTACTGGTAAAACTGCAAATTGCGATCTGTCCTTGGAACATCTTTGTCAATTATTTTCAAAAAATGGCGTAAATTTTCAATGTTTATCTTTTTCTTATTTACATTTACCTAAACAATAAAAAACATTATTTATTATGTATTTTAAAATTATTTCACCTCAGAAAGCAAGAAAGAAGAACAAAGGAATATTTTTAATACCTGTGCAACTATTTTCAAAAACATCATTTGTTGTTTTTCAATCGTATTAGTTTCTTCTAGTGCACTATCTGCTGTGTTATTGTTAGTATTTGATGCATACCCAGGACAAAGAAAGCGTTGTAATTCTTCATTACTGCCGCCATCTTTTGAAAGAGCTTTCTCAAGTTCTGTTTTCCATCATTCTTTTAAAACATGCGTTCAACATTGATAGCTTCTTTTTCCCTAGAAGAAAAAACAAAAAAACCCATTTTTTCCTCTTTCCTACACCCCATTCCAAGATGATTAAAGGTATGCCAAACTAAATTGGTTGTTTCAAGACTGAAGGCCAAGTGTAAGATTAACAGACTGATGAACTGATGTACATGTATTAGGCTTCTTTAAATAAAGTGTATTATCATTCATTTCGTTTCTATCCTGCATTCTGATTGGTTAATTCACCTGCAAATAACTGAGTGCAAATAATTTTTTTCTTGCAAATAATATTATGGGCATGCGCACTAGCAATGGCGCTGCTTGACTGCAAATCATTTTCATAAACATGGTGGCTAGTTCTTCAGGTATCCAAGGAAATAATCGAGAGTATTTAGAAGCGTTCATAACGACAATGTACTTCAGAAAAGAAATAGTTAAAAGGAAGATTTAGTGAGATAAAAAGCAACACTCGTGCCAACAAAAAGTAAGTTTTACGAAGATTTTAGTATGCCGAAGACACAGAGAAGAGTGGCGATCTCTAACTTCAGGCATTTCAGATTTTTAACTAATTTATGAATGATAAATCAATTATTGAACTCGTCTATCGCAAAATATCATGATTTGTCAGTGTCTCGCTACCATTAGTAGCTCGCCACTGACAAATCATGATATTTTGCTCAGACTCGTCCAATAATTGATAATTATTATTCGATTTATTTTTATCTTTCTTTTAATTGCTAATCTAATTGCTAATTTAATTGCTAATCTAGAAATAACAGTCTGCTCATGCGCATTAGCCGGAGATGTTGTTTTGCAGCAAATAATATTTTGCTCATGCGCGTTACACTCAATTTCGGCAAACGTAAATCGCTCGTTCAGCCAAGCTGGAAAGAAATGAATGGACATAATTACAGGTAAACAATGTGAAATAAAAAATAAATCGAATAATAAAGTAAAAATTACAGTAAAAATTCGTGAAATACAAAAACAATCCATATCACCAATTCACCATATGCATGAAACATTGTACAACTGACTTACCCGTATAAAGTTAGTCACTTAGCCAAAATAAATGCATAATTTATGACACGCCAGCTTGTGATGACTGTTGAAGGTCGAAACCACTTTATCAAAATACTTCAAACAGTCGAGCCTCTGTTTTCAGTGGTCTGCGGTCTCAAGATAGGAAACATTGAACTATGATTGCATGAAGCCAAAAATCTGATATATCCTATGTACAAAGAAACATTTGGATGAGAGACAAAACAATGGAGAAAAACTTACACCATTGACTTGATAACTGACACGTCCCGCATCAGAATCACTAGCACGAGATGATGGCTTAAAAATATAAAAGTGATATTAATGTACAGGTTTTACAGCACAAAGCAATTAACCTAAGCAAGTAGTCATTCAGTTCTTCCATCAATCAGTCAGTGTGTGTATACAGGGTGTCCCCCAAAAAATGCCTCCCATTCATTTATGAGGCGCACCCATTGAACTATAAGAAGACTGGAACGATAACTCAGGGGGGGGCATTCTCGTCCCCAGAGCCTCTCCCGTGCTGGCGCGCTGAAAAGGCTCTGGGAATCCAAACCGGAACACCAAGATTCTTTGGTGTTCTTTCTAAAGCGCATGCGTTTAAGTTCGCGGTTTGGGAGTTGGACACGAGATCATCGGCAATTGCAGTGTTTCCACTTTCCAGGAAATTTCCTGTTTCAAGGAAATTTGACTGTAAAAAGGAATTTTTTAGGATGAAGGAAAATTCAAGGAAATCTAAGAAAATTCTGGAAATCTAAGGAAATTTTGCTAAAAGTAAAACAATATTTTCAAATGTCAAACTTTTGTATGTTTTTAGTAGTTTGTTCGAGTCCCAACTTGAAAATATTATATTATTATTATATGAAGTACCCCCAACTGGCACATCACATGACGTCACTGACGTGTAAACTGTAAAGCAGTTTTATTCTTAAGTTGTTGGAAAAGATTTAAGATCTTTCAACATTTAGACGTAGTTTACTTTACACTTCTAGCCAAGTATGCTTACTTGCTTAGTATGAATGTATGGCTATGATATGCAGTTATGGTGACATGGTGTACTAACTGTACTGTTAGTCACACTGTCACAGGTAGTGTACTAGTGTACAGTGTACTGTAACTACTGTTTAAGATTCATTTTAAGATTTATGAATGTTTAACACTTTAACTTGAATTGGTTAAAATAAACAAGACGCCTGGTGAGGCGTTCACTCGGGCTACTGCAAAATCACAGTGCTATATATAGTAGGTGAAGGTGTTTTGCAATCATATACATACGCATTCTCGTCCCCAGAGCCTCTCCCGTGCTGGCGCGCTGAAAAGGCTCTGGGGGAATCCATATATCATCGCGATCTGATTGGTTGTTCAAATTCAAAGGCCTAGTATAACGATGGAGCTTAGTGAATGTTTATAAATAAACAGTATTTGAGACACGAAAACTGACAACGAAGCACAATTCTAATCATAGTTCTAATCCGAACATTTTTCAAAGCAATCAACCCGTTTCCCATTATATAATTAAATCAAACACAGAAGACAGACAGCAATTTAAAATCGATAGGCGATAGACGAATATTAGACAGCAGTCACAGCACACTGCTGGCTGTTCGTGCATGGTACATATATTAATAAGAATCTCATTGAAATATACACGTCAAATATAAACGAACGGTGCAACATATTAAAGAGAACTACCTTCGCTAAAAGAAGCCGTAAATACGAAGAAATTCCGACGCGGCTCTAGTATTGCCAAGCTCTGAAGCGAACTCGTAAATTTTAATGCCTTTTGCCCCGCCGAATAAACGCGGCGATGAGCTAAACTCAGCAGGGACCTTCTTCGAACGGAATATACCACAATCAGAATTGTTCCAAAGTCAAACGAGTCAATACGAGACAGCCAAAGCGCCAGAATCGAAAACGAAAGGAAAATTATATTGCAAACAACTGTCGATGATCTCGTGTCCAACTCCCAAACCGCGAACTTAAACGCATGCGCTTTAGAAAGAACACCAAAGAATATTGGTGTTCCGGTTTGGATTCCCCCAGAGCCTTTTCAGCGCGCCAGCACGGGAGAGGCTCTGGGGACGAGAATGATACATACGCAGGTTGTCACATGCAGTGCTAAGATCTAAAGTCTATTAAACACATTGGTCACAGACAAAAGTCAAAACACAATCCAATTCTCCGATAGAAAACACAAAGTGTCACCTGCAAGTTCACTTAATGAACGGCGTGTGCGATTGTAAGCGTATATAATAATATCAAGATACTTGCCAGCGACATTACTGCCCAATAACTATGTCTGTGAACATAACACACAAAACACATCCGAGACGAGAAAGGGCACTCGCATGCAGTCATGCACTAGCTGGTCACATGCATAGATAGTCACATGCCTCTGTTTCGCAAAGCTTATTGGTCAATATCGCCAGCGGCCGCGCGGAGGACTAATAACGCGTCGCAAAAAAATAATAATAAAAATAAAAATAATCGCGAAACCTAGACTCGTCTACCTGCGGTAGCCCGAGTAATAAATAAAAGAAAAGTGCTCAGGTAGGAAAAATTAAAAATCAGAAAGTTTGAAGAAATGTTATGGCGTTACGCGATCCCGGGGCCTGAGCCTAGCAGCCGACCTACTCCTCAAATCAGTAGAGCGAGACATAGACGATGTTTGCATCGCTTCCGAAGCGACAGTTTCGTTAACCGCAGATCAATTTCAATGCAATCACGAGGTGTATTCTTATGTAGCACGTGATAGCTTGTTTACGAGTTAACAATGGGATTCAATGGGATGTTTATCACGTGGTACATGAGAATACACCTCGTGATTGCTTTAATATTGATCCGCGGTTAAAAAAACTGACACTTCGGAAGCGATAAAAAAATCATCCATGTCTCGCTCTACTGATTTGAGTAATAACACCTTCCCAGAATGCATTGCTAGCTGTGTTTAATAACTTTAAGCTTGCGATTGTTACATCTGATGCAAAATCTGATGGAGTTTTGAGACTTGGCAGACTAAAACACCACAATACTATAAAAATGTACCTTCTGTTAATCAAGGAATTTGAAGGAAATTTCAAGGAAATTACATTCTCATTTCAAGGAAATTAAAGGAATTTTTAAGACCGGAAAAGGAAATTTCGACATTTCATTGTGGAAACACTGTATTGCCGCTACAAGTTTCAACTCACTGAAGGTAGACAACATGAGAGATGAACTGTCAAAAGTAAGTTTATTTTAATGATTTACGGAACTGTATAAGTTAAAATACGGCAACATTTTCCAAGTTTATATATATAACAAGTACAACAACTGTAAAGCTAGTGTGCGGTTAGTGTAAACAAAAACAGTTCACACCTCATTACCTCGCAGACTTTGAGATAGACCTTATTCATTATAAATGGCCGCAATTAATATTCTTTTATGTGCATATACATTAGCTCTTATGAACTCGTTCACATGTACGAAATTCAAAAGAATATCTTTACTTCTAACGAGTTCATCAGGGCTGATTTAATTATATGTACGTAAAAGAATATTAATTAATTGGCAGCCATTTATGAATAAAGTCTATAGCTACGAGAAATTTCGCTAAAACCGACGCGATTTTTTGGCACTTTCAAGGAAGACTTTCCAACATCCTGTTGAGCGTTGTGTTACACCATTACATGTAAGACGTCACGTCTTTTTTCAACGCACAAAGAACATCCTTGAATCGAGGTAAGATTAGCTTTGTTTAACAATCCTGCAATGTCTGGCATAGGGCTTGATACCACGCCAATAACTACAGTACCAGCACTAGTGTGCTTAACAAGGATACAGTAATGTAAACTACGACATTTGGAGGGTGTAGCTCCGTCGGAGAGGGTTTACCCTAATAGCTGAGGAACAGTTTACAGGAACAGGCGATCCACCAAGACGGGTGCGGTCTTATAGGTAGAGCAGCTCCAGGCAAACCTAAACTCCCAACTAACTTGTAGCAATGTTGCCGAGAATTACCCTCTCCTAACAGAACTACTGTCACACATAAAGTGGAGAAGTAACTTGCCAAATGATAATCAATGGTTCCGAAATTACCATACCGACCTGGACCTAAGAAAGCCACCAGGGGCCAACCAACAGAGAAATGGTGAAAGCTGCATTTGAACAACCAACATCCAGGTGACCATCAATGAACGGAACCCGTACGCAAAGCCAGAAGCAAAGGCCCATGCCTGCAACATAGAAAAGCAACAAACGGGCCCTTTCCAGAGCAGGTAGACAAGTACATAGCAAACAACAGCAAGCAACGAGCTGGACCTAAGAGCAGCTGAAGAGCCCAATAAACTTACATTACACTAAGCAAAAACCGGACAAGCCGGTACTGTTAAGCACAAACTACTACCCATTACAGCACACTACGGCACATTTTCTCGCAGTAGCCAAGAACACACCCTACAAATTAAGTTATCACCCAGAGTAGCCGGGGCACAGACCTGATGTACAGGCATGGCAACACAAATTACCAACAGCTAGGCACAAGCTACTACTACACATAATTACAGCACATAATTACAGCACACTACTGCACATTTTCTTGGAGTAGCCAAGAACACACCCTACATAAGTTATCACCCGGAGTAGCCGGGGAACAGACCAGATGTACTGGCGCGAAACACACAAGTGAACAGGTCAGGACCAGAGGACCCCCACATGACTGTGCAACAGCAGGGGGCACAAATACAGACCCCCAACGTCTGTATGGCAAAGTTGCACAGTACGGACCCACACACACTGAGGACCCCCCCCCCCCCACTTGACTGCAACAGCAGGGGAGCACAAATACAGACCCCCAACGTCTGTATGGCAATGTTGCACAGTACGGACCCGCACACACTGAGGACCCCCCCCCCCCCACTTGACAGTGCAACAGCAGGGGAGCACAAATACAGGCCCCCAACGCCTGTATGATAAGCAGTGTTGCACAGTACGGACCCGCATAACGACATCGCCAATACAATTAAAGAGACCCCTGCACAACAGGGCAATGGCAGGGGAGCACAAATACACCGCCCCAGTGACAGTACGGCAGCAGAAAGCACAATACAGTTCCAACGACTGTATGGCAGCAGTAAAGCACAGCTACAGTCACCCACAACTGTAGTATAGCAAAGTAGCACAAAGGAGCCCGCCGCAACTGCAGATGACAACAACGTAGCGCAATGCAGATCCCCAGCAACAGTACAACAGCGAGGCACCATAGGACAAAGGCAGTCACCCAGGGTACATGCGGACAAAGGCAGTCACCCATGGTACCGTAGAACAAAGGCAGTCACCCAGTGTACAGGAGGATAATGGCAGTCACCCAGGGTACAGGAGGACAAAGGCAGTCACCCAGGGTACCATTGGACAAAGGCAGTCACCCAGGGTACAGGAGCACAAACATGGCCTCTGCAACTGTGGGATAGTAAATAGCACCAACGCAACGCGGAACCCCCGAAACTGTATGACAGCAAGGAACATTGGCACAAATGCAGTCCCCCACCAGCAAGAAGATTACAGCAAAGTCGCACATGCCACCACGTAGCAACTGTACGACAGCAAGGTACATTAGCACAAATGCAGTCCCTCCGTAACAATATGATAGCAAAGTAGCACACATGCGACCACCTAGGTGAAGTGTCACATACGGCAGTCCCGAGGGACCTGTGGAGCAACAACAGACACATCGCATGATGTTAATTATTTTTATTTAATAAATACATTTAACAGTCCTGCAATGTCTGGCATAGGGCTTGATACCACGCCAATAATTACAGTACCAGCACTAGTGTGCTTAACAAGGATACAGTAATGTAAACTACGATCTTTGGAGGGTGTAGCTCCATCGGAGAGGGTTTGCCCTAATAGCTGAGGAACAGTTTACAGGAACAGGCGATCCACCAAGACGAGAGCGGTCTTATAGGTAGAGCCGCTCCAGGCAAGCCTAAACTCCCAACTAACTTGTAGCAATGTTGCCGAGAATTACCCTCTCCAACGACACCCTCCAGCTATGCTGGAGAAGGGATTCGAGGCACGAACCCTGCCCAATGGCGTTTCTACAACCCAATAACTCCGTGGTGAAACTGCAACACATGAAGAACTGCGAATGTAACGACGAGAGGCACTGTTGGACCAAGAGAGTCCGGGAAGCCCGCTACAGCATGGGTCAGACACATCCGGCACCGCGACAAATATATGAGCAACTACACATGAGATGCAGCAGGAGAAAAAAAAGGGGGGGCAACCAGACGTGGCACGTGCCAAGAGCTCGTTGAACACTTAGAACAAATACAAGCAGCCAGAATGGCAAAGCACGCAAGCAGCAGCAATCGTAACCTATAAGCCACTCCCACAGGCATAGTAACTTAACCTACACCCAGGTAGCGTGACAACGGTCACCAACAACCCGGTACGTGCCTCAGCAGTAGAGTGCAACCTAAGAGACGACCGACGGCAAACCGCAGATGCAGAAGCTATTGACCCCCTAAGCGCATCAGCATCACAAGCGTAAGACCCATCATACACAGCGGCAGGTGGACCCAACAATGCAGCGCGACCACAAATGTAACACATCAAGAGCCACAGCTAGCAAAATGTGGAAGTAACTCTTAAGCTAAAACACCGCACGCGCCGCAATCAAGGTAACCTAAGACATGTCTCGCGCAACAGCTCTAGGAACCACAGTGTTTCAACCGTGGTGTTTCCGTTGTGTTTCCTACAAAACTTATCTATATTACTTTATCGCCATAAAAACTTTCAAAGAATTAATAATTGACATGTTTTCAGGGCTGCTTCTATCACTGCTGAAGAAGCGAAGGACTCTTTGCAAGACTTTGTTACGGCAAATTGTTGCTATGTCAGCAGTCCAGCTAAAGAGATGACCATACACGATATAAAGCCTTCGAGTGCTTATCATGTGAGTAACAATGGACAATGGAAGAAAAACGATTCTATTCCAGATTACTACCTGTTGGTTGATGATGGTGATTTTAGTGATAGTGGTGGTAATGTTAGTGCTTGTAGTGATGATGGTGATAATGATGGTAGTGATGATGATAGTGATTGTGGTGATAGTGGTGATGGTGATAGTGATGGTGGTTGTTAGTGTTCGTAGTTGTGATGGTGACACGGATGGTGGTGAATTGTGGTGGTGGGGGTGATGGTGGTGATGATGGTGATAGTTGTGATGGTAATGGTAGTTGTGGTGGTGGTGATAGTTGTGGTTGTGGTGATGGTCAGATGGTGATGATAGTTGTGGTGGTGATGATAGTTGTGGTGGTGGTGGTGGTGATGGTGATGATAGTGATGATGATAGTAGTGGTGATGGAATTGCTGGTGGTGGTGTGGCTATCCTTACTAATTAATATCATTACTATATTAAACAGTACAAGTTATCAAGCTTCACTGAATCTCGATCAACATCCTGGCAAGTTGAGCCATACATAGGTCAGTATTGTGCCTCATCATTTGACCACGAATTACACACCACCCTCAGTTTATTTGCGTTTAAAATGGAGTATATTTCAAACAGTGTTTGCTTGTGCAGTTAACCTGAAACCCAAACACAACTTTAATAGAGCATTAACAGCTGCATCGCTTCTGCAGGTTGGGTGCCTGGGTCATCCATGTGCTTCCACTTCCACAGCCAACCCCCAGATAGAATACCGCTCTCATGACTGGCAAATCCCCTCAACCCAGCCATGAGCCCCCACACCAGACTCCAGGCACCCGTCACACTGACTAGGTCAGTCGAAGGTATAGAGTCAAAGAAGAAAGAAAAAATGAATTATTTTTTTGGGAGGGAGGGGGGAAGATACACGCAAACAACTTTCACGCTTCGACGAACCGTACTTTCCGCCACGCTACGTTGAACAATACTCACCGCGTCCAACTGACGACCACTTGCGCCTGCCTGACCCGCCAGAGCCCGCTGACCCGTTTTACTGACCGCTCTTAGTTGTTAACTTACTTAAATACCATTTAGCTACGTAAAAATTTCAGTTATTTTTTTGATATCCGGTAAACAAATGTAGAAGATCCTCTTTTGTGATTTCGTTTTTTGATTAAGCCAAATTGTTGATGGACCGCGCAATGGCCCTGCTCCTGGCCCATGGAATGTCATGGTTCAACCATCAAAAACGTTTTCTGAGGGCGATACTCGAGTTGAAGTGCCACATACAGCATCCGTCAAGGTATATAGTATGTTTATTGTCTAGCTTAATATATACTAACACACTAGCTTCCTTCCCTTCGTTCCTTCTTTGCTTGCTTGCTTGCTTCCTTCCTTCCTGCCTTCTTACATTCCTTCTTTACTTACCTACCTACCTACCTACCTACCTACCTACCTACCTACCTACCTACCTACCTACCTACCTACCTACCTACCTACCTACCTACCTACCTACCTACCTACATTCCTTCCTTCCTGCCTGCCTTCTTTACGTCTGTCCCTCCCTCCCTCCTTTCCTTCCGTCCTTTCGTTCCTTCCTTCCTTCCTTACTTCCTTCCTTCCTTTCTTCATCCTTCCTTCCCCTTCCTTCCTTCCTTCCCCCATCCTTCCCCCCTTCCTTCCTTCCTTCCTTCCATTCTTCCTTCCTTCCTTCCTTCTTTACGTTTGTTCTTCCCTCCCTCCATTCCTCCCTCCCTCCTTTCCTTCCTTCCTACCTTCCTTCTTTCCTTCCTTCCTTCCTTCATTCCTTCCTTCCTTCCCCTTCCTTCCTTCCTTCCTTGCTCCCTCTCTTCCTCCCTTCCTTCCTTCCTTCCTTCATTCATTCCTTCCTCGTACCTTCCTTCCTTCCTTCCTCCCTTCCTTCCTCCCTTCCTCCCTCCCTTCCTTCCTTTCATCCTTCCTCCCTTCCTCCCTTCCTTCCTTCCTTCCTTCCTTCCTTTCTTCCTCCTTCCTTCCCCTTCCTTCGTTCCTTCCTACCTTCCTTCCTTCCTTCCTTCTTTCCTTCCTCCCACTCTCCTTTCTGAATTCAACTAACCTATTTTTCATTCTCAAGCAATGCCATACATGTTACGGAGGAGGGTTCCATCAGTGTAAAAAATGTATGGGGAGAGGATTTGTAAGTGACAACTTTAGTAGACATTCGCCAAGCTCAAATACATGTACTCAGAAAACGTCCGAGACAGGGATTGAACCTGTAACCTTCTAATTACCAGTGAGACCTCTAACCATTGAGCTACAAGAACTCAGATGGTGAGTGAAGGTTACATATGTGTACACCTTGTAACGTTCTAATGACCAGTGAGACACTCCAACCATTAAGCTACAAGAACTCAGATGGTAAGTGAAGGTTACATATGTGTCCAACCTGTAACCTTCTGATGACCAGTGAGACACTCTAACCATTGAGCTACAAGAACTGAGATGGTGAGTGAAGGTTACATATGTGTACAACCTGTAACCTTCTGATGACCAGTGAGACACTCTAAGCATTGAGCTACAAGAACTCAGATGGTGAGTGAAGGTTACATATGTGTACAACCTGTAACCTTCTGATGACCAGTTAAACCCTCTAACCATTAAGCTACTGAGAGTAACAAACATACCAAATGTACTCCATGTATACGTAAAACTCATCATATCATTTGTGTTTTTTTTTCAAATGTACTCCATGCCAAGGTTGTGGTTATAATAAAAATGAGTTTAATGAAGACAACCAATGTGAATCTTGTCGTGGTGCTGGTGAAGGAAGGTCAGAGCTGTGGGGAAAAATTGTGACAGTTTTACATTAATGGTGATGGTGGTGGTGATGGTGGTAGTGATAATGGTGGTGGTGATGATAATGGTGGTGATGATGGTGACAATGGTGGTGGTGATGATGGTGATGTTGGTGGTAATGGTGATGATGGATTTGGAGGTGATGTTGATGATGGTAGTAGTGGTGATAATTGTGGTAGTGGTGATGATGATGGTGGTGGTCATGATGGTGGTGATGATGGTGATAATGATGATGGTGATGATGATGGTGGTGGTGGTAATGATGGTGGTAATGGTAATGGTGGTGATAATGACGATGGTGGTGATGGTTGTTTTTAATGTTGCAATTTTTAAATTGAAACTGCATGTATTTATTTTATTATGTGATTATAAGTAATCAAAGTTAACAGGGAGAATACCTGCTGACCAGCGGTATAGTTCTATTGCATGCTCAAATTGGGGTGGGGTGCTATGTCATATGATTTGCGCTCTTCACTTGCTTTGTTTGCCAATTATTTTTCTCGTTTTAATCAGATGTCCACCATGCAATGGTGAAGGCAGAGTCAAGTGCACTACATGACACGGTCATACCAAACTGAAGACCTTTATACAACTGACTGTTACATGGTAAGCACTGAGACATTATGGCATCATCATCAACATCATGTCATCGTCATCGCCGTGACATCGCCATCACCATCATCATGATGACATCATCACCATGACATTATCACCATGATCATCACCACCATCATCACCACCACCATCATCATTATCCCCACCATCACCATTATCATCATCATCATCATCACCACCACCACCACCACCACCATAACCACCCTCACCCTTATCATTATTATCACCATTGTAACTGTCGTGATCTTCATCACAATATGGTTTTGGTATTTTTTAGGATGAATCATGTGAAAGACCATGTTGTTGAAAGAACTCAGGGTGGTCCAAAAGACAAGGTCACTGGTGCATCAGGCATTGATATTTTTAAACAAGAATTACCTCGAGTAAGTTAATTTTCTTAGTGGAGTGTCATATCAAACCTTGGTTAGAACAGAAGCACATGTGAAATTATATATATATATATATATATATATATTCAAACAAATATTCAAAAGTTCAATCTACAGACATGGTGTTTCGCTGTGCTACAGCTCATCAGTGTAGCTTGGAACAATCTGAATGACTTTCATCAATTACTTATACACATGCGATCGTCGGTGACAACCGCATGTGGGACAGCATCGGTGAAGTACATTCAGATAGCGTGAAGTGCGCATGGGCCCAGAGTGCTCAAACTTCCACAAGGGTAGTGAGCGTTGCATTATCGCTAAAGGTACCCACGGCAACTTCATATATATTATATATATATATATATATATATATATATAAGTGAGTTATGGTTCACGAAATGTTAGAGAGTGCTCAATACCATATAGATAGAGCAAAATACAAAGTATAAAGTATAGTTTTACCTTAAAGTCTTCGCTACCAGAGGTTTCACCCGTTTAGGGTGAAACCTCTGGTAGCGAAGACTTTAAGGTAAAACTATACTTTATACTTTGTATATATATATATATATATATATATATATACTGATGATGACAATTACGATCACAGTAACAAGTCAACGATGTCAGGATGTCATATTGTCACAATGATCACGGCATGGTGATGATGTCACAAGGATAATGTCACGAGGATAATGTCACAATGATGATGTCACAAGGATGATGTCACGAGGATGATATCACGGTAATGATGTCACGATGATGATGTCACGATGTCACGATGATGTCACAATGATGATGTCACGACGATGATGTCACGATGATATCATCATGATGATGTCATGATAATATCACAATGATCTCACAATTATGTCATGATGGTGATGCCATGATGATGATGATGATCTCATGTGATGATGTCACAAAGGATGATGTAATATTGTCGTAGTCTAATCTGCACTAATTTTCTTTAAGGTCTGGCCCATAACAACTTTCTTTGATAAAGACATCAACATGGCCTCCCAGGCCATTGCAACTGAACATGGCAATGCTTAATAACCAAAGGAAAGAATTTTTATGCAGGTACTGAGCGAACCAACCAACCAACCAACTAACTAACTAACTAACTGACCAACCAACCAACTGACCATCCAACTAACCAACTACTAACTGACCAACCAACCAACTAACTGAGCAACCAACCAACCAACCGATCAACCAACCAACTGACCAACCAACCAACTGACCAACCAACCAACCAACTGACCAACCAACCAACCAACTGACCAACCAACCAACCAACCAACCAACCAACTAACCAACTAACTGACCAACCAACCAACCAACCGACCGACCGGCCAACCAACTGACCAACCAACCAACTAACCAACGTACATGGGCGTATTGATTTTGGAAGACCCGGGGGGTACCAACACCGCTGCCAAACGTTTGCGCATGCGTGAATTCGCTGAGTAAACATTGCAAGAGAAGTGGGAACTAGCCGTGGCGACAACAACCAGACAGTGAAGACTAAGTAAGACTCGACTATTCATTTGTTTTTAAAAAAAGAGTAAAGAAAATTACGAAAGGGTGAATTCAGAATATGTTACAATATTGACAAGGAAGCCATGCACAAATTACCTACCTTATCTTTTTGGTAGTATGCTTATAATTTTAACTTTTGTGTCGGACTCTCGGACCAGTCCAAATATTTCAGTGTTTTCCCGCTCTTTTTCCGAGGTCGAGCTTGGACGTCGCACATGCGCAAAACGTTTGGCAGCGGTGTTGGGTCCACCATATTTTGACCGAGTCGTCCCCAGGCCCCAGATAACGAAAACTCGTCTGCCCGCGCCCGCCCGCCCGGCGCCTGCCGCCAAACTCATAACTCTATAAAATCAAGCTAGCTAAGAGTGGTGTTCAAGTTTTTTGATGGATTCTTCAACTTTCTTAAGGTATACTGTATTTATACATTTAATATTTTGACACAACTAGAACAAGCCACACGGAGTACCAATACAATATTATTATTCATATGGACATGGCAGACCACATTATTGTACTTAGATTTATAGTTCAAACAAGAAGGAAACGAGCGCGGTTATGAGAATGGTCAGCAAAGTCATTAATTATATTAGTTATGTTATTTTTCATAATTACATTTGTAATTTCACGCTCAATGTTCAAAATGGCAATATCAAGAAGCCTCTGCTGTCCCATTGAAGCCCGGAGGTACGACTTGATTCTTCGAAGGGCGGAAAAAGATCGCTCAGCACTGCAAGACGTGGCAGGAATTGCACCAAAAGTGTTGGCCAGGTCAGAAAAACACGGGAGGATTTTCATTATGCCATCTTCGTGAAGCCAATGAAGTAGGTTTGGTGTTGAAGAGAGTGCGCCGTTGCTGCACTTGCTCTCGCCCTGTTCTATCAAACTTGCCAGAATCTTCCGTTCAGACAACAGTCGACCCTTTTCGCTTTACTTTATTTAACCACATTCTTCTCTCCCGAATCACATTCACAATCAATACACAAAGGACACATTCACAACTGATTATCTACCCAACAGTGAACAGTCCCATTTACTAACATTTAATTGGCTAATGGCTAATCCCTTATTAATCAACAATTGAACAATACTATTATACTATATGTGAAGCATGTTATGATGTTCACACTCTGTCATTACAAGCATTAAACTAATCAACTATTATTATTAAATATCCCCGTTATTTCCGACACCGGCTGCCGTTGCGTTGCGTGTTTTGTCACCTTTTGTCTGTGAAGGCATGCCGCCTGAGGTCTGTTTCATACCTCGAAGTTCTGTCGAGTTTAATCCGTCGCATTTAATGCGACCAATTTTATTCGACGGAAATGCGACGTCTGAAGTCTGAACTGATTTTATTTGATGTGTGGAATTTAATTCGACGCAGTCACGCAGTCGAAATTGTGCGACAAACTCTGTCGCATAATTCGACGGAAATACAGTCGAATGAAAGACATTAATTGGTATAATTGCTCTTTTTATTCCACAACCAAAAGAAAGTCTGGTCGACCGAAGGTTTTCCGTTAATGTAAACTTCAAATCGGAGTATCGAATTTAGGAACATAATATGATACTTGGCAACGAACTTCCGATCCGCGCGGCGCGAATGAGAATGTGTGATTGCGTGCGCGTTTGTAAATAACAAGACGTTTTCAAACGTATACACTATTTGACGAAATAACCGAGTAAACATTCTTCCCAAAATGACCCGACTGAATTGACCAAAAATGAACCGACTGGGTGTGGCAGGAACGTCGACTGGGGGGTCCGTGGACCCCCCGGCCCCCCTTCCCGTACGTCCGTGCCAACCAACCATCCAACCAACCAACCAACCAACCAACCAACCAACCAAACCCGGCAAACTTCAAAGCGGTTAACAATCAAGCTACTATTCATGCGATTCATGATTCATGCGACTACGATTCAAGCCACGATTCACCAACCAACCAACCAGAAATCCCTTGTCTAATTTACAAATCATTTCTTTCATGGCTGGAAGCAAGATGAATATCGATTTTGGGTTTATGGCAGTAGCCCCAGAAAGGTCTTTGCTCCATATTATCCCCAGCAGTGTTGCTGGTGCTGCGCCATCTTGTAAACCTGGGAACTAACTGTATTACTTTACCTTGGGGACAATTATACTGCAGTATTTCAAACAACGAGTTTTTCATAGACAATAAATCCAGCACGTTACTCATTATCATTCAGACGAATAAATAAAGAATATCGATGCAATCTTTTGTAAGCCCATCGTCAAAAAAAAAATTGTTATTGTCTTAGCGGGTGTTTATATGGAGGCGAGCCAGGCCGGGTACACGCGTAAGAATCTCACAAGTTGTTACAGCATTGTTGCCTGAACAATGCTGTAACAACGTTATTATCATGTGTGAACAACCCTGATGAATTAACAATATTGTTCATTGATTCATCATGTTACAGCTTCATGAAACAACAGCAGTTGTCCACGCATGTTGAAACAACTGAAGGAAGTGTTGATACACCAGTCATGTTCACAATTGTTGTAACATTGTTGTTCAGCCTTGTTACTTCATCATGCTGTTACAACATGTTGTATCATGTGCGAACAATATGAAGGTCCGTTCTGGTCAAAATTACTTTAATTATTTTTGTTGAACAAACAATCATTTTTTAGGTTGCGAGATTTAATATTTAATAAATTAGCAATTATTTTTGTGATATATCACAATTATTTTTATCAGCTCGAAAATATTTTGTGATGTATTATAATTATTTTTATCAACTCTAATTAATATTATGTATTTTAATTAATATTATGTGTCAGAATTAATATTATGTCAGAATTAATATTATCTGTCAGAATTAATGTTATGTGTCAGAATTAATATTATTATCAGAATTAATATTATCTGTCAGAATTATCAATTATTGGACGAGTCTGAGCAAAATATCATGATTTGTCATTGGTGAGCTACTAGTTATTAATAACTGGTAGCGAGACACTGACAAATCATGATATTTTGCGATAGACGAGTTCAATAATTGATTTATCATTCATAAAATAGTTAAAAATCTGAAATGCCTGAAGTTAGAGATCGCCACTCTTCTCTGTGTCTTCGGCATACTAAAATCTTCGTAAAACTTACTTTTTGTTGGCACGAGTGTTGCTTTTTATCTCACTAAATCTTCCTTTTAACTATTTCTTTTCTGAAGTACATTGTCGTTATGAACGCTTCTAAATACTCTCGATTATTTCCTCGGATACCTGAAGAACTAGCCGCCATGTTTACGAAAATGATTTGCAGTCAAGCAGCGCCATTGCTATTGCGCATGCTCATAACATTATTTGCAAGAAAAAAATTATTTGCACTCAGTTATTTGCAGGTGAATTAACCAATCAGAATGCAGGATAGAAACGAAATGAATGATAATTAATATTATCTGTCAGAATTAATATTATCTGTCAGAATTAATATGGTGTTTCGGAATTATCTGCCATATCCCAGAATACGTCGCGGTACTAGATCGTGTTAGACCAATGACATGAAGTATTGGCTATTGAAACACTAAAATGGCCGATGGCAAGTCGACGTGGAAGAGTTTTTCGTGAGAGAAATGAGCGTGGGTTTTCTCTTTTTATTCAAAATTTAAAGGGCGTCATTAGCTTATTCTTGTTTAACAATGATACTCAGCTAAGAACGGAGTCTTTAATCGAAACAAGACAACGATTACTAGATGCATCAGGGACTTTGTCGTTCTTGGTTAATGACTAATGACTTGGCTTCTGGTGCGCCCAATCCTACTGGAATACCAACGCATGCTATCCAGGAACCGCTGCAAGTTCTGAGGAATTCTTTGACGCAACTGATTAACATAGTTTCTTCTTTGATCGAAAGTAGACCTGATTCTGACTATTTGGACAATCTTGATGTTGCTTACGCTGCGCCGACCGTGATACAGCAAGGTCAAGGACCAGGCCGTAAACGATTTGACATATCGAAAGATCAGCTGGAACACTTAAGGTCTCTGTTTTTCTCGTGGAAAAAAATTGCTAGTCTCCTTCATGTGAGCATTTCCACCCTGCAACGTCGAAGAAAGGAGTTTAATCTCACTGATGAATTTGAGAACTATTCAGATATATCGGACAATGAATTAGACCAAATTTATGCAAGCATTGTCGGACGTCCAAACGAATGGCCATCCACACCGGATATAGGAAGAAGAAGACTCATTGGGGCCTTGAGAAGTAGGGGCTTGCGTGTGCAAAGGTGGAGAATTAGTGACTGTTTGCATCGTGTGGACCCAGTTGGAACTGCTTTGCGCTGGCGAATGGCTATACACCGCAGGAAATATTTTGTTCCAATGCCAAATAGCCTGTGGCATATAGACTCTGGGCATAAATTAGTCAGATATAAACTAGTTACTCATGTGTGCGTTGATGGAAAGACCAGGGCAATGTTGTATGTCTCCTGCTGTAACAACAACAAGGCTGATACTGTACTTGGCTTATTTAAACAGGCTGTTCAGAAATGGGGACTACCATCACATGTTCGATGTGACCATGGTATGGAGAACTATTATGTTGGGGCATATATGATAGAGCAACAGGGTGCAGAAAGGGGAAGTATCATCACTGGATCATCAGTCCATAATTCAAGAGTTGAGAGGTCTCATCGTGATATATATTCAGGAGTGCTAGTTTTTTATGCACGCATATTTGAAGAACTAGAAGATGATAGTGTCCTGGATGTTTTGGATGATGTCCACATGTACAGCTTACATCATGTTTACATTCCTCGCATAAATAACTCGTTAGAGGAATTTGTGAATCAAATGAATAATCGTCCAGTTTCCACTGAACGAAACCAATCCCCATTGCAAATGTGGGAAAAGGGAATGTTAGAGAACATTCACTCTGGACATACTGCCCTCTCACTAGCAGAAATCGAGGACTTGGGAGTGGATCTAAATGGTGTATTAACAATTGAGGAGGAGGATTATCAAGTCAATGTTTCACCTCCATCAGTTGAATTGTCTGGTGAAGAAATCGAGCAGCTCCCTGACCGTGTCTTAAATGATGAAAATCGTGGTAAAACTATCTTTTGTCAAGCAGGTGATATGATTGATGGATTTTTGAACTCTGTATAACAGACAGCAAAAAATTAAACTGATACCAATACACTGTATGTTATACTGTACCATAAACAAAATTGTGCAGCAAGTATTACATTATAGATGAGTATAATAATAAACTTTAATGAGTAACATGTCATGAATATTAATGATGAGACTAGCTTTCTGTAGTCTAATACTGGTACCAGTGTTTTGAATACAGTACTTGCCAACAAAGTCATATGATTGCAACAGATATGAAAATACCACAATGAGCTGCTTATTATATTTGGTGTACACATTCTATAATAATTCTACATGCAGCATTTTTAGCCAACCCAGGGGACCAATTGAGACCTTATGATGTGGCATCAGTCCCCCCTCTCCCACACACAAATCGACCCATGCATGTGATGTCATCAGGTGCCTAAATCAATAATTTGCCCTGGACCCCACAATTTCTCTCAGTGGCCCTGGTCATACATGGAGAGAAGAACATTCCCAGCATTGAAAACTAGCACAGAACTAGAGTGGTTATGGCAAAAAGTGGCTGATTAATAAAAATTCTATAACTTAAAAAAAAAAGGAAAAAGATTTTTTCAAAAAAAAATATTCAAATTAGTCTATTTATTACCCACTCATCTATTAAGAAAGTTTTAATGAAAAAAGAAAATTGGGGCTACCTTTTTCAAAATAAATTAGATTGAAGGGTAATTATCAAACAATTGAAATGTCATTGTTGCCATAGCAACCACTTTAATTTGGTAGGAATTTTTAATCTGAGGATGTTGTTCTATGCATAACATTCAGTTTTATTCTAAAATATTTATGCACATTGTATCAGGTCTTCCTAGATGGTCAAAAGATACCCCTCTGTTATTTTACTGTCTAACACCAGATGATTTTACTCATCAAGTGAGAGCCACTGACCAGGAGGAAAGGGTTAAACTTGTATTTTCCACTTTTCAAGAAACTGTATGGTGCCACCTTAATAGAACATAAGAAAAACAAAGTACAAGTAGCAATTCTGTAATGAAAATGATTGCCTCAGGAAAGATTGGACTTCACCTCAGCCTCACAAGCACGGTATAATTATAAACATCACCATTAATTTTACAAACTTCCCAAAAAATAGAACAATGTTTAACCATTAATATAAAGGAATTTAAGGAAAGGCTGAATAAAACCATCTGACCAAGAAATTTTTCTCACTTTAATATTTTAAATTCAACATTTTATACAATGAATATACTCAACATGCATCAACTTGTTAGCATGTTTATATAATTAGAATTACTTTATATAAGTACACAAGTTATGAATTCTTACTAACATCTTAGAATCATTGTCAAAATGGCAGAGTTCACCTGTAACACTTATCACAACTCATGTGTTTAAAGATGTTTTCAAAGCAATTAAATTACAATTTTAACAGGAACTACATAAAAATACCATGAATGTAAATGTAATATCCATAACAAAAATGTATCTACCAAGATCATAAATATGATACACTGTAGTATTATAGTGTCAACAGACAACAGTAATAACAGTAAGTGTAACATTAATCCTTACCAAAGTATGACTGTGAGAATGCTAGGTCATATAAAGCAAGCAACCTTTCTTGTGTGGGCAATGGAAACTGATTGGTGGCTCTCGGTA
Source organism: Paragorgia papillata (assembly GCA_035771165.1). NCBI lineage: Eukaryota > Metazoa > Cnidaria > Anthozoa > Scleralcyonacea > Coralliidae > Paragorgia > Paragorgia papillata. Next base: position 5,696,885 of record JAWNZC010000087.1, read on the forward strand.
GCTCTAACAGATTCCCACAAGTGTGAGCTAAAGGCACAAACCCTTAGTTAGTAAAAGCGATCTCCACGCTCTCCATAGCACCGTGAAGCACGCTGGTGATTTATACGATCGAGCTAACAGCGTATAGAATAAATAAGATATAATTTAGTTGCAATGGATAATGGATATACCGGGCGGGAAACGTAATTTAAAAATAAAAATCAATGCCTTCAAGTTCGGTGCGCTCTAAGACTAAGCACGAAATGACCCAACCAATGTGCGATACGACCAATCCAAGATGCGCGAACATTTGGCGAACTGTTTAGAAAGTCAGTCCTTCTCACCATTTCCCAGACAACCCGAGTCTAAAGCTGTCAAATTTCGCAAAGAGTTTGCCTTTCATGCGATTGAGTTGTTTTGCCATTGTCTCATGCCAGAGGCACGGGATGATATGATCGAGTGCAACTTGAAATGCGAGAATCTAGAGACATTCCCAAATGAAGACGAATGGCAGTGTAGAGATTGTCGGCCTCCAAGCCCAAAGCGATCCAAACATTTATAAACGATTATAACAGTTGAAACGTTTTAACAGAACTAATGTTGTGATATACATTTTTCAGTAGTGTTTTTTTTTATCTTTTACATATTTGGTCATAAACGATTATACCAGTTGAAACTTTCTTGACAGAACTAATTTTGTATATACATTTTTTAGCGATGTTTATTTATCCTTGTAGTTGTATACATATTTTCCATTTGGTAACTTTCTAGTTTTTTGTAGTACTTACTGTATTGTTGTATGTACGTCAACGAACCAAATTTTCGAACTTTGAAAATGTCGCCCAACAATGTTTTCTATTCGCTATTGCAACACAATAAGCTCGACTGTGTGGGGTTTATAAGTGGCTTTGGATATGAAAATTAATGAATGTAACATATTCATCGTTTTCTAGGTTGTTTTGGGTATAAAAACAGTTTAAAAAGGGGGGTCCAAATCCGCTAAAGGGGGTCCAAATCTACTGGGGGGGTCCAAATCCGCTGTGACACCGGATCCATTCTTTGCGAGGGCCACCCAAATCTACTGATTCTTCTCCCATGAAGTCTACCTGGAATGTCTTTGTAAAGTCATCAATAAATTGAAACTCACTGAATGTTGTTTCCATAATGTTATCCCTGTCCACAGTAATGCAATTTATGTCTCCATCAATGGTTTCCTCATGACTAGCGACATCAAGCATTCTTCCAGAGACAATTTCCTGTTGCAGAAACCTTATGACTTCAATTGGATGGATTAGATTCAAACGTTTTGCAGTATTGATTATAGACTGAATGTCAATAAGGCACTTTAACTGGGTGGGGTTTGAGGAAGGTACATCAGACACAGACAACTCATGAGTAGATTCTGCAGGGATACCATCATCAACATTAGGGATATTAGTTCCTGAGCTAGTTCCTGAACTGAGTAGAGTGAGAGATGATGGTTCAGCAGGGACTGTGAAGTCACAGTTTATATCATTGGTACTGTTGGTAAGATCTACAACTTCACTGGTATTTACATTGGTAACTGGAACCACTGGAGGCAGAGTAGATGTTGGTAAAATAAAAATGTCAGTATGTTCTGACACCTGGCTGAGGTCATCTTCCGGAAACATGTCATCAGCAGGTTCACGTTTGGGTTCATACAACGGCCGCAAATATATGCAGCCAGAAGGTGCAATGGACTTACGCAAAAGTTTGGCATCTATCTTCTTACCGGTTGGGATGTTCGGTCGTAATAATGTACCAGAGGAGTTTTTCATAATTTCAAAGCCGACTCCTTCTAAAGAACCACAAAGCAAGGTTGCTAATTCTTTTTCCAACAGTTGGGCATCCCAATATCGATTTATATCAAATCCGGTAATGACTCTTCCATTTTTCTCCAGTTCGACTTTTTCAGTTTTCGTAGGTATTCGGTCACTCGCCATTTTAACCACGACAACATCTCGCGTTACGGTGTCAGATGCCAATGGTCGACCAGCCGATCGTGAACGTCTGGTATTGTTCTGCGGAGCTGGACAGGGCCGCACTCGTGTACTTGTTGAAGTTGGTTGGTATCGCCCACTCGCCCAGTAGTTGATCTTGATCTTTGTGCAGCAGCAGCAGCAGCAGTAGGAAATCTTCTCTGCAATTCATTTAAACTAGAATTAACACTAGCAGGTACCGGAGAAACGTTAGCCCGTGGATTGTCGATCACCTTGGTAATTTCGTTGATACTATTGATTGCATTTTGTGCAATCTTTCTTAGCTCTTCTTTCATCGACAAGTCAATTTGGTCAGCCATGTTTTTTTCGGGCGCCCAAAAACACGGTAAATAGTAAGTACTTCATGTTATGGGATATAATGCATCAAACCTAATCCTAGTACCGCAAAGTATTCTGGGATATGGCAGATAATTCCGAAACACCATAATATTAATTCTGACAGATAATATTAATTCTGACAGATAATATTAATTCTGACACATAATATTAATTCTGACACATAATATTAATTAAAATACATAATATTAATTAGAGTTGATAAAAATAATTATAATACATCACAAAATATTTTCGAGCTGATAAAAATAATTACTAATTTATTAAATATTAAATGTCACAACCTAAAAAATAATTGTTTGTTCAACAAAAATAATTAAAGTAATTTTGACCAGAACGGTCCTTCATACGAACAACGTTGTTGGCTAGAAAAATGTGCTGTTAGAACAACTTGTTCATGACTGTTGATTTATCCGTGAACAAGTTGTTCGAACTATAAGTGAACAACTTGTTTATGGGGTGCAGCACAACATTGTGTGTGTATTTTTACGCGTGTACCCAGGCTAGCTCGCTTTGCTGAGATCGTGCTTGTGCTATTATTTCTTGTTAATTTTCATCTTGTGTTTATATGAGAGCCGAGCCAGCCCACCTAGCTGAGATCTCGCTTTGTGAGACCGAGATCTCGGTTACCCGGGCTGGTTTTTTTCAACAATTCACAAGTTCCGCTTGTTCATATTTAAAACAATGAGACTTCGTGTCTTACCAGAACTGGTAAATTACGCAATTAGCACAGAATAAAGAATATCGATGCAATCTTTTGTAAGCCCATCGTTAATAAAAAGATTAGCTAACCCACGAAAGCGTTTTCACGAAGACTAATTAATTTATTAAGTCTTCGCTATGATCACGAAACACACGAACAACGTTTTGATGTTCTATTTCAGTTCCTTTCAGCCCTATTTATTCACACAGTCAAGCAAACGAACGCGTATCGAAGCGAGTTCAATAGTTTTTCAGCCCAGTTTGCCGAGATGAAAACGATTACATGGACATTTTCATGCCGGTTAACCGGGCCAGCCCGCTTGCCATGTAATCGCCCCCCTTAAAGTGCATTAAGTGCATATATCATCTGAATACGTTCTACATAGGGCAAACAGTTGTTCAGTGAAATATATTTTTTTGATTGGAGCTATTCTTCAATGGGTTTTTTTGGCGATTCGCATTTCTAGTATGGTAATGAGACGACGTCTATGTAGGCATTTGGCTTTCTTTCTCTTTTTGGCAAGATAAACTACCTGAGAATGTTTGTGGAAAAACTCATACAATATGGAACATGTTGTTCAAACACACCATTAATGGAAGAATTGGGTCATGTCACTCCTGCAAATAAATATTGTGTAGATAATGATGACTACTTTGACGTCATCTCATTACCATTTTGAAAACAAAAATCTCTATTAAAGCAATAAAGGTTGCTCTAATCTAAAACATATTTCGTTGTTCAACTATTTGCCAAAGGTACACCGTATTTAGATGATAAGGTCAACATACTCGTTCGTCAACCTCGTCTCCATGACCATTTGTCGGGGCTGGGCCAAGATGGCGGCCAAAAACAAAATGGCGGGAACAAATGGCCCTGGCACAGGCTGCAAAAAATGAGCCATATTTTGACTCATTTTTTACTCGGACCCAGTCTTCACTAAGTTTATCGCGCCTAGTCAGGCTCAATTTTTTCTGAATATTTAGTTCAGCTTGACTGACCCAAACTGAAAACAATCAAAACATTCATTTCCAAATACATTGTCGAATTATTAAAATAAATACACTTTTAATAAATATCTGTAAATGCTTAGTATTTATCATTTGCTTCACCGTTGTACCAAATTCGCAAGAAACTGGATTGCCGTTGTCTGGCCGGGCCGCCTTGTTTTCGTGAGTTTTCGGTGGATTCAATTCAGCGTTTTGAGAAACATTTAGGCTTCGTTTAGTCGAGAATTCTTGTTTGAAAAAAGCCTGCTTCTCAATGGCCAAACACGTAAATTCTACCCTGTGGTGTACTTTCCTTTCGCAGCCAAAATACTTTTTGACTTTGTTCACCAAGTCTTTCGTTCGCCCGATTTAGAAAACACACTGAATTGCCATCCCAACATATTTATTTTGTTGTTAATCGTACAATTTATAATTTACATTATTAGGTAAATTAGCATAATTAAATTAATTTGCGTAATCGTGATGACGTTCACGACTCACGTGATATTAAAAACTCCAAAGTTTATCGTTCGACAGTAAACCAACATGCAGTCTGACAGCCAGTGAAAGGAAGGTTGGAACCTTCAGTTTGTGATAAAAAAGTCAAAACTTTAAGATGTAGTTACGAATTGAAGTCAGAATGCAGTCCGAGTGTTTTTAAAGTTTAGTTCATAAAGATTCTTCGTCGTTCTTCTTCGTCGCTCGCTCGTTTTTGGCTGTTCGCTTGGAATCGAAAGTCGCTTTGAAATACTGGCTGACTGCAATGTTGAAAGTGTGTTGTTCGAGTATGAAGACGAAAATTCTTGTAGTATTAAAGCCATTTGTAACTTTTTTCAAAGACATGACACGATTAGGTTGGCATGTGGAAAATATTTGACTAAAGGGTATATATAACGACTTGTAGTTGTTTTTTTTAGTATAGTTGGACAACAGAAGAAAGACAGTTTAGTGTCAAAAGGTTTCAGCTTTTCTGTCTTCTCGTGGTATGTTTTTCTATATATAAGCTTACTTCTATATAGTTTCATTTAGTGATTTAAAATACTGTGTTCTCAAGTTTGTCAATGTCGGTATGTTTTGCCGACCGTTTTAAACTGTTTTCATACGTCGTTGAGCAATAATACTTTAAAACTTTATTAATGTCGCTCGTAAATTTTGCTTTGTCATAGTTTTTCCAGCTTTTCTTTTAAAATTCGCTATTTTCACATGCAGTTGTCAAAACCCATTTGGATAATAAAACTCATTTGCATCCCCGTAGCTCTCTGCTAGATATATTTGTTCTGTGGCAAGCGAAATAGTTATAAAAATCGATCAATTTTAAATGACAGAATGTAAAACTTTTTTGTTTTTGTTTTTAAATCCACAGCGGTCCGTATCGGGGTCCGTATCGTAGGATATGGACCGCTCGCTGGCCAATCCAGTGTTTCCACAATGAAATGGCGAAATTTCCTTTTCCGGTCTTAAAAATTCCTTTAATTTCCTTGAAATGAGAATGTAATTTCCTTGAAATTTCCTTCAAATTCCTTGATTAACAGAAGGTAATTTTTTATAGTATTGTCGTGTTTTAGTCTGCCAAGTCTCAAAACTCCATCAGATTTTACATCAGATGTAACAATCGCAAGCTTAAAGGCTTAAAGTTATTAAACACAGCTAGCAATGCATTCTGGGAAGGTGTTAGATTGGCTACTAGGCTCAGGCCCCGGGATCGCGTAACGCCATAACATTTCTTCAAACTTTCTGATTTTTAATTTTTCCTACCTTGAGCACTTTTCTTTTATTTATTACTCGGGCTACCGCAGGTAGACGAGTCTAGGTTTCGCGATTATTTTTATTTTTATTATTATTTTTTTGCGACGCGTTATTAGTCTTTCATTATGTTCACAGACATAGTTATTGGGCAGTAATGTCGCTGGCAAGTATCTTGATATTATTATATACGCTTACAATCGCACACGCCGTTCATTAAGTGAACTTGCAGGTGACACTTTGTGTTTTCTATCGGAGAATTGGATTGTGTTTTGACTTTTGTCTGTGACCAATGTGTTTAATAGACTTTAGATCTTAGCACTGCATGTGACAACCTGCGCATGTATATGATTGTAAAACACCTTCACCTACTATATATAGCACTGTGATTTTGCAGTAGCCCGAGTGAACTCCTCACCAGGCGTCTTGTTTATTTTAACCAATTCAAAAACAGTAAAGTGCAAGTTAAAATGTTAAACATTCATAAATCTTAAAATGAATCTTAAACAGTACACTGTACACTAGTACACTACCTGTGACAGTGTGACTAACAGTACAGTTAGTACACCATGTCACCATAACTGCATATCATAGTCATACATTCATACTAAGCAAGTAAGCATACTTGGCAAGAAGTGTAAAGTAAACTACGTCTAAATGTTGAAAGATCTTAAATCTTTTCCAACAACTTAAGAATAAAACTGCTTTACAGTTTACACGTCATGTGATGTGCCAGTTGGGGGTACTTCATATAAGAATAATATAATATTTTCAAGTTGGGACTCGAACAAACTACCAAAAAATACAAAAGTTTGACATTTGAAAATATTGTTTTACTTTTAGCAAAATTTCCTTAGATTTCCTGAATTTTCTTAGATTTCCTTGAATTTTCCTTCATCCTAAAAAATTCTTTTTTACAGTCAAATTTCCTTGAAACAGGAAATTTCCTGGAAAGTGGAAACACTGCGTCGCACATGCGCAAAACGTTTGGCAGCGGTGTTGGGTCCACCATATTTTGACCGAGTCGTCCCCAGGCCCCAGACAACGAAAACTCGTCTTCCCGCGCCCGCCGCCAAACTCTGCCGGAAGGCCTGTGTCAATGTAGTTGCATTTTTCGCAACTGGTCCCGGTTTGGTCTTAAAATGTATATATTCTACACTCGAATTTTCCTTCACCCAAAATCCTTAGAACATGCTATGTAACAATCTCGTACCCAGAGCCTGCGATCCTTTTGGTCATTACCAAGGAACGGAGGCTCTGGGGAACTCCGATGAAACTTGTCATCTGATTGGTTAGTTTTAAAACAGTAAAATTTCAAATAATGTGCACGTTGCTAACTTGTTTAAGCGATTTCTGGACGTTCTGTAACACATAATTATACAAGACAGACCCAAATACAATTGAACACATGAAATAATTCAAAACAGCAAAAATCCCGACAATTTACAAGTTAAAACTATTATTATTCTCGCTTCGTCGCCAAACAAACATACATCGTCTGACTCGTCTCGTATTTCTTCGCAGTTTCGTCTCAGAACTTTAAAATTATATTAGAGAATACAAGGTCGATGTAGTTTAGCCAAAATTCCTGACAGAAAGAACAATTCCTTACCTGAGGGGCTGAGCCGATCACTGCCGAGTGCCGACGGCGACGCGGACATATAAAACACTCGTCAAATCGTCCGGTTGACGATTCAGAAAAAAGCTAAGAAAGACCATTTGTATCACAACGCTTTGTCAAGAGCTTTGTAAAACATACTGGGCCATTCTTTATCGGTCAACAAATATTTCCCTGGTCTTCGAACAAGCTAAAGATCGTCGATGACAGTAACAAATTTTAGGGAACTGGGAACCAGAGGACTGGAAACAAAAACACAATTTTGGGGTCTTTTTCATCGGAGTTTCCCAGAGCCTCCGTTCCTTGGTACAGACCAAAAGGATCGCAGGCTCTGGGTACGAGATTGGCTATGTAATCGAGTGAAATGCCCAATATTACTTATAATATACCCAATTCTCTCCTGGCATTACCACCTTATTATATATACAGAACTCCCGATCAAGCTCTCGGCAACGCCCTCCGTGGCTCAGTGGTCAGAGCATTGCACTAGAATCGCAAGGTCGTGGGTTCAATTCCTGCCGGAAGGCCTGTGTAGTTGCATTTTTCGCAACTGGTCCCGGTTTGGTCTTAAAATGTATATATTCTACACTCGAATTTTCCTTCACCCAAAATCCTCTAAAAAATCAAGCTAGCTAAGAGTGGTATTCAAGTTTTTTGATGGATTCTTCAACTTTCTTAAGGTATACTGTATTTATACATTTAATATTTTGACGCAACTAGAACAAGCCACAAGGAGTACGAATACAATATTATTATTCATATGGACATGGCAGACCACATTATTACTCGGGCTACCTGTGGTAGACGAGTCTAGGTTTCGGCTCCGTTATTTTTATTTTTTTGTCTATGTTGAGCTATCATTACCTTCAAATTATGAAGCTTAACCACTATTAAAACCATCATCTGATTGGACAACCTTTTAAAACGAATCCTCACCCCCATACCACCCCCCGGTAATCACGCCCCCCGAAACCCTAAACCTAATCACAACCCTCCGGAAAAATGCCATCTTCGTGAAGCCAATGAAGTAGGTTTGGTGTTGAAGAGAGTGCGTCGTTGCTGAACTTGCTCTCGCCCTGTTCTATCAAACTTGCCAACAGTCGACCCTTTTCGCTTTACTTTATTTAACCACCTTCTTCTCTCCCGAATCACATTCACAATCAATACACAAAGGACACATTCACAACTGATTATCTACAAAACAGTGAACAGTCCCATTTACTAACATTTAATTGGCTAATGGCTAATCCCTTAATCAACAATTGAACAATACTATTATACTATATGTGATGCATGTTATGATGTTCACACTCTGTCATTACCAGCATTAAACTAATCAACTATTATTAAATATCCCCGTTATTTCCGACACCGGCTGCCCTTGCGTTGCCTGTTTTGTCACCTTTTGTCTCTGAAGGCATGCCGCCTGAGGTCTGTTTCATACCTCGAAGTTCCGTCGAATTTAATCCGTCGCATTTAATGCGACCAAATTTATTCGACGGAAATGCGACGTCTGAAGTCTGAACTGATTTTATGTGATGTGTGATGTGTCGAATTTAATTCGACGCAGTCACGCAGTCGAAATTGTGCGACAAACTCTGTCGCATAATTCCACGGAAATACAGTCGAATGAAAGACATTAATTTGTATAATTGGCATAATTGCTCTTTTTATTCCACAACCAAAAGAAAGTCTGATCGACCGAAGGTTTTCCGTTAATGTAAACTTCAAATCGGATTATCGAATTTAGGAACATCATTTGATACTTGGCAACGAACTTCCGATCCGCGCGGCGCGAATGAAAATGTGTGATTGCGTGCGCGTTTGTAAATAACAAGACGTTTTCAAACGTATACACTATTTGACGAAATAACCGAGTAAACATATTAACTTTTTTTCGTTGTTTTTTATTCTTCTTTCTTTTTCTCATTCTTCTTCCCAAAATGACCCGACTGAACTGACCAAAAATGCACCGAGTGGGTGTGGACCCCCCCGGACCCCCCTTCCCGTACGCCCGTGCCAACCAACCAACCAACCAACCAAGTAACGACATCCAACAAATCAACCAACTAACCAACCAAGCAATTGACCAACTCACTCACCAACCAAACAACTGACAAACCAAGCAACTGACCAACCCACTCACCAACCAACCATCTATCCAACCAACCAACCATCCAACCAACCAACCAATAATCCAAACAACAATCCAACCAACCAACCAACCATCCAAGGAACGACTGACCGACCAACCGACGGACTGACCGATCAATCAACCAACCATCCAACCATCCAACCATCCAACCATCCAACCATCCATCCAACCAACCAACCATCCAACCAACCAATCAACCAACCATCCAACCATCCAACCATCCAACCAAACAACCAACCAACCAACCAACAAACCAACCAACCAACCATCCAACCAACCATCCATCCATCCAACCATCCATCCAACCATCCAACCAACCAACCAACCAACTAACCAAACCCGGAAAACTTCAAAGCGGTTAACAATCAAGCTACGATTCATGATTCATGCGACTACGATTCAAGCCACGATTCACCAACCAACCAACCAACCAACCAGAAATCCCTTGTCTAATTTACAAATCATTTCTTTCCTAAGCGTCAAATTCTACGAGCTGTGCCGTGGCTGAAGTTTCTTATGGCTGGAAGCAAGATAAATATCGATTTTGGGTTTACGGCGGTAGCCCCAGAAAGGTCTTTGCTCCAGATTACCCCCAGCAGTGTTGCTGGGGCTGCGCCATCTTGTAAACCTGGGAAATAACTGTATTGATTTACCTTGGGGACAATTATACTGCAGTATTTCAAACAACGAGCTTTTTCATAGACAATAAATCCAGCACGTTACTCATTATCATTCAGACGAATAAATAAAGAATATCGATGCAATCTTTGTAAGCACATCGTCAAAACAAAGAATTGAAGATTGTTATTGTCTTAGCGGGTGTTTATATGGAGGCGAGCCAGGCCGGGTACATGCGTAAGAATCTCACAAGTTGTTACAGCATTATTGCCTGAACAATGCTGTAACAACGTTGTTATCATGTGTGAACAACCTTGATGAATTAACAGTATTGTTCATCATTGTTTCATCATGTTACAGCTTCATGAAACAACAGCAGTTGTCCACGCATGTTGAAATAACTGAAGGACGTGTTGATACACCAGTCATGTTCACAATTATTGTAACATTGTTGTTCAGCCTTGTTACTTCATCATGCTGTTACAACATGTTGTATCATGTGCGAACAACGTTGTTGGCTAGAAAAATGTGCTGTTAGAACAACTTGTTCATGACTGTTGATTTATCCGTGAACAAGTTGTTCGAACTATAAGTGAACAACTTGTTTACGGGGTGCAGCACATTGTTTGTGCGTTTTTACGCGTGTACCCGCGGGCTAGCCCGCTTTGCCGAGATCGTGCTTGTGCTATTATTTCTTGTTAATTTTCGTCTTGTGTTTATCTGAGAGCTGAGCCAGCCCGCCGAGATCTCGCTTACCCGGACTGTGTTTCCCCATGTAAACACGATTGACCGGGCTAGCTCGCCTACTCGGGCTGCCACTAAAAGCTTCGTACACTCGACAAAATTTGTTTTTATCAGCTTCTTTCGACGTATTAACAATTCACAAGTTCCGCTTGTTCATATTTAAAACAATGAGACTTCGTATCTTACCAGAACTGATAAATTACGCAATTAGCACAGAATAAAGAATATCGATGCAATCTTTTGTAAGCCCATCGTTAATAAAAAGATTAGCTAACCCACGAAAGCGTCTTCACGAAGACTAATTAATTTATTAAATCTCGCTATGATCACGAAACACACGAAGAACGTTTTGATGTTCTATTTCAGTTCCTTTCAGCACTATTTATTCACACAGTCAAGCAAACGAACGCGTATCGAAGCGAGTTCAACAGTTTTTCAGCCTGATTTGCCGAGATGAAAACGATTACATGGACATTTTCATGCCGGTTAACCGGGCCAGCCCGCTTGCCATGTAATCGCCCCTTTAAAGTGCATTAAGTGCATATATCTTCTGAATACGTTCTACATAGAGCAAACAGTTGTTCAGTGAAATATATTTTTTTGATTGGAGCTATTCTTCAATGTTTTTTTTGGCGATTCGCATTTCTAGTATGGTAATGAGACGACGTCTATGTAGGCATCTGGCTCTCTTTCTGTTTTTGGCAAGATAAACTACCTGAGAATGTTTGTGGAAAAACTCATACAATATGAACATGTTGTTCAAACACACCATTAATGGAAGAATGGGGTCATGTCACTCCTGCAAATAAATATTGTGTAGATAACGATGACTACTTTGGCGTCATCGCATTACCATTTTGAAAACAAAAATCTCTATTAAAGCAATAAAGGTTGCTCTAATCTAAAACATATTTCGTTGTTCAACTATTTGCCAAAGGTACAACGTATTCAGATGATAAAAAATTTGGGGTTATAACTCTTTCCTGTCCGAATCGGTCTTTGGTATTTTATTCTGGCTAACGCCAGACGATTTTATTCACCTCTGGGTAAGCCCTCGGACAGGAATCAGTTAAGGTCTTCCTTAAGGTTTGCAACGTCATTTCGGTAAAACGCTCTCAATTCGTCAGAATTTATGCCCCAAAAATAAAACAGATATCGCAGAGGCTATTAACTTGTAGAATACAATGTTGTCTTTGATTTTGCGATAAACACAAACCAATAATAGTTGTATTTAAATTAAAGACAGGGCTTCACTCGGGGCGACTCAATGAAAAAACGTTTTATATTGTTCGAAATCTTTCTCCGCAGTTTAATTCCGAATTAAATTTCCAGCAACATGTCAGCTGCGTTTTCTGATATGCTGATTTTATTGACGACCAAAGTTAAAAATGCTGTTTTTCAACCAACATTCAGACAAAATAAGTCAAAATCGAAACCAAGGAATGAATAAAAAAACCTTCACACCGTTTTCGGCTGGAAATTTATCTCGGAATCGAACTGCGAAAAAATGTTTTGAACAAAATGAAACGCTTTGTTCTTAAGTCGCCCCGAGTGAAGCCCTCTGGTTTTAATAATTGAAAAATTCACAACTATTATTGGTTTTGTGTTTATCGCAAAATCAAATACAACATTGTATTCTACAAATTAATAGCTTTTTAACGATATCTATTTTATTTTTGTGGCATAAATTGAGGAATTGAGAGTGCTTTACCGAAATGACCTTGCAAACCTTAATGAGGACCTTAACACTTTGAGGCCTGGACCTCTCCCTGTGCTGAATAAAATATCGTCTGGCGTTAGCCAGAATAAAATACTCTCGCGTTAGCTAGAATAAAAAACTAAAGACTCGTCTTCAGGCTTCAAAGTGCTAAAGAGATAGGTTTTAACACTTTGAGGCCTGGAGCTCTCCCTGTGCTGAATAAAATGATCTGGCGTTAGCCAGAATAAAATACTAAATGCTCGTCTTCAGGCTTCAAAGGGTTAATCCGTTCCATATAATAAAGCAACAATGCATTTTTAATTAAGGCTAGATAGTGCATTTTTATTCATACACTCACACAACGAGTACACTTATCAACATTAATTCATAATTTCGTTTCCTTCATGTTTTAATCTGCAACAACACTTTCAAGCAGAGGTGTTTTATTCTTATCTTTTGTGATGGCTTGCTTTGCTTTGCTAAAGAAGCCATGACAACATGTAGAACAATGTTCCAAGTCCTACAGAAAAAATAATAAAAATAAAAAAAACAAGCTATTACTACTCTAACACAAACTCGAACACGAACTTCAACACGAACACAAACACGAACACGAACTTGAACACGAACTCAAACACGAACTCAAACATGAACACGATCTCGAACACGAACTTGAACACGAACTCAAACATGAACACGAACACGAACTTGAACACAAACTTGAACTTGAACACGAACTTCAACTTGAACACGAAGTCGAACTTGAACACGAACTTGAACACGAACTTGAACTTGAACTTGAACACGAACTTCAACTTGAACACGAACTCGAACTTGAACACAAACTCGAACTTGAATTTGAACACGAACATGATCTCGAATACGAACAACACGAACTTTAACACGAACACACGATATTGAACACGAACACACAAATTTGAATACGGACTCAAACACAAACTCGAAGCGAAAGTCTCTAAATTTCACGTACCTGTCAGTATGCCAGTAATTGTTGAAATCATTTTCATTTGTTCATCCATATCGTAAACCAAACAGTAACCAATCTTATCACAAACTTTTTGCCAAATAACGCAATTTAAATCCACAACATGACCAAACAGTACTGGACCAGGAATATGAGCAAGCACTTTTGGTGAAAAATATTGTAAACCAAAAGCAAATGAAAGGTCTTCTGGACGTAAACATCTGAAATAATCCACAAAATATTGTAGTTCAACTGTTAATTGTTCAACCAGAGTTTAGTCTAGGTTATTAAAGTGCCCCTAACCTCGATAGTTTTTATTTTCTTACTTGGAAGAACTTTTAAAATGATAAAGTAACTTCTTTGGAAGATTTTCGCTTTGTTTTTGCGATATTTCATTTTGTTTGATAGGCAAATGTCCGGAATTTACGTCACACACGTCTAATGACTTATCGAAGAAATGTGTGTATCTCTTTCGTCCTCGAACGAAATCCTTTAAAATCGAGAAGTTTGGTGTTGTGGGAGAAACACGCACACATGTTATTCATACTTTAGTGTTTTTACTTGATGAACGCAAAGATACATAACATTCTCTGATAGGTCATTATGCATATGTGACGTAAATTCCGGACATTTGCATATCAAACAAAATGAAATATCGCAAAAACAAAGCAAAAAGGGAAAATCTTCCAAAGAAGTTACTTTATCATTTTAAAAGTTATTGTGGCTAACGACAAGCAATTTTGTTCATCTCTGCGGAAGCCGTCGAACAGGAATGAGTTAAAAAGTATTATAGATAAGCTTTCTGTTGACTCAGGCCTTCGCCAGAGCATAGATCAGTGCAATAACAACAAGCTGTTCGCTCACGTCATTTATAAACTAAGCAACTGATAAATTGAATCATGTAAGAATACAATGGCGAATCACGTTAATTTTACCAATTAAAAAATAAAATCAAGAATGTTCTCCGAATAGGGCACACCACATGCTGTTTAATGGCTGTCCCTCTCTTGAGAGATAGTGTGATATTTTGCAATCTCAATAGATTCCCTTGTTCTTCGCGTGAAGTATTGCTTGTTGCTGGCTAAGAGTGACGACTCTTCTCACTTAACGCGATGGTCATACTTCCAAGCGTGTTTGGCAACAGCATGCAGATTTATCATGTTGGGCTTTTATGCAACATGTCTTGTGCTCCTTCAGGCGAGTTGAGTGATTCCTTCCCGTTTCCCCGTGTATACCAAGCCACATTCACAAGGAGTTATGAAAAGTGTCTGTATGTAATCATAGATAATGGAAGGGGAACTGCATATAGGAAACTTACGAAACCGGAAAGACGTTTGCACAACCTGCTATGGTAATTATACACTTACATGAGGTCTTTACGTACTGTTTAATAAACGAGCAGGAGTGTTTTATCAGATATAAAGACACGAGGCGAAGCCGAGTGTTTTTATATCTGATAAAACACGAACTGCGAGTTTATTGAACGGCTTCAAAAACGAACCACTTGGTAAGTTCATTGGCGTAGTAAGTTTGAAAAATAGCCTTGTCTAAGCCGAGAAAATCAAAGTTTATGTAAATCAGGAGGTATCTTTATCACATATAAAGACACTGATTAAACTTTAATTTCTAAAAATATCAAACCGAGGTCTTGCTATCAGTGGCGGATCAAGCTTGCGCGGGGCCCCTGGCACAAACATTACTTGGCCGATTAATGCCCCCCCCCCAAAAAAAAGACTATGCACAGGAAGATATCAGAGAAATTTTATAACCAAAATAGTACTATTTACAAACAATGTTTCTGCAAAATGTTTTACAAAAAAGGAACTTTTCTGGCCTTTGCAGAAGCAAAATTATTTGCCAGCTTTGAGAAGTCAAGCGAACGTAAAATGTCTGATTCCATACTCATCAGTGATAGAGCACTTAAGCGTGTCTGTCCCATCGTGCTACGCGAAACACTCTTTACACGTTTCAGTTTCGAGAATGAGCGCTCCCCCGTGCAATTGCTGACCATCATGGTGAGATAAATACGCAAAGCAATTTCCACATTTGTGAAGGTTTCACTTAGCTCATTCTGTTTGAGATTGAGGAACATCAATAATTCAATGGACCTCTTCTTGTCCTCCTCTTGTGGAACTCTCATCTTCCGAACTTTTGCTCCAGTTGCAACGGCTCAAAGAAGTAATAAACAAACTGGACGAGTTCGTTAGGGAAGTTTTCTTCTAAATCGTCTGGATAGGCTTCAACAAGCTTTCGGGCACCAGCCTTCACATCCTCGTCGCACATACTGCTAAGCTGCGAAAGGAAGCCAAATCTCTCGGAAACGGTCTTGTAGCCAGCGATTCTTTGTTTCAAAGCAGCACAGACGTGGTCGATAATTGCGAAAAACACTTCCACACGAAATTTGACGCCGCCCTGCAAAACTGTATCCTCCGCTGCACCTTCGTCGCCCTGGAAGATTCGTCGATTTCGTTTGCGGGTACGCCTTGAAGCATCTGCGTACTCACTATGGCCGCACCTTTCTACACCTTTCTTCTCATAATCGTTGAATTTCTCCCGGAGTTGCTCCACAAATATCAAAAGCGAATCCAGCAAATTTACAGCACAATTCAAGGGTAAACCGGCTTTCTGAAGCGAACAACTTGTTTTCTGGAACTGTTGCAGTATGTCATTCCACAATTCAAGTAAAATTGCAGTTTCAAGCTTTTCAAGACGTTTGAGAAGCCCGGACACTTCGTTTCTTGTTTCTGCAGATTGTTCCAAGTCAGCTCCAATTTCTTCCAAGGCATTCTTGTTTTGCTCGTAGCCATTGCTCAGTGCTTTCACCGCATCACCTCGTGCTGACCAGCGTGTCTCCGACAAAGATTTGTCGACAGGCAGTCCCTCGAGATGCTTCTTTAGAATTGCCCAGCGATGAGTGGATCCGGAAAAGAAATTGTAGAGACTCTGAATCAGGTTAAACATTTCACTGCCCTCTGAACGAGCTTCTGCAGCGTGTTTTCCAACGAAATTGAGCGAATGGGCAGAACAAGGAACATATTCGGCATATGGTGAACTTTTTCTAACGACAGCTTGCACTCCATTGTACTTTCCGCTCATGTTCGACGCGTTGTCGTACGACTGTCCACGACACAGTTCAATAGGAATGCCTTGCTCAGCCAGAAACTTCAGCAAGTGATCGGCAATTTGGGCTCCAGTGTGACCATACATGGGTAGAAATGTAAGGAATCGATCGACAGGACCAGTAGATTTAACATATCGGATTGTTACTGTTAGTTGGTCAACGTGTGTTACATCCTGGGTGGAATCAACAGATATAAAATAGTGGATCAACGATTTGACCTCTTCTACAATGGTGGAAAGAACTTTTTTGCCCATGAGTTCTATAACTTCTTCGCAAATCGACGAAGACAAATAGGAAGCATGTCCTTTGCCTTGGTTGCCATGCATTTGGATGTGCTGGGCCAGAAAGGGGTCATATTCAGCCAAAAGCTCAACAATCCCCAAGTAATTGCCGTTGTGTACCGAGCCAACCAGCTCATCTTTACCGCGAAAGGCTAGACCACGTTCGCACAAAAACTTAATAACGCTAACCAGTCGCTTCAGCAGCTCTCGACCATAAGACACTTCATCCTCGTATTGCTTAACCAATGCTGTATCAACGGTGCCCCCTCTCAACTTCCGTGTGCGCAGGGCAATCATAGCTTCGCGATGGCCTGCGCTGTTTTCATGACTGGAGATCTGTTCACCCGCATGTTTCCAGTCGTTGTATCCGACGACAAACTGGGAACTGAATTTCGTAGACATTACTTTGCATGCAAAACAGTATATCCGTCCGGTTATCTTCGAGTAGCACAACCATTTGCGATCAATTTTCTCACCTGTGCGTGGAATTTTTGTGAAATATGAAAGCTGACAGTAGCGATCAATCTTTTCGCTTCCACACATTTTGGCTGACTCGCGAAATTTACCAATATTGTCAATATGTCGACAGTCATCACTTCCACGTGCAATCCAGAACTTACGCATATCATCAGGTAATATATCGGGCCAAGCACCAAGATCGTTTGGGAAATTGTGCCAGTGGCAGTCAGATGCTAACGGAGCTTGTTCAGACTGTTCTTTCGACTCTTTGTTATCCTTGGCCTCATCCCGAATGCATTCGGCTCCGGTTTCACTAACATCTTCATCAGCAGCCATAACAATGCCCTCAACGGCCATGGAGCTTTCACTGACCGAGTCCGAATGATCTTCATTTATGGCATTGGTTCTGGAAGTGGAAGGAGAGAAGGCATCGCCACTACCTGGATTAGATCTTGTCAAGTAAAATTGATCAAGACGGCGCATTTGCGCTTGCTCCTTCTTCTCTTGTTCTTCTCGCTGTTGTTTCTTCTTGCGTTTTTGGTGGCCAGACAAATAGTCAGTGCGGCCACTGTCTCTTTTGCGACCACTCATGGCGAATGGCGATTGACAAATACAACCGGAGTTGTATTTGTGCTACAACCCGAGGCGAAACATATCAGTTCGGCCTCGGGGGAGAACTGCTTTCGGTGCTCCTACTCGCTTGTCGCTATGGTGCAAGGCACGCGTCCAGCAGCTTGGATCACATATAACATATTGAACGCGCCGACACGTTTTGCGGACATTTCTCGCAAACGACCTCTAGGAAGCCAGACAAGTGTAAGTTGAAAAGTCGTAAACATCTTGATTAGAACAACAGTGACGTTTGTGACACGAAACTATCAATATGATTGGAGCGAAGAGCCTGAATAATATCGAGATTATCTTTCCCAAAGTTTATGAAAGCGGGATGAATTAAATACAAATATTATTCGGAGTTAGAGAGCTCCATATGGCGTTTCAGCTACATCATACATGTACTAGAGTATTGGTAGGACCGTAATTAGTTTTTATATCTTAAAGGTAGGTGTATATTATCACGTGCAATACTCTAGTCTCTATGACTCTATCAAATCTCTGCTTAGAACTAAAAAAATTGGCTTTGCGAAGCGCGGGGCCCCTAAAACCGCGGGGCCCCTGGCACCTGCCCATACTGCCCCCCCCCCCTTGATCCACCACTGCTTGCTATATTGACCGAGCGATGGCGTGGTTAAGACGTTCACGACCGAGGTTTAATATTTTACCGTAAAGACCGAACGGTCGAGGTTATTAATTAAGTAGTTTATTATATGGCACTTTTTATTTCAAAATCAATCTTGTATTTCTTGGTCTTCGCTTCCTTTAACTTAACGTCAAAACGCCGAACTAGCGTTATTTTCTGTTGTTTCTTTCTCGTCTGGATACTAGAATTTACTTTTATAATGTTCATCGTCATTTATTTCATTTATTTTCGTCGTTTTTCGGCAATAAAAGTTTCTTATTAGGATTTTTTGTTTGTTTCCAATCGCAGAGCATTAAGAATTTTCATAATGCCCGCGGACATTATGGAGAAATCTCGCCACGTCAGCAACCAATCACAGCGGGTGACTTTACCGGAAGTAATCCCTGCCATATAATAATATATCGTAACACTTGGTTGTAAATATTACTTGTGTTCTTACGCCCACCTCATTAAAACAACTTTACTTGGCGTTAGTTGTAGGAAGATTGCCAAAGAGACTACGCTCATTAACACGAGAAATAAGATCCAGTTTTTGCAATTTTGATCACAGGAACCAATTCTTGCTGCGCCACCAAAACCATCGTTTGACGCAATGCAGGAACAGTTGCCAAATGTCTGGAAAAAATACACAACGAGAAATTTAATTAAAATTAACATACTTAAACAAAACAAAACAAAACAAAACAAAACAAAACAAAACAAAACAAAACAAAGCAAAGCAAAACAAAACAAAACAAAACAAAACAAAACAAAACAAAACAAAACAAAACAAAACAAAACAAAACAAAACAAAACAAAACAAAACAAAACAAAACAAAACAAAACAAAAAAACGAGCTAACAAACACACGAATGAATGAATGAAAGAACGAACGAACGAACGAACGAACGAACGAACGAACGAACGAACGAACGAACGAACGAACGAACGAACAAACGAATATACAATCAAACAAACTAGTGAACAACCGAAGAAATAAAGGAATAAAGAATGAATAAATGACTAAATGAATGAACGAACGAACAGACAAACAAACAAACAAACAAACAAACAAACAAACAAACAAACAAACAAACAAACAAACAAACAAACAAACAAACAAACAAACAAACAAACAAACAAACAAACAAACAAACAAACGAACAAACGAACAAACAAACAAACAAACAAACAAACAAACAAACAAACAAACAAACAAACAAACAAACAAACAAACAAACAAACAAACAAACAAACAAACAAACAAACAAACAAACGACTTACGGTCATAGAGAGGGAACCAGTGCAACCAGCATAACAAGGGCTTAAGTATGAAACATTATCTGCACCACAGACTGGTAAAGCTATACCAAGATGGCAACCACAATTTTGATTACATGTTGATCCCAGTTCAACTCCTGGAATGGTGGGATATTCTGTAAATTGGTAGCTATCTCCTGTACTCGTCCTGCAATATAACAAGGTAAAGTTTTTTCGTACATTTTTGCTGTACAATCTGTCGTAAGTTAAACTCAGAGAAAAACTCTGAGTTCCAGACGGGACTCGAACCCACAACCTTCCAGCAAAAACCTACGAAAACACTTTACCAACAGACGTTCGGTGGAAGTTCGTCAAGCTCAATTATTCAGAAAAGATTTCAGCGACCACAGACAGGGTTCGAACCTGCAACCTTGTAATGACCGGTTAGACCCTCTAAACATTGAGGCTCAGATGGAGAGCTAATGTTGCAAATTCATAGTCATATGTGCTCCTAAGTGGTAGCTGCGTTTGCATATGAGATGTTGTTGTTAAAGTGACATGATAAGTTGTACGCATACATGTAGTGCATGTGGTACGTTTGCGAGCTTGGTGCAAAGTAACAGGCGTTTGTTGGACGTTTGTCAATCTCAATTACTCAAGCTGAAAACATTAATAACATACAAAAAAAACATTTACTGAAAATAAACTGACACAATGCGACTTGTAGCCCAACAAGTACTTGTGACACACGTACGGTTTGACTAGTTCTCAGGGGTATAAATATCGAAAACAACCTCGGTCTACCAGCTGAGTTCCAGTGGCTCAATGGTGAGAGCTTCCGGCTGGCATTAGGAAGGTTGTGGGTTCGAGTCCTGCCTGGAGCTGAGTTTTTCTCTGAGTTTAACTTACGACAACTTCAAGCTGAAAACACTAATAACATACAAGGAAATGTTTATTAGGCAGAAAAGCTTGACCTAAAAGATATGTTGACAAAAACACACATTTAAAAAACATTCAAAATATAACTTCACAGGAATTGTTCATGAAGAATTTTAAACTCACTTCAAGAACAACA
Source organism: Paragorgia papillata (assembly GCA_035771165.1). Taxonomy (NCBI): domain Eukaryota; kingdom Metazoa; phylum Cnidaria; class Anthozoa; order Scleralcyonacea; family Coralliidae; genus Paragorgia; species Paragorgia papillata. The sequence continues at coordinate 5,717,905 of JAWNZC010000087.1, forward strand.
GACTTGCTTGAGTTTGAGAAAGAATTGCATATACTGTAGTCTAAAAATCTGAATGCTTATACTTTTTGTGTGTGTGTGTGTGTGTGTGTGTGTCTGTCTGTCTGTCTGTCTGTGTGTGTGTGTGTGTGTGTGTGTGTCTGTCTGTCTGTCTGTCTGTCTGTCTGTCTGTCTGTCTGTCTGTCTGTCTGTCTGTCTGTCTGTCTGTCTGTCTGTCTGTCTGTCTGTCTGTCTGCCTGCCTGCCTGCTTGTGGGCATCAATCAATCATTAATTACGGTAATCAATCCTTAATTCAATCAATCAATCAGTCAGTCAGTCAGTCAGTCAGTCAGTCAGTCAGTCAGTCAGTCAGTCAGTCAGTCAGTCAGTCAGTCAGACAGTCAGACAGTCAGACAGACAGACAGTCTTTTCTAAGACAGAATGTACTAACCTCACTCCATAAGGAACTTGCCTGCCAGCCAACTTCACCTCCTCACAGCCTGGGATGAGAAATGCGAAGGGTCCTACAGTACTTATGATGGTGATAATCTGAAATAGAAAGCAAAAGAAGGCAGATTTTCTGCATGATTCTTCTAACTTGAACACTCGTGGCAGCAAGGATCCAACCAATAGACCAACTAAAGAAAATAGAATAAAATAGAAATTAATACTAAGTAATAGGGAGCCTTACATCATTATTTATTTATTTTGGAAAATCTCAGGCAAGTATTAGACCAAGTGACAACCAAAGCAGACAGCCAGCCAAAAAAACAACCAACCAACCAACCATCCAACCACCCGACCACCCAACCAACCAACCGAACGACCGACCGACCAAACACCCCACCCAACCACCCACCCACCCAACCAACCAACCAACCACCCACCCACCCAACCAACCACCCACCCAACCAATCAACCAACCAACCAACCAACCATCCAACCAACCAACCAGCCAACCGAGGCATAAACATCATAATACATACTAAGCAATGGTGGTATTGTAGATATGTTTAATTGCTTGTCCAACTTTTTCTGGTTCCACTCCATATCAAAGGATTAGAATTTTGGCAAAAAATGGAGCCAAGCCTCCACTGTACAACAAAAAAGTGTTCATCGCCAAGAAGTTAAACAAAAACGTCCAGTTTGTCAACAGTTCTTTTAAAATTGGGGGTAACTTTTTAAGCTTTTCTTTAACCGTTAAATTTGGCAGGACATCTTTCTCTAAGTTATGTCTTTCTTGAGTCAGAGTGGTATTATTTTTTATTTTGCTTGGGAATCCAAGAAGGAATATGGAACTGATGTTCAGCAAATAGCTGCAGAACCAAGAATTCCAATCCACCAATTGCCAATCCAACGAGGATGTTTGGGTGTCATCTTAAATCCATCAGGCTAGGAATAAGAAATTGTTTTAAATTAACTTCACTTCTTTTCACTTCACTTCACTTCACTTCATTTTACTTCACTTCACTTCACTCCACTTCACCTCACTTCAGGACACATCTCACCACCACACCTCACCACACGACACCACACACAGTATCTAACCAATGCTGGTATTCCCATTTTCAGTCTCTTCATTCAAAACTTAATACTGGGTGAACCTAAGAAAGATCAACATAATTATTTGGATGAACCAATTAGCAATGATGATATTTTCAGAGCGGCAAGAAAACTCAAAAACAAGAAATCCGCATACATGGATAAGATAAGAAGTGAAATGATAAAACATAGTGTAAATTCCCTAACAGAAGGATACAATATAGCTCTTTAACCTAATTTTACAAAGTGGAAAATTTCCAGATCACTGGTGTGAGCTAGGGTCTTATAAGCCCAATTTTTAAGTCAGGCAATAAAAGTGATACTAATAATTACAGACTGAGGCATTTGTGTTACAAGCTGTCTTAGTAAATTTTTCTGCTTGATTCTAAATGAACGCTTGATAAACTTTGTCCAAAATGAACATTTAATTCATCCCTCGCAAATTGGATTTCTGTCTGGACAGAGGATAGCTGATCATATATTTACTTTGAAGACTTTAATTGATAAACATTTAAATCAAAATAGAAACCAAAAGATATATGCATGTTTTGTTGACCTCAAAAAGGCATTTGATTCTGTCTGGCATGATGGACTCTTTGCAAAATTACTGGACAACAAAATTGGTGGAAACTTTTATAGTCTGATCAAAAATATGTACTGCTCGTAACTCCAAATCTAAATGTGCAGTTAGACATGGCAAATATAGAACACCATCCTTTTCAAACTCTAAAGGAGTCAGGCAGGGTTGCATCCTTAGTCTACTCCTATTTAACATTTACATTAATGAAATAGTCTCTTTATTTAATAATACAGCCTCTGATAATACAGCCTTTGAAAAGTGACTTTTCCCAATTTAGTTATAGTTATATTTACAGCAGTCAGTGGCTTTATGTAATGAGAGATTACACTTGAGTATCAACACAAGGGCAATTTAAAAGGTAAACAAACCAGTCAAAGTCAACTCACAAACACGTAACCAAGCAAAGATGTAACAAGTGGATGTTTATGTTGTTTAGGTTTTAAATAAAAAATAGAAGACAAGTATTAAAGTTGAGGAATACATTTTAAGAACTCGATATTAGAAGAAATGCCAAATTAGAATGCAGTATTTATTAAATGCACATGCATGATCAATTAAAGGCACACCATACATATTTTGATGTGCACATTACGCGCGCTCAATCAAGCATGTCTCTGGGCAAGGCCTGTACTGTAAATTGCAACATGCATTGGTGACACAGTGCTTTTTAATTTAAATTGCAGGCCTGATTCTTAACATTTTCAGATTAACTATTACAGCAGTAATACAAATTTCTAACTAACCTGTAACATTAACAGGACAATCTTCTCTTTTTCTTTAATGGGGACTCTATAAAACAAAACCCAAAAAAAACCAGTTTACTACAGTATATAAAACAAGACACCTGGGTCAGGTGTTCACTCGGGCTACTGGAAAGTGCAGAGGTCTCTATAATGCATGAGCAAAGAGGTGGGAGTGGGCCGAGGAAGATCAGATTGGAGGCTGAATGTGCATGGTGCAGGACTATCCTGAATTGTCAATTTAAAGTGTCTAGAATTCAGGATTATCCTGAAGCCTAGGGGACTTCTCTGTCCCACATGCGGGATGTTAAACTAAAAAGCATATAACAAAAAAAAACTGTCTCAGGGTCTGCGAGACTTTCTCCTTGGGGGATCATGGTTGAGCAAATTACAAGCTATGATAAATGCTTACTAAGAACGAGCATAGTTTTAACCACAAAAGCACAAGAACCAGCTGCAAAGGAGAGAGCTTTGTCCACCATAATTTATGTATTGATTAGAAAGTAAACAAAGATATTTATAACTCATCCACTCCGTTTTATATTGTTAAAATTCTTTGAATTAAAATGATTTCTCTAAACCTACTTTGTTTGTAAACTGCTTGCTTGAATCTTTTTCTTTTTCCCGTCTGTTTCATCACTTCGATCGCGATTCATTTCATAATTTATATTCAAGTGGTGTCTGAAGCGGCATGTCACATAATCATGGCGGCATTGTCATGACCATTTTCCAGCCAAAATTTAATATCTAACTGTTCCAGTGCACACAATCATACATCAAAAGAATCACTGCATATTTCAAAAATAATATCTCCTTTTACCATGTTATCCGAACTATTTTCCATCCTTAAATCTCAAGAGAACGCCAGTCGCAAGGTTCCAAAACAAGGCCACGGTGTTCCAAAAACATCACATGACACCCCCGTTAATTTATGTTAATTATGTTAATCACATTTTAATCACTCGTGGGGGAGTTAAAAAGTGGTTAGTTAATCACCCGACTAATCACCCTTTATACAACGCAATTTTGCCGGGTGATTAACTGATCATGATTAAGAAGTTAATCACTGGTTAACTCTTAATTATGATTAAAGTTAATCACTTTTTTATACAACCGGCCCCTGATCGAAGTTTCGTATATCACAACAATATGGGACCGGTTGTATAAAAAAGTAATTAACTTTAATCATAATTAAGACTTAACCAGTGATTAACTTCTTAATCATGATTAGTTAATCATCCGGCAAAATTGCGTTGTATAAGGGGTGATTAGTCGGGTGATTAACTAACCACTTTTTAACTCCCCCACGAGTGATTAAAATGTGATTAACATAATTAACATAAATTAACGGGGTGTCATGTGATGTTTTTGGAACACCGTGGCCTTGTTTTGGAACCTTGCGACTGGCGTTCTCTTGAGATTTAAGGATGGAAAATAGTTCGGATAACATGGTAAAAGGAGATATTATTTTTGAAATATGCAGTGATTCTTTTGATGTATGATTGTGTGCACTGGAACAGTTAGATATTAAATTTTGGCTGGAAAATGGTCATGATAATGCCGCCATGATGATGATGACATGCTGGTTGCTACTTCATGTATGCCTATTATAAGGTCCTGACATATTATTATGTCCTGAGATGTGCTTTAGACTGCTTAAGACTGCTTAAGAGTGCTTTACACTGCTTTAGAGTGCTTTAAAGTGCTTTAGACTGCTTTATAGTGACTTAGAATGAATTAGACTGCTTTATAGTGCTTTATAGTGCTTTAGCGTGCTTTAGCGTGCTTTAGCGTGCTTTAGACTGCTTTAGAGTGAATTAGACTGCTTTAGACTGTTTTAGAGTGCTTTAGACTGCTTTAGAGTGCTTTAGAGTGCTTTAGACTGCTTTAGAGTGAATTAGACTGCTTTAGACTGCTTTAGAGTGAATTAGACTGCTTTAGAGTGCTTTAGACTGCTTTAGAGTGCTTTAGACTGCTTTAGAGTGAATTAGACTGCTTTAGACTGCTTTAGAGTGATTTAGAATGAATTAGACTGCTTTAGAGTGCTTTAGACTGCTTTAGAGTGCTTTAGAGTGCTTTAGAGTGCTTTAGACTGCTTTAGAGTGATTTAGAATGAATTAGACTGCTTTAGAGTGCTTTAGACTGCTTTAGAGTGCTTTAGAGTGCTTTAGAGTGATTTAGAATGAATTAGACTGCTTTAGAGTGCTTTAGACTGCTTTAGAGTGCTTTAGAGTGCTTTAGAGTGCTTTAGACTGCTTTAGAGTGATTTAGAATGAATTAGACTGCTTTAGAGTGCTTTAGACTGCTTCAGAGTGCTTTAGAGTGAATTAGACTGCTTTAGACTGCTTTAGAGTGATTTAGAATGAATTAGACTGCTTTAGAGTGCTTTAGACTGCTTTAGAGTGCTTTAGACTGCTTTAGAGTGATTTAGAATGAATTAGACAGCTTTAGAGTGCTTTAGACTGCTTCAGAGTGCTTTAGAGTGAATTAGACTACTTTAGAGTGAATTAGACTGCTTTAGAGTGCTTTAGATTGCTTTAGACTGCTTTAGACTGCTTTAGACTGCTTTAGACTGCTTTAGACTGCTTTAGCGTGCTTTAGAGTGCTTTAGACTGCTTTAGACTGCTTTAGAGTGAATTAGACTGCTTTAGACTGCTTTAGAGTGCTTTAGACTGCCTTAGCGTGCTTTAGAGTGCTTTAGCGTGCTTTAGAGTGCTTTAGACTGCTTTAGACTGCTTTAGAGTGCTTTAGACTGCTTTAGAGTGCTTTAGACTGCATTTAGACTGCTTTAGAGTGCTTTAGACTGCTTTAGAGTGCTTTAGACTGCTTTAGACTGCTTTAGACTGCTTTAGAGTGAATTAGACTGCTTTAGACTGCTTTAGACTGCTTTAGAGTGAATTAGACTGCTTTAGAGTGCTTTAGACTGCTTTAGCGTGCTTTAGAGTGCTTTAGAGTGCTTTAGACTGCTTTAGAGTGCTTTAGACTGCTTTAGACTGCTTTAGACTGCTTTAGAGTGAATTAGACTGCTTTAGAGTGCTTTAGAGTGCTTTAGAGTGCTTTAGAGTGCTTTAGAGTGCTTTAGAGTGCTTTAGACTGCTTTAGAGTGCTTTAGACTGCTTTAGACTGCTTTAGCGTGCTTTAGAGTGCTTTAGCGTGCTTTAGAGTGCTTTAGACTGCTTTAGACTGCTTTAGAGTGCTTTAGAGTGCTTTAGAGTGCTTTAGACTGCTTTAACGTGCTTTAGAGTGCTTTAGCGTGCTTTAGAGTGCTTTAGACTGCTTTAGACTGCTTTAGAGTGCTTTAGACTGCTTTAGAGTGCTTTAGAGTGCTTTAGAGTGCTTTAGAGTGCTTTAGAGTGCTTTAGACTGCTTTATACTGCTTTAGCGTGCTTTAGAGTGCTTTAGCGTGCTTTAGACTGCTTTAGACTGCTTTAGACTGCTTTAGACTGCTTTAGACTGCTTTAGACTGCTTTAGCGTGCTTTAGAGTGCTTTAGCGTGCTTTAGAGTGCTTTAGACTGCTTTAGACTGCTTTAGAGTGCTTTAGACTGCTTTGGAGTGCTTTAGACTGCATTTAGACTGCTTTAGAATGAATTAGACTGCTTTAGAGTACTTTAGACTGCTTTAGCGTGCTTTAGAGCGCTTTAGAGTGCTTTAGACTGCTTTAGACTGCTTTAGACTGCTTTAGACTGCTTTAGAGTGAATTAGACTGCTTTAGACTGCTTTAGAGTGCTTTAGAGTGGTTTAAAGTGCTTTAGACTGCTTTAGAGTGAATTAGACTGCTTTAGATTGCTTTAGAGTGTTTTAGAGTGAATTAGCCTGCTTAGAGTGAATTAGATGCTTTAGACTGCTTTAGACTGCTTTAGACTGTTTAGACTGTTTAGACTGCTTTAGACTGCTTTAGACTGCTTTAGACTGCTTTAGACTGCTTTAGTGTGCTTTAGAGTGCCTTTAGACTGCTTTAGAGTGCTTTAGACTGCTTTAGAGTGCTTTAGAGTGCTTTTAGAGTGCTGTGTGCTTTAGAGTGCTTTAGACTGCTTTAGACTGCTTTAGAGTGCTTTAGACTGCTTTAGACTGCTTTAGAGTGGTTTAAAGTGCTTTAGACTGCTTTAGAGTGAATTAGACTGCTTTAGATTGCTTTAGAGTGTTTTAGAGTGAATTAGCCTGCTTTAGAGTGAATTAGACTGCTTTAGAGTGCTTTAGACTGCTTTAGACTGCTTTAGACTGCTTTAGACTGCTTTAGACTGCTTTAGACTGCTTTAGACTGCTTTAGCGTGCTTTAGAGTGCTTTAGACTGCTTTAGAGTGCTTTAGACTGCTTTAGAGTGCTTTAGAGTGCTTTAGAGTGCTTTAGAGTGCTTTAGCGTGCTTTAGAGTGCTTTAGACTGCTTTAGACTGCTTTAGACTGCTTTAGAGTGCTTTAGACTGCTTTAGCGTGCTTTAGAGTGCTTTAGCGTGCTTTAGAGTGCTTTAGACTGCTTTAGACTGCTTTAGAGTGCTTTAGACTGCTTTACAGTGCTTTAGACTGCATTTAGACTGCTTTAGAATGAATTAGACTGCTTTAGAGTGCTTTAGACTGCTTTAGCGTGCTTTAGAGCGCTTTAGAGTGCTTTAGACTGCTTTAGACTGCTTTAGACTGCTTTAGAGTGCTTTAGAGTGAATTAGACTGCTTTAGACTGCTTTAGAGTGCTTTAGAATGGTTTAAAGTGCTTTAGACTGCTTTAGAGTGAATTAGACTGCTTTAGACTGCTTTAGAGTGCTTTAGAGTGAATTAGCCTGCTTTAGAGTGAATTAGGCTGCTTTAGAGTGCTTTAGACTGCTTTAGACTGCTTTAGAGTGCTTTAGAGTGCTTTAGAGTGCTTCAGAATGCTTTAGAGTGCTTTAGACTGATTTAGAATGAATTAAACTGCTTTAGAGTGCTTTAGAGTGCTTTAGAGTGCTTTAGAGTGCTTTAGAGTGCTTCAGAATGCTTTAGAGTGCTTTAGACTGATTTAGAATGAATTAGACTGCTTTAGAGTGCTTTAGAGTGCTTTAGACTGCTTTAGAGTGCTTTAGAGTGAATTAGACTGCTTTAGACTGCTTTAGACTGCTTTAGAGTGCTTTAGAGTGCTTTAGAGTGCTTCAGAATGCTTTAGAGTGCTTTAGACTGATTTAGAATGAATTAGACTGCTTTAGACTGCTTTAGAGTGCTTTAGAGTGCTTTAGAGTGCTTTAGAGTGCTTCAGAATGCTTTAGAGTGCTTTAGACTGATTTAGAATGAATTAGACTGCTTTAGAGTGCTTTAGACTGCTTTAGACTGCTTTAGACTGCTTTAGAGTGAATTAGCCTGCTTTAGAGTGAATTAGGCTGCTTTAGAGTGCTTTAGACTGCTTTAGACTGCTTTAGAGTGCTTTAGAGTGCTTTAGAGTGCTTCAGAATGCTTTAGAGTGCTTTAGACTGATTTAGAATGAATTAAACTGCTTTAGAGTGCTTTAGAGTGCTTTAGAGTGCTTTAGAGTGCTTTAGAGTGCTTCAGAATGCTTTAGAGTGCTTTAGACTGATTTAGAATGAATTAGACTGCTTTAGAGTGCTTTAGAGTGCTTTAGACTGCTTTAGAGTGCTTTAGAGTGAATTAGACTGCTTTAGACTGCTTTAGACTGCTTTAGAGTGCTTTAGAGTGCTTTAGAGTGCTTCAGAATGCTTTAGAGTGCTTTAGACTGATTTAGAATGAATTAGACTGCTTTAGACTGCTTTAGAGTGCTTTAGAGTGCTTTAGAGTGCTTTAGAGTGCTTCAGAATGCTTTAGAGTGCTTTAGACTGATTTAGAATGAATTAGACTGCTTTAGAGTGCTTTAGACTGCTTTAGACTGCTTTAGACTGCTTTAGAGTGCTTTAGAGTGAATTAGACTGCTTTAGACTGCTTTAGACTGCTTTAGAGTGCTTTAGAGTGCTTTAGAGTGCTTTAGACTGATTTAGAATGAATTAGACTGCTTTAGACTCCTTTAGACTGCTTTAGACTGCTTTAGGCTGCTTTAGAGTGCTTTAGAGTGAATTAGACTGCTTTAGAGTGCTTTAGAGGGAATTAGACTGCTTTTGAGTGAATTAGACTGCTTTAGAGTGCTTTAGACTGCTTTAGACTGCTTTAGGTTGCTTTACACTGCTTTAGACTGCTTTAGCGTGCTTTAGACTGCTTTAGACTGAATTAGACTGCTTTAGAGTGCTTTAGACTGCTTTAGGCTGCTTTAGACTGCTTTTGACTGCTTTAGAGTGAATTGAGTGCTTTAGACTGAAGAAAACATGAATATTCTTTTCTGTTTTGAAAGAAGGCTATGAAAATTACAATGGGATCACCTCAGAATATGTAAAAAGTTGTAGCCAGTCTCAGTCGAATTACACAATGACATTAGTTTCCCGCTCGTTTATGTCGCGAGGTCGCAAATTCGCAAAAATATTGATGAATCGAACAAGATATATTGTTGGGTTTTTTAAAGTTCTTCGGAGAAATGGTACTCATCACGTTTGTGATGACAAAATGTTTATGGTGATAATATTGACAACATACATCTTAAAAATCTGTCAGTATAGTTTTCACTACAAGAGCACCGTTGAGAGCCTTGAGATCGCTTAAGCAGCTAATCGTTAGATTTGTTTATTAGTTGTATTTTAACACTTTCAACAATTGTCAACGTTTGTTAAGTTGAACGTTTGTGGGCGTGGCTGCGATTCGAACTTTTTACTATTTCACACTTAAAGTGGTTCTCTGATGAAAATATTGTTGGCAATGTTTTTGCATAATCCTAAAGATGTTATAGTAGGTAGACTAGGTAGTAATTTGAAATGCACAAGCGCGTGTGAGTGCTACAACTGCCACAATGGATGTCCACAATCTGCAAGTACAGCAAATCATACGACGATGCAAGGAACTCGAAAGAGGAAAAGGGAGAATCCATCGCCATACAAGCGAGTAAAAGGTTCCGAATATTTGGAAAAAGAAATGGCACAAACACCTTTGCAAGGAAATTGGACACATATTGAGACGTTTATTTTAGTGCAAATTTTATCTTTGCTATCAACATCATCTTTATCTCCATCCATAAATGAAACTACAAAGCTTTATAATTTTATTGCAGATTACGAAAATAAACAATGCCATACCAGTAAATACCAACCAATACGAAAGAAATCGCCATCCCAAGTGAGCGGGAAAATCATACATATTAAAGAAATTCAAGAGATAAACGAAGCATTATTGCTGAACAACTAAATAAACCATCGGTTTTATTAAAACGTTAATGGTTATAAACTCTTATACAGATAGCTAATGGACTCTGAAAATCTGTTTTGAGATATTTTATTTTAAGTATATATATATATAACTGAAAGCAGTTTTAGGGAACAGCCGACTACAGAAAAAAGCCGTTTTACAAACATACGATTACCAACAGTCAGGAAGTGTCTTGCTTGCAGTCTAAAGCAGTCTAAAGCAGTCTAACGCAGTCTAAAGCAGTCTAAAGCAGTCTAAAGCAGTCTAAAGCAGTCTAAAGCAGTCTAAAGCAGTCTAAAGCAGTCTAAAGCAGTCTAAAGCAGTCTAAAGCAGTCTAAAGCAGTCTAAAGCAGTCTAAAGCAGTCTAAAGCAGTCTAAAGCAGTCTAAAGCAGTCTAAAGCAGTCTAAAGCAGTCTAAAGCAGTCTAAAGCAGTCAAAAGCAGTCAAAAGCAGTCTAAAGCAGTCTAATTGACTCTAAAGCAGTCTAAAGCAGTCTAAAGCAGTCTAAAGCAGTCTAAAGCAGTCTAAAGCAGTCTAAAGCAGTCTAATTCACTCTAAAGCAGTCTAAAGCAGTCTAAAGCAGTCTAATTCACTCTAAAGCACTCTAAAGCACTCTAAAGCACTCTAAAGCACTCTAAAGCACTCTAAAGCACTCTAAAGCACTCTAAAGCACTCTAAAGCACTCTAAAGCACTCTAAAGCACTCTAAAGCACTCTAAAGCACTCTAAAGCACTCTAAAGCACGCTAAAGCAGTCTAAAACAGTCTAAAGCACTCTAAAGCAGTCTAAAGCAGTCTAAAGCAGTCTAAAGCAGTCTAAAGCAGTCTAAAGCAGCCTAAAGCAGCCTAAAGCAGTCTAAAGCAGTCTAAAGCAGTCTAAAGCAGTCTAATTCACTCTAAAGCACTCTAAAGCACTCTAAAGCAGTCTAAAACAATCTAAAGTAGTCTAAAGCAGTCTAAAGCAGTCTAAAGCAGTCTAAAGCACTCTAAAGCACTCTAAAGCACTATAAAGCAGTCTAAAGCAGTCTAAAGCAGTCTAAAGCAGTCTAAAGCAGTCTAAAGCAGTCTAATTCACGCTAAAGCAGTCTAAAGCAGTCTAAAGCAGTCTAAAGCAGTCTAAAGCAGTCTAAAGCAGTCTAAAGCAGTCTAAAGCAGTCTAAAGCAGCCTAAAGCAGTCTTAAGCAGTCTAAAGCAGTCTAAAGCAGTCTAAAGCAGTCTAAAGCAGTCTAATTCACTCTAAAGCAGTCTAAAGCTGTCTAAAGCAGTCTAAAGCAGTCTAAAGCAGTCTAAAGCAGTCTAAAGCAGTCTAATTCACTCTAAAGCAGTCTAAAGCAGTCTAAAGCAGTCTAAAGCAGTCTAAAGCAGTCTAAAGCAGTCTAAAGCAGTCTAAAGCAGTCTAAAGCAGTCTAAAGCAGTCTGAAGCAGTCTAAAGCAGTCTAAAGCAGTCTAAAGCAGTCTAAAGCAGTCTAAAGCACTCTAAAGCAGTCTAAAGCACTCTAAATCAGTCTAATTCACTCTAAAGCAGTCTAAAGCAGTCTAAAGCAGTCTAATTCACTCTAAAGCACTCTAAAGCACTCTAAAGCACTCTAAAGCACTCTAAAGCACTCTAAAGCACTCTAAAGCACGCTAAAGCAGTCTAAAGCAGTCTAAAGCAGTCTAAAGCACTCTAAAGCAGCCTAAAGCAGTCTAAAGCAGTCTAAAGCAGTCTAATTCACTCTAAAGCAGTCTAAAGCTGTCTAAAGCAGTCTAAAGCAGTCTAAAGCAGTCTAAAGCAGTCTAAAGCAGTCTAAAGCAGTCTAATTCACTCTAAAGCAGTCTAAAGCAGTCTAAAGCAGTCTAAAGCAGTCTAAAGCAGTCTAAAGCAGTCTAATTCACTCTAAAGCAGTCTAAAGCAGTCTAAAGCAGTCTAAAGCAGTCTAAAGCAGTCTAAAGCAGTCTAAAGCAGTCTAAAGCAGTCTAAAGCAGTCTAAAGCAGTCTAAAGCAGTCTAAAGCAGTCTAAAGCAGTCTAAAGCAGTCTGAAGCAGTCTAAAGCAGTCTAAAGCAGTCTAAAGCAGTCTAAAGCAGTCTAAAGCACTCTAAAGCAGTCTAAAGCACTCTAAATCAGTCTAATTCACTCTAAAGCAGTCTAAAGCAGTCTAAAGCAGTCTAATTCACTCTAAAGCACTCTAAAGCACTCTAAAGCACTCTAAAGCACTCTAAAGCACTCTAAAGCACTCTAAAGCACTCTAAAGCACGCTAAAGCAGTCTAAAGCAGTCTAAAGCAGTCTAAAGCACTCTAAAGCAGCCTAAAGCAGTCTAAAGCAGTCTAAAGCAGTCTAATTCACTCTAAAGCAGTCTAAAGCTGTCTAAAGCAGTCTAAAGCAGTCTAAAGCAGTCTAAAGCAGTCTAAAGCAGTCTAAAGCAGTCTAATTCACTCTAAAGCAGTCTAAAGCAGTCTAAAGCAGTCTAAAGCAGTCTAAAGCAGTCTAAAGCAGTCTAATTCACTCTAAAGCAGTCTAAAGCTGTCTAAAGCAGTCTAAAGCAGTCTAAAGCAGTCTAAAGCAGTCTAAAGCAGTCTAAAGCAGTCTAAAGCAGTCTAAAGCAGTTTAAAGCAGTCTAAAGCAGTCTAATTCACTCTAAAGCAGTCTAAAGCAGTCTAAAGCAGTCTAAAGCAGTCTAAAGCAGTCTAAAGCAGTCTAAAGCAGTCTAATTCACTCTAAAGCAGTCTAAAGCAGTCTAAAGCAGTCTAAAGCAGTCTAAAGCAGTCTAAAGCAGTCTAAAGCAGTCTAAAGCAGTCTAAAGCAGTCTAAAGCAGTCTAAAGCAGTCTAAAGCAGTCTAAAGCAGTCTAGAGCAGTCTAGAGCAGTCTAAAGCAGTCTAAAGCACTCTAAAGCAGTCTAAAGCACTCTAAAGCAGTCTAAAGCAGTCTAAAGCAGTCTAAAGCAGTCTAAAGCAGTCTAAAGCAGTCTAAAGCAGTCTAAAGCAGTCTAAAGCAGTCTAAAGCAGTCTAAAGCAGTCTAAAGCAGTCTAAAGCAGTCTAAAGCAGTCTAAAGCAGTCAAAAGCAGTCAAAAGCAGTCTAAAGCAGTCTAAAGCAGTCTAATTCACTCTAAAGCAGTCTAAAGCAGTCTAAAGCAGTCTAAAGCAGTCTAATTCACTCTAAAGCACTCTAAAGCACTCTAAAGCAGTCTAAAACAATCTAAAGTAGTCTAAAGGAGTCTAAAGCAGTCTAAAGCAGTCTAATTCACTCTAAAGCAGTCTAAAGCAGTCTAAAGCACTCTAAAGCACTCTAAAGCACTATAAAGCAGTCTAAAGCAGTCTAAAGCAGTCTAAAGCAGTCTAAAGCAGTCTAAAGCAGTCTAAAGCAGTCTAATTCACGCTAAAGCAGTCTAAAGCAGTCTAAAGCAGTCTAAAGCAGTCTAAAGCAGTCTAAAGCAGTCTAAAGCAGTCTAAAGCAGCCTAAAGCAGTCTAAAGCAGTCTAAAGCAGTCTAAAGCAGTCTAAAGCTGTCTAAAGCAGTCTAAAGCAGTCTAAAGCAGTCTAAAGCAGTCTAATTCACTCTAAAGCAGTCTAAAGCAGTCTAAAGCAGTCTAAAGCAGTCTAAAGCAGTCTAAAGCAGTCTAAAGCAGTCTGAAGCAGTCTGAAGCAGTCTGAAGCAGTCTGAAGCAGTCTAAAGCAGTCTAAAGCAGTCTAAAGCAGTCTAAAGCAGTCTAAAGCACTCTAAAGCAGTCTAAAGCACTCTAAAGCAGTCTAATTCACTCAAAAGCAGTCTAAAGCAGTCTAAAGCAGTCTAATTCACTCTAAAGCACTCTAAAGCACTCTAAAGCACTCTAAAGCACTCTAAAGCACTCTAAAGCACTCTAAAGCACTCTAAAGCACTCTAAAGCACTCTAAAGCACTCTAAAGCACTCTAAAGCACTCTAAAGCACTCTAAAGCACTCTAAAGCACGCTAAAGCAGTCTAAAGCAGTCTAAAGCAGTCTAAAGCACTCTAAAGCAGCCTAAAGCAGTCTAAAGCAGTCTAAAGCAGTCTAATTCACTCTAAAGCAGTCTAAAGCAGTCTAAAGCAGTCTAAAGCAGTCAAAAGCAGTCAAAAGCAGTCTAAAGCAGTCTAATTGACTCTAAAGCAGTCTAAAGCAGTCTAAAGCAGTCTAAAGCAGTCTAAAGCAGTCTAAAGCAGTCTAAAGCAGTCTAAAGCAGTCTAATTCACTCTAAAGCAGTCTAAAGCAGTCTAAAGCAGTCTAAAGCAGTCTAATTCACTCTAAAGCACTCTAAAGCACTCTAAAGCAGTCTAAAACAATCTAAAGTAGTCTAAAGGAGTCTAAAGCAGTCTAAAGCAGTCTAATTCACTCTAAAGCAGTCTAAAGCAGTCTAAAGCACTCTAAAGCACTCTAAAGCACTATAAAGCAGTCTAAAGCAGTCTAAAGCAGTCTAAAGCAGTCTAAAGCAGTCTAATTCACGCTAAAGCAGTCTAAAGCAGTCTAAAGCAGTCTAAAGCAGTCTAAAGCAGTCTAAAGCAGTCTAAAGCAGCCTAAAGCAGTCTAAAGCAGTCTAAAGCGGTCTAAAGCAGTCTAAAGCAGTCTAATTCACTCTAAAGCAGTCTAAAGCTGTCTAAAGCAGTCTAAAGCAGTCTAAAGCAGTATAAAGCAGTCTAAAGCAGTCTAATTCACTCTAAAGCAGTCTAAAGCAGTCTAAAGCAGTCTAAAGCAGTCTAAAGCAGTCTAAAGCAGTCTAAAGCAGTCTAAAGCAGTCTGAAGCAGTCTGAAGCAGTCTAAAGCAGTCTAAAGCAGTCTAAAGCAGTCTAAAGCAGTCTAAAGCAGTCTAAAGCACTCTAAAGCAGTCTAAAGCACTCTAAAGCAGTCTAATTCACTCAAAAGCAGTCTAAAGCAGTCTAAAGCAGTCTAATTCACTCTAAAGCACTCTAAAGCACTCTAAAGCACTCTAAAGCACTCTAAAGCACTCTAAAGCACTCTAAAGCACTCTAAAGCACTCTAAAGCACTCTAAAGCACTCTAAAGCACTCTAAAGCACGCTAAAGCAGTCTAAAGCAGTCTAAAGCAGTCTAAAGCACTCTAAAGCAGCCTAAAGCAGTCTAAAGCAGTCTAAAGCAGTCTAATTCACTCTAAAGCAGTCTAAAGCTGTCTAAAGCAGTCTAAAGCAGTCTAAAGCAGTCTAAAGCAGTCTAATTTACTCTAAAGCAGTCTAAAGCAGTCTAAAGCAGTCTAAAGCAGTCTAAAGCAGTCTAATTCACTCTAAAGCAGTCTAAAGCTGTCTAAAGCAGTCTAAAGAAGTCTAAAGCAGTCTAAAGCAGTCTAAAGCAGTCTAAAGCAGTCTAAAGCAGTCTAAAGCAGTCTAAAGCAGTCTAAAGCACTCTAAAGCAGTCTAAAGCACTCTAAAGCAGTCTAATTCACTCAAAAGCAGTCTAAAGCAGTCTAAAGCAGTCTAATTCACTCTAAAGCACTCTAAAGCACTCTAAAGCACTCTAAAGCACTCTAAAGCACTCTAAAGCACTCTAAAGCACTCTAAAGCACTCTAAAGCACTCTAAAGCACTCTAAAGCACTCTAAAGCAGTCTAAAGCAGTCTAAAGCAGTCTAAAGCACTCTAAAGCAGCCTAAAGCAGTCTAAAGCAGTCTAAAGCAGTCTAATTCACTCTAAAGCAGTCTAAAGCTGTCTAAAGCAGTCTAAAGCAGTCTAAAGCAGTCTAAAGCAGTCTAATTTACTCTAAAGCAGTCTAAAGCAGTCTAAAGCAGTCTAAAGCAGTCTAAAGCAGTCTAATTCACTCTAAAGCAGTCTAAAGCTGTCTAAAGCAGTCTAAAGAAGTCTAAAGCAGTCTAAAGCAGTCTAAAGCAGTCTAAAGCAGTCTAAAGCAGTCTAAAGCAGTCTAAAGCAGTCTAAAGCAGTCTAGAGCAGTCTAGAGCAGTCTAAAGCAGTCTAAAGCACTCTAAAGCAGTCTAAAGCACTCTAAAGCAGTCTAAAGCAGTCTAAAGCAGTCCAAAGCACTCTAAAGCAGTCTAATTCACTCTAAAGCAGTCTAAAGCAGTCTAAAGCAGTCTAAAGCACTTTAAAAGCAGTCTAAAGCACCTCTGAGGATATGATATGTCAGGACCTTATAATAGGCATACATGAAGTACCTACCGACATGCTGCTTCAGACACCACTTGAATATAAATTATGAAATGAATCGCGATCGAAGTGATGAAACAGACGGGAAAAAGAAAAAGATTCAAGCAAGCAGTTTACAAACAAGGTAGGTTTAGAGAAATCATTTTAGTTGATAAAACGGAGTGAATGAGTTATAAATATCTTTGTTTACTTTCTATAAATCAATACATATGGTGGACAAAGCTTCTCTCCTTTGCAGCTGTTTCTTGTGCTTTTGTGGTTAAAACTATGCTCGTTCTTGGTAGCTTGTAATTTGCTCAAATCTTTCATTTGGCTTTGGATTACAATCACCTCCTTGTCATACCACTCTCTTGTTTTTTAATCACTGCATACGAATTAGTAAGTCTTCTCAAGAAGGTTCAACCTAGAGGATGGCCATCAACAACAGCATCCTTCTGCTGCCATGAGAATGACATAATTATTTTTTGCTCTTCTATTTTTTTGTCTTAAGTGTGTTGGGCCTGCAGTATGTAATTATGTCTATTTGGTAGTTGTAATGTCTACCTGGCAAGGGTAATAAAAATAGATAAGGATAGCTTTCGATCAGTTTTCCAAGCAGTGACCTGGTAGGTGACTGATTTGAATAAACAAGAACAGCATTTTGATTTTATCTCATTATTAGTAAACTTATTTAGAAGCTCTGTGTCATTGTAAAGAAACAGCAGGCAACTGTTTTGGTAACATACAGCAAGATGAACAAGTCATGAGATACTGTACTTGCATAATCTCTAATATTAACATTAATATACATACATATATATGTATTTCTAGTACTTTTCAGTATTAAAATTCAATAAATTTATCATATAAATCGTTTATAATCAGTTCGTCTTGATCAAGACGGTTAAATGTGCACTGACTTGAGCCTGCGCTTTCTGATTTGAGATGTCTGCTGAGTAGGCTAAGAGTGTGACACGTAAAGGTAAAAGGTAAAAAAACAAAAAAAACGATATAAAACCTAGACTCAGCCTACCACGTAAAATATTTATTAATCGGGCTATCTGTGGTGTTTCCCACAAAACTTATCTATATTACTTTATCACCATGAAAACTTTCAAAGAATTAATAATTGCAATATTTCAGGGCTGCTTCTATCACTGCAGAGGAAGCGAAGGACTCTTTGCAAGACTTTGTTGCAGCAAATTGTTGCTACATGCGAAGCTACATGATATAAAGCCTTCGAGTGCTTATCATGTGAGTAACAATGGATGATAAAGGATTTTATTCCAGATTACCAACTGTTAGTTGATGATGGTGATTTTAGTGATAGGGGTGGTAATGGCAGTGCTTGTAGTGGTGGTGATAGTGGTAATGATGGTAGTGATGATGATGATAGTGACTGTAATGATAAAGGTAATGGCCATGGTGATAGTGATGTTCATGGTGGTGGTGATGGTGATGGTGATAGTGGTAGTGGTTGTAGTGATGGTGACAAGGATGGTGGTGAATTGAATTTTCATAGTGGTGATGGTGGTGGTGATGATGATGATAATGATGGTGGTGATAAGTCATGGTGGTGGTGGTGGTGATGATGATAGTTATGTGATGGTGGTGATAGTTGTGATGGTAGTTGTGGTGGTGATGGTGGTGGTGGAGTTGTAGTGGTTGTGATGGTATTTGTGATGGTGGTGATAGTTGTGATGGTAGTTGTGGTGGTGATGGTAGTTGTGGTGGTGGTGGTGATGGTGGTGATAGTTGTGATGGTAGTTATGATGGTGATGGTGGAGTTGTGATGGTAGTTGTGGTGGTGATAGTTGTGGTGGAGTTGTGATGGTTGTGATAGTTGTGATGGTGGTGGTGGAGTTGTGATGGTAGTTGTGGTGGTGGTGATGGTGGTGATAGTTGTGGTGGAGTTGTGGTGGTTGTGATGGTGGTGATAGTTGTGATGGTGGTGGTGGAGTTGTGATGGTTGTGATGGTAGTTGTGGTGGTTGTGATGGTGGTGATAGTTGTGATGGTAGTTGTGGTAGGGTGGAGTTGTGGTGGTTGTGATGGTGGTGATAGTTGTGATGGTAGTTATAGTGGTGATGGTGGTGGTGGAGTTGTGGTAGTTGTGGTGCTGATGGTGGTGGTGGTAATGGTGGTGTTAGTTGTGATGGTAATTGTGGTGGTGATAATGATGGTGGTGATGATGGTGGTGATGATACTTGTGATGGTAATTGTGTAGGTGGTGATGATGGTGGTGGTGATGGTAGTAGTGGTGATGATGGTGGTGGTGATATTTGTGATAGTAATTGTGGTGGTAGTGGTGGTGATGGTTGTGATGATGGTGGTGGTGATAGTTGTGATAGTAATTGTGGTGGTGGTAGTGGTGATGATGATGGTGGTGGTGATAGTGATGATGGTGGTGATGATGGTAGTTGTGATGGTGATGATAGTAGTGAAGAAATGTTGATGGTAGATGGTTGTGCTAGTGTTGGTAGTTGTAATGGTGATAAGGATGGTGGTGATGGTAGTTGTGGTGATGATGATGGTTATGATGATTTGGCTATCCTTACTAATAAATATCATTATATTAAACAGTACAAGTTATCAACCTTCACTGAATCTCGATCAACGTCCTAGCAAGTTGAGCCATACACAGGTCAGTATTGTGCCTCATCATTTGACCAAGAATTACACCCCACCCCCAGTTTCTTTGCTTTTAAAACGGAGTATATTTCACACATTGTTTGCCTGTGCTGTTAACCTGAAACCCAAACAACACAACTTTAATAGAGCAAAAAATTTCAGTTATTTTTTTGATATCCAGTAAACATATCTAGAAGATCCTATTTTGAGATTTTGTTTTTTTTATTTAGGCGAAATTGTTGATGGACCGCACAATGGCCCTGCTCCTGGCCCATGGAATGTCATGGTTCGAAAACCATCAAAAACATTTTCTGAGGGCGATACTCGAGTTGAAGTGCCACATACAGCATCTGTCAAGGTATATAGCCTGTTTACTGCTTATATTATCTAACCCACTAGCTAGCTTAGCTTGTTTGCCTGCCTGCCTGCCTGCCTGCCTTCCTCCCTCCCCCGCCTTCCCTCCTTTCTTCCTTCCCTCCCTCCCTCATTCCTTCCCTCCCTCCCTCCCTCCTTGCCTTGCTCCCTCCCTCCCACTTTCCCTCTTTCTGAATGCAACTAACCTATTTTTCGTTCTCAAGCAATGCCATACAGTACATGTTATGGAGGAGGGTTCCATCAGTGTAAAACATGTTTGGGCAGAGGATGGGTAAGTGACAACTTTGGTAGACATTCGTCAACCTCAAATACAGTACATGTACAGAGAAAATGTTTCTAAGTCCTGAGACAGGGATTCAACCTGCAACATTCTGATGACCAGTGAGACACTCTATCCATTGAGCTAACAAGAACTCAGATGGTGAGTGAAGGTTACATATGTGTACAACCTGTAACCTTCTAATGACCAGTGAGACACTCTAACTATTGAGCTAACAAGAACTCAGATGGTGAGTGAAGGTTACATATGTGTACAACCTGTAACCTTCTAATGACCAGTGAGACACTCTAACTATTGAGCTACAAGAACTCAGATGGTGAGAGAAGGTTACATAATTATGTGTACAACCTGTAACCTTCTAATGACCAGTGAGACACTCTAACTATTGAGCTAACAAGAACTCAGATGGTGAGAGAAGGTTACATATGTGTACAACATGTAACCTTCAAATGACCAGTTAAACACTCCAACCAATTTGAGCTACGAGAACTCAGATGGTGAGTGAAGGTTACATATGTGTACAACCTGTAACGTTCTGATGACCAGTGAAACACTCTAACCATTGAGCTACAAGAACTCAGATGGTGAGTGAAGGTTACATATGTGTACAACATGTAACCTTCTGATGACCTAATGAGACTAGTGAGACTAGCAAACATACCAAATGTACAGTACATGTATACGTAACAACTCATATCATTTGTGTTTTTTTCCGTCCAAATATACTCCATGCCAAGGTTGTGGCTATAATAAAAATTAGTTTAATGAAGACAACCAATGTGAATCTTGTCATGGTGCTGGTGAAGGAAGGTCAGAGCTGTGGGGGAAAATTGTGACAGTTTTACATTAGTGGTGATGGTAGTAATGGTGGTGGTGATGGTAGCAGTGGTGGTGATGGTAGTAGTGGTGATGGTGGTAGTGGTGATGATGGTGACAATGGTGGTGGTGATGATGGTGGTGGTAATGGTGATGATGGAGGTGATGTTGATGATGGTAGTAGTGGTGATAATGGCGGTAGTGTTGATGATGATGATGGTGGTCATGATGGTGGTGATGGTAATGGTGGTGATAATGATGGTGGTGGTGGTAATGGTGGTGATGATGGTGGTGGTGGTAATGGTGATGATGATGGTGGTGGTGGTGGTAATCGTGGTGATGATGGTGGTGGTGGTAACGGTGGTGATAATGATGATGGTTGTTTTTAATGTTGCAATTTTTAAATTGAAACTGCATGTATTTATTTTATTATGTGATTATAATTAATCAAAGTTAATAGGGTGAATACCTGCTGGCCAGCGGTATAGTTCTATTGCATGCTCAAATAGAGTGGGGTGCTATGTCACATGGTTTGCGCTCTTCACTTGCTTTGTGTTTGCCAATTATTTTTCTTGTTTTAATCACATATCCGCCATGCAAGGCAGATTCAAGTGCACTACATGACAAAGTCATACCAAACTGAAGACCTTTACACAACTGACTGTTACATGGTAAGCACTGAGACATGGCATCGTCATCATCATCATCAACAACACAATATCACCATCATTGTCGTGACATCGCCATCACCATCATCATGATGACATCATCACCATGACATCACCATGATCATCACCACCATCATCACCATCATTATCATCGCCACCATCATCATCATTATCGCCACCATCATCACCATCATCACCACCACCACCATCACCACCACCACCCTCACCATTAATTATCATTATTATCACCATTGCAACTGTCGTGATCATCATCACAATATGGATTTTTGGTATTTTTTTAGAAAGAATCATGTGAAAGACCATGTTGTTGAAAGCTCTCAGGGTGGTCCAAAAGACAAGGTTGCTGGCGCATCAGGCATTGATATTTTTAAACAAGAATTACCTCGAGTAAGTTCATTTTCTTAGTGGAGTATCATATCAAACCTTGGTTAGACCAGAAGCTACAGACACGGTGTTTCGCTGTACAACAGCTCATCAGTGTAGCTTGGAACAATAATATATATATTTATCTACAGACACGTGTTTCGCTGTAGTAGCTTGTAACAATCTGAATGAATTTCATCAATTACTTATACACATGCGATCGTCGGTGACAACCGCATGTGGGACAGCATCGGTGAAGTACATTCAGATAGCGTGAAGTGCGCATGGGCCCAGACCGCTCAAACTTCCACAAGGGTAGTGAGCGTTGCATTATCGCTAAAGGTACCCACGGCAACTTCATATATATTGAGGATGACAATAATGATCACAGTAACAAGTCAACGATGTCAGGATGTCATATTGTCACAATGATCACGGCATGGTGATGATGTCACAATGATGCGATGATGATGTCACAATGATGATGTCACAAGGATGATGTCATGATGATGATGTCACGATGATGATGTCAAGGATGTCACGATGATGATGTCACAAGGATGATGTCACGAGGATGATGTCCCAGATGATATCACGAGGATGATGATGTCACAAGAATATCACGATGATGATGTCACCAGGATGTCACGATGATGATGTCACAAGGATGATGTCACGAGGATGATGTCACAATGATGTCACAAGGATGATGTCACGATGATGTCACAAGGATGATGTCACAATGATGTCATGTCACGATGATGTCACAAGGATGATGTCACAACGATGATGTCACGATGATATCATGATGATGATGTCATGATAATATCACAATGGTCTCACCATTATGTCATGATGGTGATGTCATGATGATGATGTCATGTGATGATGTCACAAAGGATTATGTAATATTGTCGTAGTCTAATCTGCACTAATTTTCTTTAAGGTCTGGCCCATAACAACTTTCTTTGACAAAGACATCAGCATGGCCTCCCAGGCCATTGTAACTGAACATGGCAATGCTTGGCCAAAGGAAGGAATTTTGATGCAGGTACTGAGCGAACCAACCAACTAACTGACCAACCAACCAACTGACCAACTGACCAACCATCCAACCTACCAACTGACCAACCAACCAACTAACCAACTACTAACTGACCAACCAACCAACCAACTAACTGACCAACCAACCAATCAATAAACTAACTGACCAACCAACCAATCAATAAACTAACTGACCAACCAACTGACCGACCAACCAAACAACTGACCAACCAACCAACTAACCAACCAACACGAGCATATTGATTTCAGAAGACCTGGGGGGGTCCACCATATTTTGACCGAGTCGTCCCCAGGCCCCAGACCACGAAAACTCTTCTGCCCGCGCCCGCCCGCCCGGCGCCCGCCGCCAAACTCATAACTGTAAAAAATCAAGCTAGCTAAGAGTAGTATTCAAGTTTTTTGATGGATTCTTCAACTTTCTTAAGGTATACTGTATTTATACATTTAATATTTTGACACAACTAGAACAAGCCACAAGGAGTACGAATACAATATTATTATTCATATGGACATGGCAGACCACATTATTGTGCTTTATTGATTTATAGTTCAAACAAGAAGGAAACGAGCGCGGTTATGAGAATGGTTAGCAAAGGCATTAATTATATTAGTTATGTTATTTTTCATAATTAGTATAGGTAATAGCATGGTTTCGAGTGCAATTTGGATAAAAACATGCACGAGGGAGTTTTTCAAATACTGTCAAAATAGCACGAGTCCGAAGGACGAGTGCTATTTGAAGTATTTGAAAAACTCACGAGTGCATGTTTTTCCAAATTGCACGAGAAACCATGCTATTACTTATTAATAATATACATGAAAAAATGTTCAAAACAACTGTACTAATATTTTAACGCACGTGTTTAGCCGTCCACTCCTCGCATATTTATTTGTTAAAAAACGCTTCGCTTCCTTTATTACTTGAAAAAGTTTACTCGAGGCATAAAGAAGCTTCTGGTCTTCTTGTAGGTACTTCACTTGGCAATATTAAAGCATAACTAGTTTCAAATTTGAACAAATTATCCCCAAAACCGCCGAATCTTGGCCGCCATCTTTGTTTGTTTTGTGTCGGGAAAAATCCGCTGTACAATCAATTTGATTGGTTCTTAGTGATAACAGATTTTTGCGCTATGATTACAGATTTTTGCACTGTGATAACAGATTTTTGCACTGTGATAACACAATTCTGCACTGTTGTTTGGGATTAACTGCACTGGAATCAGCCAATCACAGTCGAGATATTTTTTCATGTATATTATTACATTTGTAATTTCACGCTCAATGTTCAAAATGGCAATATCAAGAAGCCTGTGCTGTCCCATTGAAGCCCCGGAAGTACGACTTGATTCTTCGAAGGGCGGAAAAAGATCGCTCAGCACTGCAAGACGTGGCAGGAATTGCAACAAAAGTGTTGGCCAGGTGAGAAAAACACGGGAGGATTTTCATTATGCCATCTTCGTGAAGCCAATGAAGTAGGTTTGGTGTTGAAGAGCGTGCGTCGTTGCTGAACTTGCTCTCGCCCTGTTCTATCAAACTTGCCAAAATCTTCCGTTCAGACAACAGTCGACCCTTTTCGCTTTACTTTATTTAACCACCTTCTTCTCTCCCGAATCACATTCACAATCAATACACAAAGGACACATTCACAACTGATTATCTACCCAACAGTGAACAGTCCCATTTACTAACATTTAATTGGCTAATGGCTATAATCCCTTAATCAACAATTGAACAATACTATTATACTATATGTGATGCATGTTATGATGTTCACACTCTGTCATTACAAGCATTAAACTAATCAACTATTATTAAATATCCCCGTTATTTCCGACACCGGCTGCCCTTGCGTTGCGTGTTTTGTCACCTTTTGTCTCTGACGGCATGCCGCCTGAGGTCTGTTTCATACCTCGACGTTCCGTCGAATTTAATCCGTCGCATTTAATGCGACTAATTTTATTCGACGGAAATGCGACGTCTGAAGTCTGAACTGATTTTATGTGATGTGTCGAATTTAATTCGACGCAGTCACGCAGTCGAAATTGTGCTCAAACTCTGTCGCATAATTCGACGGAAATACAGTCGAATGAAAGACATTATATTATAATTCGCATACTACGGTTCCGGTTTGAGCGTGGACACGCTAAGTTTGACAACACCCGGGAAACTAACATGTTGCTAAGCGGAAACTGCGAAGTTACTAAGGCCAAACGGCATTGCTTCTTCG